>JAZGUH010000755.1:0-566708 GCA_037893225.1 Hippasteria phrygiana | reverse complement strand
CTGAAGCTGTTCATCCGTTTCAGCAGAGCCAATACGCAAAAACACCCTCTCCAACAGCTCTGTTATGAAGACCCAAAACAATGAACAATGCTACATAAGTGACAACACTCTTCCCTTCAAATAGAATTCTTCTAATTACTCAAACGACATTTCCCCTCCCAACACTCAGTACAACAAAGTCAAAATAAATGTTTCTTCCACCCTAGGCTATTGTCTCGAGCATGACGAACAGCTAGAAATTGCCGGGAAAAAAAAACCTTACAAAGTTTTTCTGGAGTAATTGCAGAATACCCCGCCACCCAAAAGTACCCCCTAAAAAAACATGGATATGCGGATACAGGGTGGGAGAGAGTTGCAAATGCAATGAGAGGCTCGGAAAAAAGACCAAGTCCAAAGGAGTTTCCCCGAGGCGGATAGGCAGATAGGCGGATACGTATTCTGGAATAAATAATTCCAGTAGCGTGTGCACTGACGTCCAGGCGTGTGTGAGAGATTTTGGGTCATCTCGTACCCGAGTCAACTCGTACCCGAGTCACCTCGTACCAAAGTCACCTCGTACCAAAGTCACCTCGTACCAAAGTCACCTCGTACCAAAGTCACCTCGTACCAAAGTCACCTCGTACCAAAGTCACCTCGTACCAAAGTCACCTCGTACCAAAGTCACCTCGTACCAAAGTCACCTCGTACCAAAGTCACCTCGTACCAAAGTCACCTCGTACCAAAGTCACCTCGTACCAAAGTCAACTCGTACCCAGGTCAACTCATACTCCCCTCTCTGTGGATGATTTATTATTTAATTAGTTTTCATGTACTGTCCTTTTAATATCTGAACCTTCTAAATGGTATCTTTCTTGTTTTTTTTTCAGACACTGGACGACTGGTAATGGATGACTGTGCGAACGTCTTTAACCCTAGGCATTCACTTGGGGTACAGTACACTGTACTACAAAATACTACTCAATTCTCATAGGCCAGTGTAGTAATAGTACTGCATACTACAGTTTACTCAAGTAGTATTAGGTGCATAAATGGAAAGGCACGATCACCTCTGAATATAATATAAAATAAAACTGAATGATGATTTTGTGCGAAACAAAATTAAAGACGTGCTTGTGTTACGTTTGCTTGTCATGCTTGTGTGCACGCACCCGAAGGTACCGTGGGTACGAGTTGACTTGGGTACGACTTGACTTGGGTTATGAGTTGACTTGGGTACGAGTTGACCCATTAACCCTAACCCTCCAGGGTATTTTGGCTAGAAACCCTGCCAGACGCATCAGATTGCATACTTTGTCACATTGACTTGTGTGCAGAGTGCAGCAAGGTCAAGCTGTCACCACAGATGCACTGTGCTGTGTCTGGCAGGGTTAGGGTTAAGGTGTGAGATATGGTTTGTTAAGCCTCCGTCCGTGACAACCACAACTCTGCCTATCCGGATATGAGGTGGGGATAGACGAGTAGCGGGGGCACAATTGCAGAATACCCCGCCACACTCCTCTATCCACCTCGTAGCCGGCTACGCGGTCACGCTTCATTGCCCACCCACCACGTATGTAGAACTAGAGTACCACACGCATACGCCTAGTGCCTTTCTTAATATTCATGCTGACGTCATACAGCGGCCCAAGAACATGCAGGCTGACGGGTCGCGCTTCAACAAAGCGTCAACAAATTAAATACGAAAGTTTGGGCATAAACAATTATTTCACATTGTCATTAATTTCCAAACAGGGCATAACATAGTTCACAACCATGTCAGGGTGTGAAATAATACGCAAAAACTTAAATCATGATGGTACCGTTTCGTGCTGCCTCACTGACTGCCATCTTGTTTGGGGTGGACCACTCCATTTTTTATAGGGGAGTTGCAAAAGTATGAGGGGATTGCAAAAGTTCGTTGAGCTATTTAAAAAATTTCTTTGACAGCTACATGTATTATCTAATTTTCGTCCTTTGATTTTTGTGGTTTTAGAGAATTTGTTTTAAAGGAAAATAAAGTCTGAGAACCATTTGCTCCGACAGCTATTTTAAATTTTCTTCCCTTTGATTTCGGTGGTTTTTGATAATTTTTATTTAAATTTTCGTCCATTTGATTTCAGTGGTTTTAGATAATTTTTTTAAAGGAAATGATTTCAGTGGTTTTTGAGAATTTTTTTAAAAGGAAAATAAAGTCCAAGAACCATAATTTGCTTGGACAGCTATTTTCTATTTTCTTCCCTTTGTTTTAATTTTCTTTTCTTTTGATTTCAGTGGTTTTGGGAAATTGTTTTTATAGGGAAATAAAGTCTGAGAACCATCACCTTTTTTTCCCGAAAAGATTTAAGTTTCGGGTTTTTAATCAAATGGTTATTTTTATTTAAAGGTAGTGTACACGATTGGTAATCCTCCAATTGTTTTTTTACTGAATTATTACGAAATACCTTACTAGACTAAGTTAATAGTAGTCTCAATCATCCTGTGCTGTCGTTGTCAAGAAAAGTGGAAATATATATCGTTTTCCAACAATTTCCAGCTGGAAATCGTTGGAAAACTGCCCTGTAGCGGTTAGTCAAGGCGTGCGTGGCTACATCCCCCCTCTTCTTTTGCCCCTCCCACCCTTCCACCTCGTAGCCACGTAGCTGCCAAAAGCAATGGGGTAGTTACTTGGGACTTAGAATATTTTTCTCCATCATCCATTTCTTTTACGATGCTCCGTTTTCGCTGTAACTTCACCGCGCTACATACTGCCCTCTTTTGATCCGCTTTGTAGCCGCCTTGTACTTTTGCAGCCGGGATCACCGCCTGTGGGTCATGCTAATTAGCATCAACAAGCATCAACAAGCGTCAACAAGCATCAACAACTTATAAAAGCACTGTTAAGCTTAAAAATGTTCTTCACAATATTTAGTGGGCTTTCTATGATTATTTAATAGTATTATTAGTATTCAAAAGTATCTTAAAATGTGTGATTTTTAAGCAAACAAGTACGACATCAACGGTGCTTTTTCCCAGCAGCCATCTTGTTTTTCTGGGACATGGTGCAATCGCGCATGCGCAAAAGAGAAAACAAAGAAGGCGACGCCCATTCATCGTAATTTTTTCGTCATAAAATTTTGTTTTTATGTGGGATTGTGTACGAGAATTCTCCCAATTTCTTACATAATACGAGATGCGAGAGTTTGTTAAATACAAGTATAGCTTTTGTGACTCTTAGTCTTAAATGTGCATTTTGAGCTTGTTGACGCTTTGTTGACGCTGATCGGGTTTGTTGACCGCCACCCGTCGTTAGTTCCGACTACCCCTAGAACTATGGGATTCCCGACAGGAACCCCACAGAAAGAAGCCTATTTTTTCCATAGGGTAGTACAGCAAGAATAAGAAATGCATTCCCATGCACTCACGTTTCACATGTGCGCACGAAAACCGCTGCACAGTTTTCCCCCAAAATCCCACTCGGCCTCATTTGCATCCTCACCTTGTGTGCGCCAAGCAAAAGTTCCCCTAAAGCGGTTCAAATTTTCGAAAAAAGGTGAAAATAAATCTTCGATCCGTACTGACAGCGAATGACACGGCATGCACGATGCGACTGTTGCCGGCCGGCCGGCCAGGTCATGTGCGTGCGCGGGTCGGGTCGGACCAGACAAGCTCATGATTATTCATGTCAAAAATCTGAAGTACGGCGCGCACGGCACGGCATGCACTGCCGTCATGTCCGTTATCGTCCGCATTGCGCGCATCGATCACTACGTACGTACGTACATGTTTCAAGTACATGCACTAGTGATCGATGCGCGCGATGCAGACGGTAACGGACGACAGCAGTGCATGCCGTGCGCGCTGTACTTCAGATTTTTGACATGAATAATCATGAGCTTGTCTGGTCCGACCCGACCCGCGCACAGGGGGCTGGAATCTGACAGAATAGGAAGCTCTGAAAAAAGGTCTAAGTCAATCCACCTACCGGGAGGTGGTTACGCGGATACGGGGATACAGGGTTGGATGGAGTGTGGCGGGGCGATAGAGGGCGCCATTTCTCCTTTTAAAAAAATCCTTCGAGGGGGCTGGAATCTGACAGAATGGGAAGCTCGGTCAAAAGTCTAAGTCCAATGTATGTCCCCGGAGGTGGATACGCGGATACGGGGTGGGTATGGGAGGGAGTGTGGCGGGGCGATAGAGGGCGCCATTTTCCCTTTAAAAAAAACCAATGGAGGAAGGTATGTGAATAGTTTATTGAGGGCAATCAACAGTGACCCCGTATCCGGATACGAGGTAGAGTTACGAGTGGCGGGGTATTCTGCAATTGTGCCGTGCCGGAGATCTTAAACCTGCTGGACATGATAGACAGATGGGGCCACAATGAGCGCAATTTTTTACTTACCAAGCTCATCTTGAGCTGCCATCGTCACGATCTTGAAAATTTATCCAGTCATGCCAGCTAGTCATATATTCACGTGAATATACAGAACACATACAGTTCAAGTTTCCTGCATTGTTTCGCTGGTGTACATACACACGTCACTCATACCAAAACCCAGTATCATCTGACTGGTTTCCTGGTCGAGACGGCGACGATTAGTAAACTGGCTCCCTACAAGTTTACAGCATTGATCTCCATTATAATGGGATCAATGGTTAACAGCTAAAGATATGTGAGGGCACCAGCCATTCTAAAATGTATGCCATAAAAGAGGGACTGCGTGACGAAACGAATATGGTAGTCTTGGTTCCAAGACGTCCTTAGTGGTGCGACGTATAGCGCGCAACGCGACGGCCGGCCGAAAGCGCCCTCTAGCATGCAACACACTTACTGACACGCCAGCCAAGGCCAAATCGCAAGGTACGTATGTTGGGAAGTAGTCTTGGTTCCAAGACGTCCTTAGCGCGGTGCGACGTACAGCGAGCACGGCAGCGCCCTCTAGGAGTCTAGCTACACACATACACACAGATATCTTTAAATGAATTAAAGATATCTTTAAAAAGAAATTCTCAAAGCAACTCGACAATCCTTGTGGATTGTTTGACGAATTATATCTTTAAATAATTAAAGATATCATTAATTTTAACGGAACTGTCAATAAGTCCAGTTATACATCGTGAGCCACCCTATATTTTCTTGGTGCACACAAGTTGAGGATGTAAAGTAAGCCATACAACAGACAGATTTTTAGGGTAAACTTTTCAGCGGTTTTTGTGTGCACGGTGTAAACACAGTGCATGAAAATTGTGTACTTATTCTTGCTGAAGGAACCTATGGGAAAATTGGGCTTCTTTCTGTGGGGCTCTGGTACTGGTAGTGGTAGGCCCGCCCCATATAGTTCTAGGGGTAACGTATGGACACGTACACCCGACGTGAGTACAGAAACTAGACTAGTGAGTGTTCGCGATTTACATGCAATAATGCAGCTACGTCACACGCGCATGCCACACACTTCTGCTGGCGATTTCGCGAACAGAACTTGCGAAATAACCAAGACAGTCTTATTAGCGATTTGGCCGTGGCGCGCGCGTGTGTGAGTTTGTATATGCCGGCAATCGTGGACCTAGGACAAAAGAATTCGGGCGTAGACAAAGGGGTCCACGTTTGACCGAACGTCCACGATTGAAAATCGTGTACAAAACCAATGAGGGCGCTGTCGGTGGCCGTGCGCAGAGCCGTTGATCGGCTAGGCTCTGGCCGGCCGGCCGTGCGCGCTATACGTCGCACCGCTAAGAACGTCTTGGAACCAAGACTACGAATATGGTGGGCCAGCGCTATGCACGCTAGACTGGTTTACCATTATGCCAAGTTGCCTGTGCAGGTTTCCCTTACGATCTTTCCTGCTTTAAGAGGAAGATTAATTTTGATTAATCATTGAATTTTTATTATTTTTGTAGCTTCGTACCTCGTCGAGTAGCTTTTAGCCTTGTTCGGGCAAACCTGCATTTAAAAAACAAAACAAAAAAACGTAAACAAACTAAAAACTCCAAGCAAATTATATTCAGAGATAGTATAACCAGTCTAACATCATATTTTGCTAAGTCACATGATCACCACCGGTGCATGCAAATGATCAAGTTTTCGATCAGATCGACCAGACCCAGTCGCATGATTTATTACTTAGAGATCAAGGCCGGTCATAGTGTGTGCGGGACAATGGTATTCCACTATTCCAGTGAAAATCTCCCAACGCCAAGTGCATTTGAGTGTAAGTACTACAAGGACGTACTGTACATGTACGCTTTTATTCTATTGACTTTGGAGCTGGAGGAATATAAGAAATGCGTTGACAATCATCAATGGCGTTGCATTTGAGTGATTTGCGTACAACTTACAAGGAAAAGGAACACGTTCATTACCGATTTCACCTGTGATTTTAACACCAGCATGGGCATGGCCAGTTTATAGAAAAAAGCCTTGCATACGCAATGAGTAATTCTCTGCACATGAGGTAGGTTAAACTGCCCAAAAACTGCCGTAAAAAACGACATCAGAGTCATTGTTGAACTTGAAATGAATAACTCGAGGTCAGTGCTACCTACTTCCAAAAATGTAAGGCTCTCCGTTAGCCTTACAACGATATTCCTTTTTGGACCCCGTAACTCAATGGGATTTGCAATACGCTCTTGGGAGATCAGTTACAATGTTCTAGAATTCCACTTTCCCAAACGTTAATCTCCCCAGAAGGTTATCCAATCCCTGCTACATATCTTTGAGACTTTTGCGGCACATTTGCGGAACATTGAAACGGAAAATTTATTGAGTAATGGAGTTTTTACTCACCAATCGACGTATTCAGCCGAGATGAACATGGCGTCGCACAGCTGACTAATACAGTCCACCAGACAGTATTTGATTTGGGTATACCTTTTGTATGGCACAATGCTAATGTCTTACGGGTCTCTGCGAATTGAACGGTAAATTTCACTTTTTATCCGGATGGTAAGTGAACCTTAGTACCTCCATCTTAATCATGGAACTCCACTTGTTAAGCAGGCGGCGTATCTAGTATTTTGGTGGTCGTTTTAAGGGTGAAATCGGATGTTTTTGTTGGCAGTGGTTGGGATTTCAGACATATTTTCAGAATCACCACTTTTTACTGCAGACTTGCTTGGACCCTACTATCACCAGATCATGTCCAAATGTTAAAAAAGGCGATAGAGGGTCCAAGTTACTCGGACTAGGCTGATGACATGTGAGCTGGAATTTTCAAGCTACATGCAATGGCATTATTACTAAGGTTGTGTTTTCATAGCTTGAAAATTTCAGCTTTAGGCTCATGACATGGGAGATTCGCCGTTTAGAGCTGGAAACTCTCGTATTGGGTTTTTGAACATTAACGATCGATTTTCGGCCAGCAGCACTGCGCGTGCCCCGGGGCTCGATATCCAACAGCTGTTTGCTGAAATACTGACAGCAATCGGAAAGAATTCCATATCCGGCCATCACTTATACCTCGTGCACAAAGTCTATGGGCCATGACAGAAAAAGTCAAAGTATTTTCAAAGAATAAGTTGAAAATTTTTCCCTCTTAGATTCTTGTTTCTTTATCAGATTTAAACTTTTTGGTAGTTTTTAAGTCATATTAAGGGAAAATAAGTGATGTCCGGACATGGAACTCTTTCCGACAAAAATCTTGAAATAACAGGTTGTGCCACATGTCTGCATGTTTAGATGGTCGTTACCAAGGACAGTTGGTTTAATATTTTCCAAGATTTTGCTGTTCCTAACTAAATTGGTAGGGTACTAAAGTGGAATTTTTCCTTTTACTTTTATCTTTCCTATTTACTTTTAACAGTGTTGTTAAATCCCAAGCTAAGATGAATACGGCGGCTAAGCGTCACAATGGTCCCCAAATGGTCAACCATTCCCATAGCAACTGCTACAACGACAACAGCAGTACCAATGACGGAATTCAAAATGACGACAGCCTGCTGCAGGACCCTAATTACTACAGCGACTCAAACTATGAGTACAAGCCGCCTCCAATGGTTGAGGAGAAGATGAGACGAGAACTGAAGTTTTTCTTCATGAATCCGTACGAGAAGTACAAAGGCAGGGGACGAAAGCCATGGAAGTTAGGCGTTCAGCTTGTGAAGATCATACTGGTGACCTTGCAGGTAATTTGATGAGTTAGCCATGCTACATGTACATCACCTTCTTTGAATCCATCCGGCAGAATAGCAGTATGCGCTTCCATACACATGTGTTAACGAAATAGATGATCTTTCTTGGGTAGAAGGAATACGGCCATGATAGGGGGCCATCCACACCTGTGCAGTAAACTATGCTTTGTATAAGTGCAAATATTGATTGTATTCAGTCACCCGAGCTTGAGGTTGACACAAAGATGGTATATGGAAGTCCCCAAACAATAGTCGCCTAGTTCCAACTCAATACGATTTGAAGCTTTGTATGGCGGAAACGATAAGAAAGTAAACGAGAAAATTGCGGGTAACACCATGTGAAAATAATCTCTTCTGGGAAGATGTGTGGTTCTGAAAAGAAACGGTGTGAGAATGGAACTCGACGTTTCAGACTGTGCTCTGTCCGTCCTTAGGAGAGGGAGGACGGACAGAGCACACTGTCTGAAACGTCGAGTTCTGTTCTCACCCCGGTTCTTTTCAGAACCACACATCTTCTTAGTTCCAACTGTTCCAACTGAAGGAGGTGTTCATTTCTCAACCTTGCTGTGCTAAATTTGTCTTTTTCTTCTGCTGCAGCTGGTCCAGTTTGGAATGAGTCAGTTCAAACAGGCTACGTTCTTCGAGGACAACGAAAAGGCATTCAACAACATCTTCCTGAAGGATTGGGATCCGACGTACGACTTATTTGCATATCCTAAGACCCGACAACTCTATGCATTGTACGAGAAAGATGCTGTCTACGAACACTTGGATTATGCTGTCTATAAGGTAGGCTTTTTTTCCCACAAGTTGAAAATGACAAAGCATTTAATTCTGTGCTTTTTAATAGCCAGCGAGTCATGCGCCCCTATTTTGCACGACCTTTTTCTCTCCAGCATGGCCTGTATTTCTAAACTAATACCGTGCTAAAAAACAAAACAAAAACATTACCACAAAATGAGGCACAAGAATTAAATCCAAAATTTAGGCACAAAAAGGAAAAAATAGGACAGGCGAATTGGAAGTGTACGAAAACAATATAATTGAAATGCGACCGACAAAATATGCGGAGGATAAAAAGGAAATGGATGGATGCAAGCAAGGAAATAATTATCTTAGGCTGCAAGATTGAATTACAGAAAATGTTATTGATTGAAATTATCGAATGGGGTTGATGGTCCTGAGTGGTGCCCTTGTTTGCTTTGGGTGTGGTTTTTGGTTGTTTTTATTCCCAATGCTGAGATCTGGTGTGCTCATACTACACCTCAAATGGCAACTTGTGGGGTACTTCTATTGTCCTTCCTGTAAGGCCTCTCCTCTGAGTTATAATCTAGGATTACATCTGCCTTTAGGTTCAATCCCAGTGAAAATTGAAAATTGCCTGTCCACTTCCTAGCCGAAATGTGCATACTGACAGCTTTTGGTGCAAGCTGAGCTCTTGCTATCATTTTACCCTATATTTTAGTAGGATATATTAAGATTTTTTTTATTAACCAGTATTAAATATTAATGCACAAAAGTGGACGTTTTGTACATTTTCTACAAAGGGAGAACTGCCTGTCCAAAAATAATTGTTGTTGTCCCATGAACAGATGGACTAGCAGCTAGATGAGACATGGCCTTTGACCTCTTTACAATCTCCCTTGTGGGTTACCATCCAACAAAGACCACCTTGTGGGGTACCAATGTTGCCATAGTGTACACCTTGTACAAGTACCCCATAACTACCAACATGTAATTCTACTTTCCCCTTTACAGTATTCTCAGCTGGAGAAAATAGCCGTTGGAACGTATGAGTTTGAGACAGCAATGAGCAGAGACACTCACATCATGACGTTATGCAGCAGGAACTATCAGTACTTGAATGTCTCCCAGGGCAAATTTGATATAAATCTCCAGCAGACAGACCGTAAGCATTTTCATTATAATATAATATTGTCATATATATGTTAGAATCCTATAGACTTTGTTTACCCATGTGGCCAGGGGCAATTTCATAGAGCTGCTTAAGCACACAAATTTGTTTAAGCACAAAAAAACCTTGCTTAAAAAAATCTGGTCACCAGCCAAAACTCCATGTGATGTATATTGCTTGTGACTGGTATTTAGCTGTTTGGTTAGTGTAACAATCACATGGCGTTTTGTCTGGTATTAACCCTCCTATACATACAACTATCACGGCCTATCAAAAACTCTTAACACCAACTCTCACAGTTTGTGTGTGTTTCAACCTGTCATTTGATAGGTTTTGATCTGTACAGCAGCTGGGTCGATTTTGGCCCTGAGAACAAGAGGGTTAACCTGATTTTACTAAGCAAGGTTTTTGTGCTTTAAGGTAGTATGTACATCATTTGCAAACATAAAAAAACAAAACTACTGAATTATTACGAAATACTATACTAGACTGTAAGTAAATAGCAGTCTCAAGCATCCTGTAAAATCATGGCACCTGGTGTGCTGTCTTTAAAAAAAAAGAAAGTGGACATTTATATCGTTTTCCAACGATTGTTGGCCGACAATCATTGGGAATAGTCTAGTTCCCTGACCTGATAATTCCCTGACCCTATAAATTGGTCAATTTTTTCTAAAGTATGATCAGAGAACCAGACTACGAGGACAGAATTTTTATCTCACTGTTTTCCCAGCATCTATGCACACAAAACTTTAAACAGGTCAGTGTTACAGTATTTGCTAGCACGCTATAAAATACTAACCCCCAAATCCATTTATTTCTGAAAATTACAGCAAAAGCAAATCGTGTATACTACATTTAAGGAAATGTTTGTGCACTATGACGTCAGATTTGTTTGCTGTCCGCAGCGACGACTTTTAGACAAATGGTACCAGCAGGCTAGAGGCAACTTGATAAAAATAGCTCTCAAAAGTCACTTTTTTGTTATTTCATGTCAGAAAAAGTGTGCTGTTCTATTTTACAATACGCAATTTACAAATTCTACATAAAACTACAAAATGACGCAGACTTCTCTCAGCAATCAACATCATATTTAACCTAACCCACCTCAATCCTCCAAAATCCTCCTTGCAGTTTTTGAGGATTTTTGAGGATTGAGGATGAATGGTATTTTAAGGAAAAGGGGATTTTGGAGGATTGAGGATAAATGGTATTTTAAAGAAAAGGGGATTTTGGAGGATTGAGGATGAATGGTATTTTAAGAAAAAGGGGATTTTGGAGGATTGAGGATGAATGGTGTTTAAAGCAGAAGAGGATTTTGGAGGATGATTGCATTTTTTGGGGCAGGGCAATTGGAGGATTGAGGATGTGGTTCCTAGCAAAAAGGGTCTAGGGGGTTAGGGTTAATAGCACGCACTACCCTAAAATCCCCTAAAATATAATCTGTTTTGTTAGTTACCTATTAGTTACTTATTTCCAAGGTCCGAGTGTAAACAAAATCTATTTTCAGAGAAATGAGGAAAAAAGAACATTTGACATCCAGACATTCATACTGGAACCACACATAGTGCAGCCTGTACGCACCAAAAGCACTCTAAATTCCAGCGGTTTGACTTCTGAACCAAACTGGCATCCCCTCAATGATTTTCAGACAAATGGCACATTTTCAAGGGATGGTCGTGTGCATTATTATGTTAGAACTACATTTGAATGATCTTTCCAACCATGGCAATTTTAGGACGAATGCTTTTTAACGCTTTGGGCGGCCTCCAAGGCAGGGTGCCCCTTTAACATTACACAAATATATTCTGTGATACATTCACCCTAACTGATCCCTAGGGTGTGGAAAATCATTAAAATTAGAGGATTCAGGACTGTTAGGGTTAAAAGTAGTGTACACGATTGGTAATCCTCCAATTTTCTTTTACTGAATTATTACGAAATACCTTACTAGACTGTATGATGGCACCAGGTGTGCTGTCGTTGTCAAGAAAAGTGGAAATTTATATCGTTTTCCAGCTGGAAATTGTTGGGAAAACTACCCTGTTGCCTTTAGTCAAGGCGTGCTTGGATACCCGGACGAGTGGCACGCCCCGTACATGCTGGCATTCGGGGCGCGTCACGCGTCCAGGTAGCCACGCGGACCTTGACTAAAGGCTATCATCCGCCCAACGGTTGAAAATGAGCGCCGTTTTTATCTCGTTTTTTCGCCTTCCAACAACGCAAAACTTTGAACAGGTCAGTGAAACGATATTTTCTATAAAATACCAACCCCCAAATCTGTTCATTTCTGAAAATTGCAATAATGACCAATCGTGTACACTACCTTTAAAATGCATTCCAAAATTTAAGGGCTGATGGCAACCTAAAATGTCGCCAACCCCACCACCTCTCTTGTAGCCCTTAACCTTGTATTGGGCAACTTCCTTCCAAAAAGACAATTGTCTACAATAGGTAACTACATGTACGTGTAGTTCATGCTCATAGTTGCTACATGTCATCGCCATTTACTGTTTAGCTTCATTGCCTTTAATCATACCATGAATTTGTCGTCATTAAGTCCTATCGGTAATTTTGGAAAACTGCGCCACTTCTACTTTTAAAAGATCGAAGTGATATTGCTCTCTATGAAGTACTTTTTTGCAAAACCAACTTTCAATAGCTGTGGTAAAAACCATTAAACCTGGTATCTGTATTTTTATAGCATTAAGCGGTAATGATGTTGTAGGATACTACAGTTTTGTTTTCGATTGAAACCTCAATTTGACTTCATGTACGTAGTTACTATTGTTGGATAACATCAATTGTTAGCTGTATTTACATTGTACATATGTGTACATTGAGCACTTGTCAAAAGGTCAAGAATCTGATCTCTAGATACAAAGGGGAAATATGGTGGCTCCTTGTGACCATTATATGTAAATGAGGTGTCATTCTGGCAAACTTGCTTGTCCATTGTTATTACTGTTGATTTTTATTGATTAACTGGAAAAAAAACTATTTTGGGACCTCACAAAAGATGTACATGTACATGTACCTGCAGCTTTCCAGCCAATTCAACATTGTTCTAATATCATTTTGCCATTGTATAAAACATTTCTAAGTGATTGTCACGTGTAGTCGGTGTTTATCTCATTTGTCACTCTGTCAGTGTTACCAAATAAATATTACATTTTCACCAGTTCTCAAAAAGTTAGATTTTTTCCAACACTAGAAAGCAAAATCTATTTCCTCGCCCTAAAAAAACTGGGAAAAAATATTTACACTGGCTGAGACTGTATATAAAAGTATGCCGGGAGCGGACATGCTGGATTTGTTTGTTTTTTTGTTTTTTTCTTGTTTTGTTTATTATTTATTTTGTTTTAGGAGTGACCAGGCAGAATTTTAGGGGACAATGCAGAGCCAGTTCGGTATTTCAACTGCGCATGTGCACAAAGACATTTTATCCCGAACGACCCGCGTGACCTAACGCGCGCACGTAAACGCAAAAGGTGGTCGAACAACGTGTACATGTTAAATTCAATCAGAATGTGCGTTCGCGTAACATGGCGTGACATTACGGCAGCAATTTTATCCCGAATAACCTTTGACCTTTGAGATACCGAACTGGCCTATAAAAGAAGGGTTAACTTGAGATTCAATTACACAGGGTACTTCATCCAACCCTGCACTTCCTCTTTAACCCTAACCCTGCCAGACACAGCACAGTGCATCTGTGCTGACAGCTCTATTTTGCTGGACTCTGCACACAAGTCAATGTGACAAAGTATGCAATCTGATGCGTCTGGCAGGGTTTCTAGCCAAAATACCCTGGAGGGTTAGGGTTAATTTTGCATTTTCCCCTGATGCCCAGACGAAGAACATTTGATAAGTCATGTTTACAATTAATTCCTGCAATGTTGTTTTGCTCTCACAGAATGCCTAACCTTCAATGTCTCGCCAGAGAAGAACATCAGCATGAAGCAGTTCCTAAAGGAACGAAACTTCAGCATGGGCTTTGACAGGTAACCTCTTGAATACGGACGACAGCCATGGCCACGGTTTGTAAAAGACCAGGCCGGTTGTCATCTGTATTCGCATTCCTGCATGTACTCAATCTATTCATGTTTCATCTATATTGTTCTTGATTACATGTACATGTATGATATTGCTTTGGTTTCAATCTCCAGTTTTCTTATGATCTTAACCCTTACCCCCACGAGGTATTCTCTAAGCACCCTGCCAGAATGCAACACAGCTGAAATAAGAACCCTGCCAAATGCAATGTTGCACTGTGCAGTGAACTCATCTGTACCAGCCTTGTTGCTGGAGGCTTATGCATGTATAATACTAAACTATATACAAAATAATGCATCAGACCACGAGACATGCCTTGATTGCTAAGGCAAAATAAAAAAACAAACATGTTTCGCGTCCCTGTCCGCTTCCTTTTTGGAGGCCGCCTGGATTAAAAAAAAAAAAAAAATGTCAACCAGTCAATCAGAAAATAAATACTTGCGAGTCGGAAGTTTTTTTGTTTTTTGTTTTTTTGCTGATCGTGCTACAAACATACTAAAAATCACTTTAAATATGTGTCTTTGAACAGGGAAACACCAACGGTTGCCAGAATTTTTTTAATGAAAATAAAAAATAAAAAGCCCCTCTTTCTCCTTTTTTTTGAAAACCAGGACGTGAAACATGTTTTGGCCTAATATAAATGCAACAACGTTTTACCATTGATTGGGATTGGGAATTGGTCTTTCCTACAGTCCCTATGCATGCGCTCATGCAAACCTTTCTGTATATTCTGTGCTGCTCTGAGGGTTGTTTAATGGTGTCATTTTATCAGTGACAATTGAGGCCAAAACTGTTGTATCGTAGTTGATTTGCTTTGTATTTTCCTCGGGGGAATTATGTGAAATATTCATAGTTTCCTTGTTAATGTTGTGCTTTTCAGCAGTCAATAGCAAATGAATATACAAACTGCTACAAAGGAAGTCAGTTCCAGTTTACTGTTTCAAAGGAAGTGGGTTTCTTTAACCCTAACATCCCAGGCATTCATTTGAGGTGAAGACCTGTGTACTACGAAATACTACTTGGTATTCTGTAGCACTGAGTCTCTCTGTCTTGGATGATTGAGTGTATCATGACAGCAGTCAAGATACTTGCAACTACAGAGTACTACTTCTATGTAATACAGTTAAGTTACTGGGTAAATTATATTTGTGTCAATGAATTGGATGGCTAAGATAAAACAAATTGTATCATCTCTGAAAACTAGTTTCCGCCTTAGATGAAAACAGACATTTTCCCTCCAACCCCAGCAACAAACAGTAGTACTACATATTACTACGTACTTTATTTGGGGTGAAATATTGAATACTAAAAATGACTACAAACATTGTACACAAATAGGTGAGAGTACTGCACACTACAGTTGACTACTTGTAGTATTTTGTAGCTTTATGTGAGGTTAGGGTTAAAGGGTCCGTGCAGTGTGATTTTAATAGCAAAAATGCATGTAGGAATACATTATTTCTACATTGCTATAATTTTCATAGCATAAGAGAGTCATTGCAGAATGTGCTTTTTATTGTTAATGCAAATTTTCATATTCATGAGCTAAAGCATGATGTCATCATGTCATTAGGTGCACACGGCAGTCATTTATTCATTGTGTATAAAAAGTATCAAACTTATTAAAATTTTCTTGGATAAAGTTTCATGTTTTAGCTGATTTACATATTAAATAGCTTGTTTGGAATCCATTTTAAACAAGCATTTGTTCAAAACATATATTTTATTGGTATTTTGGACGAACGATTTTTGTGCTGCTATTCTGCTCTTTGACAAGGCGGTCCTTCTAATTCCAAACAAAAATAGCACCCTCTTGCATGATTGAATTAGAACAATAAAAAAAAATTGAAAACCACCACCTCCTTTTTACTTCAAATAAAAACAAGAATTTAGATCCTGCTCGCATTGCCGTGAGACAGTTATATGAAAACAAGTTGGACAGGATATTTATTACATGGTTTGTTTCAAAAAAATCCCAGAATGATCGAGATGACGCTGAAGTTTTCCATCCGAAGTTTGCACATTAAGGACCTAGATACGTTCTCTGTGCCGGATTGTGTCAGGTTTAATATCACAGTAAGTACTTCCGAGATTATATATGAGTATCGATATTATCATGGAAGGTGTTCCAGTGGCCTTTCATCATTAGTTTCCCCAGATGTCCAAACTTTCAGGCACAGTTACTTGTTATATGTGTATTTTCATTTGTATCCGAAATTTCTTCACGTCAATGATAGTTACAGGCATGCAAAACTTGAATGCAAAGCTAATTGGATTTACAACCTGTCATTAAGTGAACGAAGTTACTGGCACATTTGGAGGGGGAGGGGGAACAGGATCAATTGTCCATTCCCCAACCCTCACAATAAATCTTTGAGAATAGTAACATTCGAACATTTACAATATGACCCCCCCCCCCCCTCTTCTTGGCTATACAGGAATTCGCCAAAAACAAATTAGAAGCCATTTTTGCTCTGTTGCCACGCTCGCGTGCAGGTTGCCCGCGTTCCTTAATTTCAGTCGCGTGCGCATTTTGGCAAGTTGTAAACACCCTGTTGGTCGAAGCTGCATCGAGCGCGTGCGTAAAATACGCACGCGAGCATTGTGCCACCGCAGTAAATGCTTCTAATTTTGGTCGCCGGATTAGTCTATAGTTGTCATAGTAAAGATTGGGTCATCACACTTTGTCCCTTAAGGGCCATTCAAAATTTTCAATGTTTTTAATTAAGAATTTTTTTTTTAACCCAGCCTCCCACCCCAATTTTTAACTTTTAAATATTGATTTGCCACTCAATTAACAAAGGGTTGCAGATCCGCAATAGATGTACATGTATACTACCATATGTACGGGCCCAGGGTTGACAGAACAAACGAATCAGAACTTAGGAGTGGAATCGTCAAGTCAAGAGAGCTTTTCTTTCATTTTTTTCCTTTTTGAATTTCAATTTTCAAAAAAAATATTTGAAAACATTGAGAAATTTGAATGGTCCATTATTCAAGACTGATATTGGAAATTTGTTATCGTATTTTGTCACATTTTTCACTGCTGTTGTAGATCCTGTACGATTATAGCATCCATGGTGGACGTATTGCAGTGTCACTTTTAGAGGAACATTCTATATTTTACTGCTCTAACAATGTCATCGGAGGTGAGTTTGGGATCCATGTTTGATGAATGGTGCAATTTGTGATATAAATATATTTACAGAGATATATTCATTCACACACTATAACCCAAGTTGTAATTGCGTATACGACTCTACAGCAGATGATCAACAGGCCAATTACTGTCCACTTAACACTTGATTTTGAGCACAAGTCAATTTGGGAAACTGGTTTAATACCAAATCGGACATTTCAATTTTTCACGCAATTTTCCCCCAAATCAAACAAAAATATACAGATCAGTAAACGTGGAGCAAGAACTGTGATATGTTTAAAAAGAGGTGATGCACACCCTTCTCCAAAGTTTGTGTCAATTTTATTTCTACCCCCCCCCCCCATCACTTTATGCAAGACAAAAGCTTTTTAACCAGGTTATTTTAATTTCTTTGCAGGTGCACTATAATTCCAATTAGGCTTATGAGCATAGTATGGCCCAAATTCAATCATCGGCCTCCTGTTCATATTGCGCTTAGTTGTAGAACTTAGAACCCAGCGTGTTTCTTTTCCTGATAGATCATTCTCTGTGTATGGCCCCAGATTCTGAAACAATCTCCCAGAATACATCATAGCTTAATTAAAACCAGCCATAACTCTGTGTGATTTTTATGCTAAGTGTAAACAACAGCTAAATACCAGTCACAAGCAATATACATCACATGAAGTTTTGGCCGATAACCCGATTTTATTAAGCAAGGTTTTTTTTGTGCTTAAGCAAATTTTGTGCTTAAGAACCTCTATGAAATTGGTCACAGGCCATTGCATACATTCAGGAGGCGTACCATCAATACATTGTAATTATTCTTTATATTGTGCCCCAGCGCCTTAGAGCAAACTTTTGCTTTTGGCACTTTAGAATGGTCTTTGACTGACTGATTTGATTTGATTTGATTTGATTTGATTTGATTTGATTTGATTTGATTTGATTTGATTTGATTTGATTTGATTTGATTTGATTTGATTTGATTTGATTTGATTTGATTTGATTTGATTTGATTGTGTTTCTCACCTCAGAGGATGAAGCGCAGGTTTTTAGTTACCTGACAATAGTTTTTGACTGTTTGATCATGCTGCTCTGCACGCTGTCCTTCTTACTGTGTGCACGGTCGCTCCAACGAGGAAGAAAGCTGAGAAAGGTACCGTTTGATTAAAGTCACATATCCTTGAAGATGGAAAAACATTCGTCCTAAAATTGCTAGGTTGGAAGCGTCATTAAAAAGTAGAAAATAAGGCCCAAAAATAATAGTTGTGTTGCCCTGCGCAACCAACTTTAAAGAAATTTTCAAAATGTCACCTTTTCCCACACAAAATGAACAAGATATTAAATTCATTGTCTTTACATACAGCTACGATGGCACAATCGTGCATTTCACCATCTCACTTTTATATAAGCTTACTTTTTGCCTCCCGACTTGAGTTTATACACGACAAACAAATATATAAATCGACCGACTCACACTCCCTCCCGATTTTTCCCATTTAAGGGCAAAACAAGTTGTTTTTTTGGGCCTAATAATAGACATGACCATCTCTTGTGCTGTTTGTCTAAAAAGTCATGACAAATTATGCATACGATCTGGTTTTCAACAGTCCAACTTCTGTATTTTGTCAATAATTCTCAAGAAACAGCACATTTTGTAGCGATGGTCATGTACAATATCATATTTTTATTTTTAATGATCTTTTCAACCATAGTAATTTCAGGACAAATGCTGGGGGTCCTCAAGGGCATTGTTCCTTTAATAATTAATGTCATCAAGCAAACCAAAAGGAAAACCGAGTTGGGTAACTTTTAACAACTTTGAAAGTGCACAACACAGGATTTGAACCTGCGACCTCCAGATTACCATACCGGTGCTCTGACAACCAAGTTAAGATGGATTTGTTTGGGGGATTTTTTTCTCTCACAGAAAACCAAGAAGTTCTTTGAGCGTTATTACAACAGGAAGCTGAGCCGAATGGAAAAGTTAGAGTTTCTGAATTTCTGGTACATCATGATCATGCTCAGTGACCTGCTGACGATTTCTGGATCGATCGTCAAGCTGTTGCTCGAATGGAAGGTCAGTTAGCACCTAGACTCAGACTAAAAAAGTCCTGGACTCTTCAGTCAAATACTAACCCCTTAATCCATTCCTTTCTAAAAATGACAGCAAAAGCCAATGTTGTATACTACCTAGGGGTGTGCATCGGAACCGGGTACCCGAGTACCTGACCGTTCATGTCAGGAACCGGTTCCAGATTATGGAATCGAGTACCCGTACAACTTTACATTATCGCATAGTTACTTCCCAAACAATGGAAAAAGGAAAGGTTTTGAATGTTATTTGTCGGGTATTTTCAAAATTAAAACCGGACTATGTGGGAAAACACCACAGATTTCATGTTTATGACGCTCACGAAAGTTGACAATAAAGGGAATTTACTGGTCGTGGTTTTTGCAGTCTGGGTATAGATAAGAGCCTCGACGAGACATAAAATAGCATGCCTAAATCCACAATAAATACAACTGTATAAAGCTTCCGGACAAGTCTTTTGTGATGATGCCGGTGCATGCTTGTGCCGGCACACACAAAGGTGGAGAAGTGACCATGTTTACTGGACAGGCATGACTAGATTTTCAGAATTTTGTCTGAATTCAGACTTTTTTGAATCTCTGAGAAAGATATTATTACAACTTCCGGGCTTGGAAGTTTTGGGTTGGGTTTCTTAAACGGGTACCCGGGTACCCGGGTACCCGTATTTTTTTCAATCGGGTACCCGGTTCTTTTAATACCCGTAAATGCACACCCCTACTACAACCTTAAAGACGATGTAGATTGCAGAGAGAAGTCTGCGTCATTTTTTATTTTGATGTAGATTGCGTATTGTATAATCAATATGCCGCTGGTGGCATTTGTCTAAAAGTCATTGCTGCGGGCAGCAAACAAATCAACGTCATAGGACAAACTCCCCCTTTGTGCCTAGTCACGAAAGGGAGTTCGTCCTATGACGTCAAATTGTTTCCTGCCCGCAGCGATGACTTTTACACAAATGGCACCAGCGGGCTAGAGGGGACTTGATAAAAACAGCTCTCAAAAGTCACTTTTTTGGTATTTCATGGCAGAAATAATTTGCTGTTTAATTTGACAATACGCAATCTACATAAAAATGAAAAATGACGCATACTTCTCTCGGTACTGAACTTCCTCTTTAACTTGCCCTGTTCAATGTCTGTATTCTCTTTAGGTGACGACTGGTTACGATGCATGCAGCCTGCTTCTGGGCTCGGGATGTTTCTTCGTGTGGCTGGGAATTCTGAGATACGTGGGATTTTTCCCAAAGTACAATGTGAGTTGCTGTGTAATTGTGGAAGTGCAGTGGCCTAGTGGTTTGGAGCATTGAATTCAAGGTCTGTGGGTAATTCTGCAGGTTGTGGGTTCGAGCTCAGTCCTGGGCTTTGACACCTCTACGCTTAATATGGGTAGAGGCATTATTAATGCCTTGCAGTGGACTAGTTACCCATCCTGACCCTATTCATGCTGTGAAGAGATTAGATTATCTTGTCTTGTTTCAGTGTGAGGGGCTGAATCTTCCACATATTCCTAAGTAGCCCACACCTCGAGTGCCCTAGGGCTTGTGATAGGCGATTTGCATAAAAAAAAAAAAAATTTTTTAATTGATTTCTGTGCTGCAGCCAAACCTACATGTACTTGTTGTATTGACTGTATGGAGCGTAAAATTAGTTTTCCTTTGCAATATTGGCAATCTCAAATTTTAAATAGCCTAATTGCAGAAAAAAATTGGCCTATCCCTGTTCATAAGCATTAGCCAATCATAGCATCTGTTGAACATCACCTGACATTCTATATGCAATCTTAGATAAATAAACTTCCAAGCAAGTGGCAGCAAGTGTGTCTTATTAAACGCAATACGTGAATGCACGTCATTCGCAAATGTAGTATTTATGTTCATGTACGTAAACACAATGAGAAAAGTTGTCTCTGACAAATCTGAGACAACTTCAATCAGAGATACAGGCAGCAAGCTTTACGAGCACTTACATACAGTGCGCAGTTATACGCTGTTGCACAGACTTCATGTGGGCGTTTTTAAACTACGATTGGTCAATCAGTTTTGTCCCCCACACTGGGGCTTCACAGGTTTTATCGTACAGTGTGGGCGTGATCCCTAGTTAATTGCAATTATGAGTTTATGACTTATAATAAGCCAGTTCGGTATTTCAACTGCGCATGTGCACAATGACATTTTATCCCGAATGACCCACGTGACCTAACGCGCGCGTGTGAACGTAAAAGGTGGTCACACAACGCGCACGTGTAACATGGTGCGACATTACGTCAGCAATTTTATCCCGAATAACCTTTGACCTTTGAGATACCGAACTGGCTTATTGTTTGCACCACTTGAACAAAGAATGTTAACAAGAGAGACCACCAACATAGATGTAGCTCAGTTGGCAGAGCGCCAGTACAGTGTTCCGGAGAACACAATCAAATCCAGCTCTTTGCAATTTTCTTTGCTCATCTTTCAAAAATGAAAAATACCCTTAACCGAACCCAAGTATCTCCATTTTGAAATTGTGATAAAGTAAAAAAATGCACTTAAAATTTTTTTTTTTAAGGTTTCCAGCAAAAATGCACCACGAGTTAGGGGTAATAAATGGTTTTCCACTTCTTTCAGATACCAATTGTTACGCTGAAGAGTGCGTTACCAAACTGCATGCGGTTCATGGTGTGTGGACTCATCTTGTACATGGCCTATGGTTTTTCAGGCTGGATTGTACTCGGACCTTATCACCATAAGGTAGGTTTTTTTTTTATTTACCAATCTTGGCTTTTCTGTGTTATTAATTTGGATTTATTTATTATTAATAATCATTTTTAGAGTTTTTGCAATCATTACCCATTTCCAAAATACATGGATTTTCTCCGAGCAGATTTGAGTGGGCCATACCAGACAGATTATTTTTATGTGTAAAAGCCCAAAAATGTAGGGGATGGATCATACTGGACTTTTCTATTTCAAATTGTAAGTTAACCCCCCCCCCCCAAAAAAATGTAGGGGATGGATCATACTGGACTTTTCTATTTCAAATTGTAAGTTAACCCCCCCCCCCCCCCAAAAAAAAGTGCAGGGGAGATTCAGGCCTGGTAGATTTTGTTAGAAAAATTACCTGTAAAAGCAACCAAAAAATCACAGAACACAGCGGGGGGATTTAACCCAAATACATCAACACCACCCCCCCCCCCCCCCCCTGATTTGTCCCTGCTTCTTAGCTTATTAACCGGGGGCTGTTATTGATGGGGTGCTGGATGCCAAGAAGGGGGCTGTGCAGCCAAGTGTAAATGCAAACAATAGGCACCACACTGAATAGAGTGATCCTATTCATCACACTTGGAGGCCCTTTGTGTGAATGAAAGCTTTGTTTAAAAAAGTTTTATTTATTCATTACGTTCCCATTCAAGAACAATATAGTTGAAACATGAATGGATTGAGTACGTGCAGGAATGTGCCTATAGGCACCAACCAGCCAGGTCTTTTTTAAACTGCGGCTATGACCGTCATCCGTATTCCGGACATCAACATTGAGAATCATGAAGATTATATCTTGTACTCCCCTTCCCCACTCCTACCACAAAACAAGAAGTTTGACCTAAAGTCTTGTTTTTGACCTTTAAGACTTGACTTTGGCAGTTTTCCTTTTTTCTTTAGTTTCGCAGCTTCAATGTTGCCATCGAGTGCATGTACAGCCTGATCAACGGTGACGACATGTTTGCAACCTTTGATGAGATGTCGGATAAGAGCACAGTGGTCTGGATTTACAGCCGGCTCTATCTGTACTCGTTCATCAGCCTCTTCATCTACGTCGTCCTCAGCTTGTTCATTGCTCTCATCATGGACACCTATGAGACCGTTAAGGTGAGTCCAAAAAGGCATTTCCGTCTAAGCTGGCCCGACACCCCGGCACCTCTCTGTAAATTACCGTACTCAATGGGTTACGGAAGTGCATTTAGAGATGTAGCCCTTTAAACACACAACGTGCAAAGAAACATTTATTTTTTCATCTTTATTCATCAATATTAATGTTTCTGAAAATAAATTCAGAAAATATAGATATAACAGAAGCCAACAAACCAACAAAAAAAAATGTGAAGATTTTTTCGCCCGCTTCACTAGAGCAGCCCTGTGTGTGTTTTCACAGAGTGAGACATAATACCCTTTTTTTGTAGAGCGGGTCACAATTTGTATGGCTGTTTACCAAAACTGATTCATATTCTTCATGGAAACATGACTTGCTGGTGAGGAAGAACATCCTTAACTTAAAACCCAAATCCTGCTGAATCCAACAGGATCCAACAATTTGATATTCACGTTGGACCATGTTGGATTGAGCAGCTAACTCGTAGTGTTACAATCCTGTTGGATTCAGCAGGCAACAGAAAAATATGTCACAGTTGGATTCTGTTGGATTTAGCAGGCAAGTCATTTTTTATTTTTAGTTACCCAACAACTTGGTATGTTGGACTGTGTTAGACTGTGTTGGATTGAGCAGGAAACTCATATGAGTCACCGTTGGATTTAGCAGGATAGTCCTGTGGAACCATTAAGGGGTTAAGGTTTTAATAAAAAGGCAGTATCATTATTGGCACCGTTTCTTTTTAGGTACTGGTAAACTTCATCAGGTAGCTTTGATAACGACCTTAATCTCAATTTGTGACATTACACATTCAGTTTTGGCATAAAATAATCCATTACTGATGAAGAGTTCATCATGTGCTCTCCGCTTAATTCTGGAATGAAGTTTATTTTTGTTCAAAAGCTTGATGCAAAACACTGCAAAGTAATATCTCAGTTTGAACAGCATCGATATTTACAATACCACCTGTTAATTAAAAAAAACAATTCAATGCAGGCTCACTCTGAAGAAGGCTAAAAGCCTCCCGATGCATGGAGCTACAAAAAGAAAACGAATCAAAGATACAAGATGTAGGAATAAATCGTTGTGTGCCCGGCAGAAGGACGCTTTGACGCGTAATTACACTTTCCGAGAAAATTGACTTTAAAGTTTATGTGTTGGCATTTCTAAAGGAAGAATCGGAAAAAGTTGATTTTGTCAGATAAAAATTATTAATATTTCCAATAATGCTGTGCATTTTAAAATCAAACTATTGCTTAATTTTAAAGTTATTTACATCTTTATGCTAAGAACCTTTTGCCGGGAAGTCATTCTGGCTTAAACGTGCGCTTAAGCGGCATATGAAATGCTAATGACCTTTTGCCGGGAACAAACTTTGCTCCAAGCGCGTTTACGTCTTACTGAAGTGGAGAGGTGAACGCACTTTTAGCATGTATTGTTACATTGGTATTACACGCTAATGTCCTTTTGCCGGCAACAAAAAATGCAAAATCCCCTTGGGTCCTTTTCATTTTGTTAATTACGTCAGAATGACGTAACCCTTTGAGACGAAATGTATATCAAAATGAAGATATTCCAATACTCTATCGATTACCCACAAACTTGACCTTTTGACCCTTTTTTCGACCTTCTGCCGGGCACACGACGAAATACTCTCTTGAAGCAGGAAAGATAATAAGATGAAGGGAAACATGCACCAGGCTAAGAAATACGGATGTCCTCCATGTTGATCTTTTTGAAGAAAACAACAATTTGCCAAGCAACTCGAAAATGACTTGATTATGACGAACACTGGCCAATCCTTGCATTGACCGATTTCTGTGTGAATCTAGGCCTGCCATGGGAGACACAAAAGTAATACACCCCTGGAGTCATTCATCGACCAGTGCGACGACCGGCCAGAGTCGGGATGTTACAGACGGAAGAAAAAGAGGACACACAAGAGGACATGGAAAAAGATGTGCAACTGTTGCCGAAGGTAGGCTGTTATCAAATTGGCAACTTCAGTTTTATTCATTACTTTAGTGGAATGATGCAGAAGGAGTTTGAACAGTACGACTTGGCTGTGCAGCCAAGCATAAATGCAAACAATATGCACCACACTGAATAGAGTGGTCCAATGCATCGCACACTTGGAGCCCCCCCCCCCCCCCCCCCCCCCCCCCTTTCGTGTGAATGAAAGTTTTGTTTGAAAAAGCTCAATCTATTCATTACACTCCCATTCAAGAACATTATAGTTGAAACATGAATGGATTGAGTATGTGCAGGAATGCGCATATAGACGACAACTGGCCAGGTAGTCTTTTTCAAAACGTGGCTATGGCCGTCGTCCATAAACAAGAACTTTTTAGACAAAATTCACTTTTGACCGCTACCGGGCCACACATAAGACACGTTTGATACGTTCCACTAAATAGCAGTGGTACATTTCAGCCTTCTTTAGATATAGTAGCTTATGACAGTCCCCAAGGCATGAACAGTTATTTCAGTCCAAAAGTGATTATTACAAAAGAACTAGGGAGTACGAGTATGACGTCACTCGTCTTGATGGGAATGCTATAATTGGGTCCCCGTGTGAAGCTGGACACGGTGTACAAGGGATATTAACACATGTGTCCTATAGGTTTTATGTATGGAAGTCACCCAATACAAGGCTAAAAGCCACTACAACAGAGGTGGTGGGGTTTTAGGTTGCCAACCCAACCACCCTTCTGGTTTTCCTGGGTCCAGATCTAAATAGAGGATAAATCTTCAATAGATACCAAAGAAATTATCTCAATTTTCAGACAGACACTCGCCTCCCCCTCTACATGTATATGATAAACTCTATGGGTACAGACATCTTTCTCTTTCTTCCCACAGAACGAGCTCCTCTTCCAATGATGAAACCGTGCCTCTGCTAAAATGACTGCGTTGCCACATCCTTTAGATGATTCTGAATATGCCACATTACCCCCCCCCCCCCCTTTCCGGGTGCCAAAATGGAGCCAACTACCCTATCTATCAAAACCTATCACGTGACAGGTTGAGACACACAAGCTGTGGGAGAGGAGAGGATTTGGTTTTTCGGTAGGTTGTGATATTTATAATTTGGTAGGAGGGTTAAAAACCAGTTGGATTTAAAACCGTAAATTGAAAATATGAAAGATTTGTAAATATGAAAGATTTGTTGTAATGTCAGCCCACCGGCTGCAGGAAAAATCACATTCCCCCAGGTCAAACCTGGTTTGGGAACAGTAGCTCATAATCTGTAGTGATGAACAGTTTAAACAAGAAGAAAAATGTTGCGCAAGTCCATGTATTTATTTAACCCCTTGGGCACGGTATTTTACGGGAGACGTCGGAGTGTCTGGCAGCCAAGCGAACCGCTACAATTTGTTTGTGCAATCAAGCGTATCATAAACAATAATCCAACAATGGATTGAAACTGCAAAAATGGCGTCATCCGGCCTGGTGGCACTTTTTGTTTACGCCACATGGTGTCATCCATACACAAGAGGTTAAACTTCATAGTATCAAACATATGGTGAAATATGTCTGTATTTTGAGGGGCTATTTTATAATTTAACCTTAACTCTCCAGAGTGTGTGGAAAATCATATTGAAATTGGAGGATTCAGGACTGTTAGGGTTAATTCTTGCATGATTTTAGGGAAAAGGGAGAACTAACCTTTTGCAGTTATATTCGTTAACAGTAACTGACATCTGACTTATTGTGATGCCACGTTATACTTTAATACTGAGAAGTATTTAATTACTCAGGACATGCTGAACTCTGTATTGTACCAATTGTGCAACATTGAAGTCAGAACAATGGGTTTTGGATATTCAACAACTATTGACAATGTTCAATTCACTGTAACTCGTCACATTTTATGAAATTACATGTACTGTGTACAATCCATCTATATAGCAGCTGTTCTGCCCTTCATTTGTTGCCAGGTATTTTATATGTGGTATTTATTGAATAAGGGAATAAATATGTGCCGGGCCGGTTTTAAACAAGAACAAGTACGTTTAAAACCGCCTTGGGGCCTGGACGCTGATAATGACCTGAGCCGAACCCATTTATAGAATAGCTTTTTGTATCATTCAGCAAAAACCTCCAATGATTTTGTTCACAAATTTTACCTTCTTTTGTAAAATGCCCCTTTAGCTATTTAATGGTATGTGCCTCACGCGAGTAGTGCGAAAACTTTCCTTATATGGAAATTGACGCGCGATGTAGTGCAGAACGCAGCAGTGCTGGTGTAGTTTGAATTTAAGGACTCTAAATATTGGACTCATCGGTAGTATTGCGTTTAGAGTGTTCAACCAATAAAAGGGACCATTTCATAGGAGTCTTAATTTCATGTGACACCGGGGAAAAAGTGTTTAAACCCGGTTGGTGTTTTATCGGCCGTTTAAAACCACCCATGTGACGGACTCTCGACCAATAGGAACGGATGAATGACTTTTTAAAACGAGGATTTTTTTATGCAAATTGTCCATCACAAGGCCAAAGGTCACTCGAGGTGTGGAAGAACCAGCCCCTCACACTGAAACAAGACAAGATAATCTGATCTCTTCACAGTATGAATAGGGTCGGGATGGGTAACTAGTCCACTGCAAGGCATAAATAATGCCTCTACCCAAATTAAGCGTAGAAGTGCTATAGCCCAGGACTGGGCTCGAACCCACAACTTGCAGAATTACCCACACAGACCACGAATTCAATGCTCCAAACCACTAGAGGCCACGGCACTTCCACGAAGTTACATTGTACTATTAAACATTTTTGTTCAGGCGATAAGTTTTCCGAGTGCTGTTTGTATTAAAGGCACGCATTGCCCAGGATTCCCCCAAACTTCGTCTCTTTGGTTAATTACCTAACCTATTTTCAAATTTTGAGTGTAAAAATGCAACCATATAATGTGTAATATGTATTGAAAAATGTAGAACACTTACATTCAGACTGGCGCCAATAGTGCAGCCTGTATACACAGCCAAAGTACTACAGACAATGGGCACCACTTCGAATTTTCCAATTCTCAAACAGTCCGACTTTTCCCAAACCAAATTGTGTCCCCGAAAAGATTTTGGTCAATGATTTTAAGACAAATGCTGCATATTCAAGGTGGTCGTGTAGATTACAATATTTTACTTTCGAATGATCTTTCCAACCATGGCATGAATTTTAAGAAAAATGTAGCCCAGTTGACATTCTCCAAGGCATTGTGAGTTTGTGTGTGTGTGTGAGTTTGTATATGCCGGCAATCGTGGACCTAGGACAAAAGAATTCGAGCGTAGACAAAGGGGTCCACGTTTGACCTAACGTCCACGATTGAAAATCGTGTACAAAACCAATGGGAGGCCTTCCGAAAAAGTTAGAGTATAAACAAAAGAGGAACAATGGGAGGTCCACGATTGCACCCGTTTACATGACTGTGTGTGTGTCCCCGAGCTAGTTCATCCATGTGGACATGTTTAGTTCGTGTGATTATTCCATCATACAGTTTGGACTCCAGTAAACTTAACACACTGTCAGTATTAGTTGTAAAAGGCCGGTTCATACTTCACGCGAATGCGAAGCAAATTTATGACGTCAACGCCAAATATTTGCTCTGCGAATGAACACATTTCTACTTGTGCGAATCTTTCATGACGTCAAATTCGCTTCGCATTCGCAATCGCATTAGCCTTTTAGAGGTATGGCGGACACAATAGGAGGGCGCTATTTGATTTGGGTATAAATACACAGGTTATACCAAAATCAAATAGCGCCCTCCTATTGTGTCCGCCATACCTCTAAAAGCTAATTCGCGTGAAATATGAACCGGCCTTATAAGAAAGCTTTAAAAAAAAATAATGTTAACCGATGATGTTAACCGGCAGCATTAATGCCATGTACTTTGTGAAATGTGTACACTGAATTGTCCTAACAGTTTTTAAGTTGTTTTGTATATGTACACTGTATTGTTTTTTTTTTTTTTTTAATACTTTTTTGACTATTTTGTGTGGATGCGCCATGAGTAATAACTCCAAAAGTAGATACAAACTGGGGCTAATTTCACGGACGATGCTAAGCACAAAAATTTGCTAAGCATGAAAAATCTTCCTACAAATACAGGAATACCAAGTACCAAATGTTGATGTTAAGTGTATCGCTTGTGGCTGTTTTAACTAAGCTAGATTTTTGGGTGCTAAGCAATTTTGTTGTGCTTAAAAGCTCCGTGAAATTTACGAAAATCATTTCTGGGACTTCGGTTCGGAAAAGTCGGACCGTTCGTATTTAGAGTGGTGCCCTTGGCGCTTTGGTTGCGTGGCTGCACTATGTGCGGCGCCAGTCTAAATGTCCAGACGTAAATGCTTCGGGTTTTTTTTCTTCGTTTCCCCGTAAAATTACACATTATGGTGAATTTTTAAACTCGGACCTTGGAAACAGGTTAGGTAATTAACGAAAGAGATTACATTTTGTGGGATTTCAGGCTAATAATGTGCCTTTGATTACAGTAATCTCATGGTGTATCGGCAAAACTTCTCAAGTTTTTGTAGGATGTGATTGAATGGGCCTACGGCTAATTTATTAGGTAAGGCTTTAGGCCTATACATAATTACATATTGAAATAAATAATTGTTTCTCTAGTAATAGCCGTGTTTAGTTTTGGTAACATGCAGGCGTGGTTAACCAAAAAATATGGGTGGGAGGATTCTGCGAATCTAATTTGGTTACTAAATTGTTTTCTGTGAGCAGGGACTGTATAGCTACTTATAGAACCGCACCTGGTATAAGTCTGATAATTTTGGTTATGTAAAAATGCTACCGGTACATCTTCTGTTATGTATAAATAATGATACTCCCCACGTGCCGCCTTGAGAATACTGTTATAGGATGAAAAAGTAAAGTGTATAAGTTCACAAAATTGCTTTCATAATAAAATATTATAGCGGGGCCTATAAATACATAAAATAATAATAATGTACATGCGAGGTTTTTGTTTAAATCTATATCGTCCCGGGATATAGATGCAGACTTCACCCCGTCGATTTGTGGGAGGGTGCCTATCCAAATTTTCCGGACCAAATGTTCAACATTTCGTAAAAGATGTAGGCATACTCAGAAAGTTTTTGGCCCCACAAAGTATTTTAAAAACCGCAGGGGGCAGTGTCCATTAAAATAAAATTAATAGCGGTACTTTCTGTGCCATCCACCTGCACCGATTTGAAAACAAATCGGAACTTTAAATTGGTAATTTTCTTTTGGGCGTACGGGCTTGGGAAATATGAAAAACGTCGTTTTTTAATGTCCTAATAAAAAAAAACAATTTTCGAATGTAAAGAATGTTTAAATAGGCCTGTAATGCACTACTTCAAAAGGGTAAAAAGCGATTGTTGCAAAATCAATTGATCTATCGCGAAAAGGATCGCGTGAACAGAAGTTGTGCGGAAATAGTGTCCAATCACATTTGTTAGAAATCGACAGGCAATGTCCAATATCTGAGACACAAAATTAGGACTGTCTATAGGGGGGCGTGGTTTACTCACAAACAACGACAGAATAATTATCATTTAGCCCCCAACACATGGCTTGAAAGTTAGTAAATTTAACGACGATTATAAATTGTTTCTATTCCTTAATTGAAATGTCTCAAGCCTAAGTAAAGTTTACTTTTAAAGTAGGCCTATACATGTATAGCCTAAAGCACTCACAATTTTCAAAATCTTTGTTCAGTTGACACGATTTTGCACTCAATGTTTTTAGAAACCCCTCAAACATTTGCTATCGTTAGTTCTTAATGTATAAAACGAAGTTTTTCTTTCTTTTACTGCTCACCTTATTCAAAAAACAATATTGACTAATTTAATTTCTTTATAGAGAAGGTTTACAGAGATTTCAGTCTGGTTTGTGACTTGGTTCAAGCAGACGTTTACGACGTGAACATTAACATGGTCGTATAACTGTAAGAATGCGCTGCTATCATTCAGTCAGAGGTCAGGACTATAAAGAAGAATTATGTATGATGCATCGTTGACACATCTGCATTGGGCGAACTCAACTACATGTAGATTCAAACAGCAATATTTAAATTAACGGCATTTCCAGGTTTGGGAGCCGGGGTAGATTCTACATATCTATATCTGTCAGCATATAGTTGACGTTAAGTGGAGCTAGACATGGTGACTATGATATTTGCTGTTTTTTCATCATGTTCCCCCCCCCCCCCCCCCCCCCCACGCTGGATACGCCATGATGATCCAACCATGGAGGTATTAATACCTCCATGATCCAACACGCATCGACCTAAAACTAGCTTTCCAAATATTGAGCCATTTTGACATAGGGCCTACCTTTTTGGTACAATTTGAGGAAATCTTTGAGGAAATCTGTGAAGACTCCTTGACAAAGAAGAAGATGCAAAGGGTTTTTGTTCTGTTCTGTTCTGTTCTGTTCTGTTCTGTTCTGTTCTGTTCTGTTCTGTTTCTGTTTCTGTTTCTGTTTCTGTTTCTGTTTCTGTTTCTGTTTCTGTTTCTGTTTTGTTATTATAATTTTTATGGGGGTGGCTATAGGCTATCACTCATGCCAAGCCGTCCCCCGGTAGAACCAAATTCAGAAATAATTGTCACCCTGTGCGGAAAATAATTTGGAAATGTACTATGGGTGGGATGGGGGAGAGGGGTTATAGGAGTCCGCAAAATATCAGTGCCTTACTCGAGCTAGCGTGCATTCGTTCCGTACACTGTGCACCTTTTGAAGAAAAAAAACACGAAAATAATGGGGGTTCACTCACCCCACCCACCATCGGCCATGCTGTTGGTTTGGTTTTAAGAGCGTATGCAATCAAAGAGGTCCGGTACATCATGTTAGAATGTTTGCCTTTGATCACAGCCTCCGTATAGGCTCCTCAAAATGCAAAAGTACATGCTTGTACTATTACATACATGTGATTGCCGTTTTAACACTCATCTGTACTCGTTTTATGATCATGTTTACCACTTCTCCCAATTCCGGCACTCCATCTGGTCGACTCATCGCCCAGTGATTCCCGGGCAATCACGTCACTCATTCAGCTCATCCGCCGCGTGGCTGATTTGTCGCCCGTCCCCCCGGCCCAGCCAGTAGGGAACCTCGCCCGAGACAGCCCATACATCACCCACAGACTACCTGGCGAATTACGCTCTATCGTAAATTCACGGTTGAGGGGCCAACATGCCAAAACCAATGCCAGCAGGTGATTTCTTTCCCGCCCCCATGGTCAATCCCTGTTTTGTCCGACACCACGTGGAAATTTGGAGCTGCAGAATTTTTCCACAGGCTATATTTGTGCTACTTGTGCTACTGCTTTTTATTACTTACATAATATTAGGCGTATCAGGAAGTATTTATCTAGACAATGTACTGAAACATTAATTCATTCTTTCATTTCCAGCCGATTGGATTATTGTAATAGTCTCTTTTATGGTTTGCCTGATATTCAAATTAACCAGCTGCAACGTGTTAAAAATTCTTGCGCCAGATTGGTCTGTAATGCTTTAAAGTACTGTCATATTACACCTTTGTTTTTTGATTTACATTGGCTTCCGGTGAGGTTTAGGATTGATTTTAAAATTTTGTTATTAACTTATAAAATGTTAAATGGTCTTGCTCCCTTGTACTTATGCCAACTTATTAAAAGAAAATCTTCATCTTGTTACAATCTTAGAAGTTCTAGGGACAACATGCTCCTTAGCTATCCGACGTGTCAGACTAAAATCACGTTGGGTGATAGAGCATTTGAGTTTGCTGCACCTAAATTATGGAATGCTCTTCCATTGAATATCCGGAAATCTGCCAATTTGAATGTTTTTAAACAATCACTTAAAACACATCTTTTTACCATTGCATTTTATTGATACTGTTGTGTGGTGTTTTATTGTAATTGTAAATGTAATTGTAATTGTTATTTACTTGCCTTTTTGTTTTAATAATTATTGTTGTTTTACACTTTAATAGGCTTATATATGTAATTTCATTCTTAAACACTTATTTTTATTTGTATTCGTTAAATTTTAATGTCTTTGTAATGCGCATTTGAACATCTTTTTATGGAATTTGCGCAATATAAGTTGATATATTATTATTATTATTATTTTTGTATAGTAAGCATAAGAAATGGATGAATATCGTACAGAGCGAAGACGCAGAACCTATACATCATGCAGGGGCCAGTTTCACGAAGCTGCTAAGCACACAAATTTGCCTATAGCACAAAAATGTCTTGCTTAATAAAAACAGGTTATATTACCAGCCAAAAGGCCATGGGATTTTCATGCTAAGCAAACAACAGCTGAATGTCAGCCACAAGCGATACACTTCACATCCAAATTTGGTTGGTAATCATGTATTTACCAAGGAAGACTGTTCATGCTAATCAATTTTTTGTGCTTAACATGGCCGTGAAATTGGCCCCAGAAGAGATGCATCGTGATGAGATAAGTACGTGGACTGCAATATTCAAACGCGCGGAACATAAAAAACGTACACACACTTTCTTTACTTAGATGTATTATTGATTAAACTCTGGAATGATATTCTGGAGAGAAAACGAGGAATCAGGCATGGCCGAAAAACCCAATCCACATGCCGGTGTAATATCCGACTCCATGAAAATCTAAATCCCTATTATTGCTCACGTGACTGATCACTCTTCTCATAATCTTCACTCAAGCATCATGCGCAATACTACCAATGAGCCCGTTTCACGCTACACCTGTCCAGACGGGATTCGAACCTGAGGCGATAGGAGCACACTGCGCCAATCTGAATCCACAATGGTTCAAGTCCAGTGAATGGGGCCGGGGAATAGGGCTAGATGGTCGCCATTGAAGGGGCACCTAATGTCACAGCATGGTTTTATTTGCGGTGCATATGTCGTCACTCCGTGATTGTAATATATCGTGAAGAACGCTTGTCCAGCTTGGTTCCTTTAGTTATAGCATGGAGGAAGGATCCTTCCTCCATGGTTATAGGGTGCTTATGCGTGAAACTCAGCTTTCCCGCCTGTTCCCAATATCCGCTATACATGCCCTCGTTCTGTATCTCTATGGAATTCTTTGCCTGCTGCATGTTTCCCCTCATCTTACGATCTTTCCTGCTTCAAGAGGAATATTAATTCCTACCTCTTGTATCTTTAATTCTTTGTTTCTGTTTGTAGCTCCGTACCTTGAGTGGCTTTTAGCCTTGTTCGGGGCGAACTTGCATAACAAAAGAGATAGTGATGCTCGTGATGGAAGAGTCATGAGCCGCGTCTGCTTGGCACCTAAATGTAGCCTGAGTGAAAACGTTAAGCCTATTGAAATATTTCTCAGGCGGTTTGGTACCTGTACCATCTTTATAAACAGTACAGATCGAAACTAATCGATTTGCTTTTGCTATACCATACCTTGAAACAATAAAAGAAGCATTTGTTCCATGTTAAAAGCGCATGGCTTTATAACCTGTATCTGCCGGAAATATAACTATCTAGGGGATATCTTGTAAATGGTTTGTTTACCCTCATAATGGTGGAAGAATGGCGATATAGGAAGCCAGGCTAATTTACCCCTCATATTATTGGTCCCCCAGGGCAGGAAGATTTGCAGATCTTTCTAATAAGGAAAGCCAGGTGGCGAGCGACATTAATGGATCGTTTGTGCCGTGCACTGTGTCTGCCTGGCTGACCACCGGATTTACTGGTCATTTTGGAGGTGATGTAACCTTGAATGTTCGCTAAACTTGTTGGGTGTTGGTGCCGTGTGTGGGCAATGATCAAAATTAGAGAACGAGCCTCCCTACGTGCAGCGCATAATAAAACCAAATGCAATTCTCAAAGAAAAACCGTATTAGAGGTAAGAGGTCAAGCGACCCCAAGGTGTATGATTCAAAGAGGCTAAAATATTTTTTTGGAAGGTATGCAATTTTGAAAGCCTTATGTTGTGAAAATGGATGAAAACATTTTTCTCCGAAAAGACTGCCTGTTGATTTTCGAACATTTGCAGACGCGCCGAAAAAAATCATGTTACCAAAAAGGCAACAAACGTTGATTATAATTTGATTGTTTGTTTATTTGTTTGTATCAAATACCCACTAACGAACGAACGAACCGTTATATTCACGAAAATTAGACAGCCTTGTCTTTGGACTTTGAGAATGATCGCGTTAACACACAGACTGGCAAACACACTTCGTGCATGCTTCGTGTAACGCCGTCTCAGACATAATAGACTTATCTCGCTAAACCAGTCTGTCTTAGACACAGGCGCCGAATTCGGCAAATAGAAATGTAGACTTTAAAGTCCAATGAAGGTTACAGATTAATCTGGTTGAAAAAATGCTATATGAAAACCAGGAATAAAAACCATTCGAACTCTCAGACTGTATTATAATTCAAGGTGAACTAAACCAATGACCGTGGCGTAGGCACTGCAAATTGGCATTGACAGAGTCCGCGTTCTACTGAAGGCACCGCCGAGGAAACAGAGAATTTCCACCGGACATAATCGCGACAACACGGCCGAATGTTTGCCTCGCGCGCCCCGGCAGACGTCGTCTGTGATGAATTGCACGACGACGACACAACTAGCTAGCCTCGTCCGTTGCATGCAGAGTGAGGGAATTGGATCTCCGCAGTGGCGTAACTGGGTGAAATTGGGGGGGGGGGGGGGGGGGGGGGGGGGGGGGGGGCACACCTAGGGTGCACATATTTTTTCAAGGGGTACGGGAAGTACATGAACTGTATAATTTGAGAATATATAATTTATTTATACATTTCAAGATTTGAAAGGGGGGGACACCCGGGGGACACCGGGAGGGGTGGGGGAACGTGCCTTCCTTCCGTGCCCCCCGTAATTGCGCCTCTGGATCTGCGTCTGCTTCCGGACATTCTAATTCTATAAGATTATAGAAAAGGGATTTCCCACGATGAAAATAAACTCACTAAAACCCTGAAGGCCTAATGTGTGGTCAAACTTTGACTTTGTTTTCAGTTGTCGTTGCCATTTTAAGAGGTAATGTCACGACCCGACTCTGCAGCTTGAACCGCCCTCATGACATCCCAACTCACAGGTCAACATGTGGCTGTACACCAGAAACTAAATTCTCAAAACAGCTTGCGCTGACCTATTTGCACGACTGAAACATCTCTTTGTAATGAGTTTCAGTTGGTAAAACTGAAGGTCCCAACTCTTTCGAGGACAAGCAAGCTCAGGTCGTGTCCACAACGGGCTTCCCGAGCTTCGGCTACGTCAGCATACGTCAGTATGTGCCCATGCATTTGCAACCGGCGAAGACCTAGTACAAGCTCCAGACACACGATTCGGACGCAGCCTTATTTTCTGAACTTTTTGGGCCCAAAAGGTACTTTGTCTTGCATTTTTGTATGCAGGTTCGCCCCGAAAAAGGCTAAAAGCCACTTAGGTACGGGAAACAAATTTAAAAGAAAAGGAATCAAAGATACAAGAGTTAATATTCCTCTTGAAGCAGGAAAGATCGTACGATCATAGAGATATACAGAATGAGGAAAGAACTATTGGCATGGCTTTTTGTTCTACATCTATAGGTGCAGCTAGAGTCAATCGGTGGGAACAGACAGAAAGGTGCATGGGAACAGACATAAAGGTGGGAACAGGCGGAAAGGTGGGAACAGGTGGGAACTGAAAGAACTGGAGGAATGGACAAGCTGGTGGAACATTGACCATGAAATACCGGTACCTATAGAACAGACTGAGGGCGTTTCTCAAACCTCGCTTCGGCTTCGGCTTCGGCTTCGTATCCAGCTATTCCCCAGTCCCATTGCCAATAGTCTGAATCCTTGAATACGTAAATATATTAACAGACTCTGGCTCCTCATTAAAACATCAGACTCTAAAAATACATGTAGCAAAAACAGTATCCCAGATCTTGCCAAATTTGGGGACATAAAAATACGCGAAGCCGAAGCCCGAGCCCAAGCCAGGGTTTGAGAAATGCCATCACAATGCAACAGATCTCCAGTGAGATTGTAAGGAGGTCGTGGGTTCGAGTCCCGCCCGATTAAGCCTGTGGATGTTTCTCGCATCCTCCCAGTGCTATAAAAGCACTGTACGTCGGCAGGGCAACAATTCCGTCAAATCAAGCTTTGATTTAGTGCGTACTTGTATCTTGAACACATTTGACTCGTTGGGAGTACGGTAATTTTCCGGATTTATTGAAGATTGAATCTTTTTCTTTGGTGTAAAATTACTTTATTGACAGATGCTCGCAAGTCACTACAGGTGATTTTCATTGGTTACAAAGTTAAAATCATGTTTATATTGAAATAAAAGTATATGACAATTCACATACCGCTCAGTCTTGTGAACAGACAGAAAAAGGGCCGTTCACTCATATGTTCACTCAAGACAGAATTAGATTACACTGTGAACCCTTAGATGGGATTTTGTTTTTAAAATAGACAGGAGAATTACCCACATGATTTTAACTATGAGGGTCTGTAATCGCAACGATGTTTAAGCTGTTTAATCCAGAAGTCACAGTGTACTCTTTGTCAAGGTGGGACAATCGTTTACAAGCTTCAGATGTGATTTTAGACAACCATTGTGGAAGTCACATCGCCATCGTCCTAATCCCTAATCATTTGGAGTAGATCATCACATCCAAGGAGTTCACTGTGTTAGGATTGGATTGGTAGACGGAAGTATTACGACATTCCACATCCAACCAATCACGAGCGAGTATGGTCACGCGCTATACCTGCCGTCGTTGTATGTATTCCATAGCACTGACATCAACAGAATCGTAAAGGGGTATTTGCATACTTGATTGCAATTCCGTATTTTATGAAATTACCGCTGACCCGGCCCATTGCATTTCGGGAACTCCGTTCTAAATAAGTTCAGCAGTCTGCTCAATACGCCTTGTAGATGCCGCCTCGTACGTCAATGGAAGAAGACCGACTGTAAAGAAGTTCATTGTTTAGGCTACTATAGTCGATACGAGTGAAGCTGTGTCATTTATTCTCTTCGACCTGGAAAGGTAAGTTTGGGTTTTTCTTTATTAAGATGTCAACATTGACCGGATTTTAAAATGGATCAGCCTTAAAGTTATGATGTAGTTTTGATAATGATCGAAAGCATACACGACTGTTTTCAATGTGAAAGCTTTGAGAAATATTTCCGTCTGAAATACTACTATCTTCGATAACTGTATTTGAAGACCACAACTACAACAATCAAAGAAGCCCATACAAACGTGCACAAAATCACTATTAAAACTGAATGATTTTCACTATTTTCTCGGAACTCGGTCTACGGATTGGGCCAAAAAAAATTGTTTGGTTGTCCTCCACAGCTGGAGTGTGTTTCAGCTGTATTTGAGCTGGCTCAACATTCGACCAAAAAACCTCACGAGGTTTCGATGTGGTAGCCACATAGCACATATACAATTAAAGAAGACTTTTACACCCAGTTTGCAATGAATGCTGAGCGTGTATTAAAGACGCCATCTTGGCTTCCCCTGTGCATTCACGTTCAGTTGATGCATTTTAAAAAAAATATTTATTATTTAATCGTTTGTGTAAATATACAACAAAAAATTCCAAACTAAATATTAAAATATATAGTGATTAAAGAATATAATTAGGAAAATGTTGAGATTTTATTTTTTCATAAGTATATTTCTCAAAATGCGATTTTCATTACAATAACTTTGTGCGTTTATACATGCGTGCAATGTGGCCACTCCTTATGTTATGTTATGTTATCAGCGCTTTCACTGCTATAATCATATACCTAGGCCAAGTGTAAAAAAACATGTTAAGCGTCCGGTTTTTTTAAGGAAGAAGGAAGGGGCTTTATATTTTTTATTTTAAAGATGGCCGCTATTCTTTTTTCTCCTCATTTTCCACTTGTAAAAGTAAAATAAATCCAGACGGCCCCCAAAAAGGAAGCGGGCGGGGACGCTAAACATGTTTTTTACTTGTACATATCCATGCCATATAATAGTTGTGTTGTTGTTGTTGTTTTTCTATTTGAACATTTTGCAATTTTATTCCACATCGTACTTTTCAAATTGTGCTTAAATGTTGATTCATTTATATTGTTTAATATAATCACCTTTTTATGTACCTCACTATCAGTTTGGCTTGAGAACCACGGCCGCGTGTGAAATAAATCTAATTAAAATCTAGATATGACACTGAACGTAAAGATTGTGTGGTTCAGTTAACTTCTAAAAATGTACTGTGATACACGACCCGCTAGAGACGCATGCCAATTACAGCCTCGATCCCCTCCGGTATCCCACATAGTGTACATAGTTTATGATCACCAAATAAACACCTTGGGAACTCAATCAAATTAAGAGAACAATGTTTAGTTTTACGAGGTAACAACTGGGCCCGAGGGAGGGCGCGAAATCCCAAGAAACTATTTTCCTTTCTCTGAAGATGGGTTGACATTATTAAAGCTGCAAGTGCGTGCTCGGACTGAAAATTTCAATTTTAATGGATTTTCCTGTACTAACGAAGGAAAGAAAACTGTATTTCAATTTTAATGAATTTTCCTTTACTAACGAAGGAAAGAAAACTGTATTTCAATTTTAATGGATTTTTCTCTATACTAACGAAGGAAGGAAAACTGTATTTCAATTTTAATGGATTTCCCCTTACTAACGAAGGAAAGAAAACTGTATTTCAATTTTTTTAATTAATGGATTTTCCTTTACTAACGAAGGAAAGAAAACTGTATTTCAATTTCAACGAATTTTCCTTTACTAACGAAGGAAAGAAAACTGTATTTCAATTTTAATAGGTTACGAAGGAAAGAAAACTGTATTTTAACTTTAATGGATTTCCCCCTACTAACAAAGAAAAAAAACTGTGTTTCGAACGTAAAAACACTGACTAGCCTACACTATGCACTCTGGTCTTCTTAAAAATATATTGGTTTATAAAATGTGCTAAGCGAAAACATTGGCACACATTAAATATTGTAGCAATTTAGGAGCGTCCCGCTCCATAAAGTCAAAATTTGAAACTTATTAAATCCGCTGGTAGTGGAGTGTCTCGTTGGAAAACTCATACTTGGAACTCTCAGACCAGAAACCGTTCATTGTGTTTTTAAGCCCCCTCCCCCACCCCGTATACCCATTACCTTATCAGGGAACAAGTCGTTAGTGGTAGACAGGCCCACAATAACCCTAATATTTTTTTAATCAAGACAATAAACTTATTGAGATCCTCCCCCCTCACCCTACATAGTTCTGATGGCCTTGCCTTGACACAGTCCAGACCAATGTACCGGATATTTACAGGTGCTAATATCTTCACATTTTGATTTGTACTGATCAGCTGGAAACATAAAACAGGCTAGAGAGGAAACAAAATTCTCCTTTTATTATACCTCCATGACGAACCCCAGTCACCTTCAAGGACTCATAACCCCCTTTGTGTGTACGCGTGTGAAGTCCATCTACGGTCAGTCGAAATTATGCCCATAAATCCACGGATTATGTAATTTTGTAATAAATCCATCTGTACAGCCTTGGGTGATAATGGGTTGTGAACTGGTTGAAATAGATCAATTGTTGTCCAGTCCCCCCCCCCCCCCCCCCCCCCACTCTGCCTTTCATGTTTCGCTGACCCCTAAGGCGAAGGCATGGAGGTTGCTGAATTTCTGGGGAGATAAGAAGAGCTGGGTTTGAAGACAAGAGTTCCATTTTGCTCTATACTTCAAATCATGCGTTCATGTTGGCATAATTATAACTCTGATTGACAGGCAGAGATAAAACCTTTGACAAGGAAAATGTACAGAACTTGTTGTTGAAAAGATATTAACGCATGAGCGTATCCGAGGGGTAGGGTGGCAAGGAAATAAACGCATCAAATACCCTTACGTAAGTTGTGCAAACTATTCTGCGTACATACCGGTACCTTTCTGAACAACTTCCGAAAGTTAATCTTAACAGTAACATCCAGCCCTTTCACTGTTTTGCCCACTTTTCTGAGGTATTAAATTAAAATAATCATTCATCCTTACCTAATGTTTGAACAGGGATTAACGCAACGGGGTTAACTTTTCTTTTAAATGGTGGTTCTTTTTAACTATCGTTAGTTCGGTTGGGTTGGGTTGGGTTGGGTTGGGTTCGGTTCAGTTCAACAAACGTGAGATATTTGTAACGGGAGGTGGCAGTTCTAAAAGCTGACGTCCGAAAATCCAATTATATGTTTTCTACCACAATATAGACCCAATTCCGTCGATTAATCTGTCTCCGCCGCTAGCCTATACGAAACTCGAACCCAGGGTCCTTCGTCCAGTTTCATCACGGAATAAAAACTCTGTACCTTCTTGGGTAATTCCATTATCTCCCCAATCCTTTTAGAAATGTGACAAGTTTCATTTTCTCCGGGATGATCTTGATTTATGTCAGGTCCTCACTAGCTACTGTAGGGTGTCCTTGTCCAGATGAATTTTATGGTCGAAAACTATTAAGAGGAAAAGCAAGTGTTTAATGCCTAGGCACACACAGACACATTACTGTGTCTGTGTGGCCCACGTTTGTCTATTGTGTCTCAGTTCGTGAGTAATTCTGCGATTTCCTGTACGGCTGTTGAAAGTCGAAAATACTGTGCAAACAATTAATTAAACGTCTATAATCTTTACGTTAACTCGAGATGTTCAAATTTCTGGCACGTCCGACTCATTGAGACTAAGATGCCACTTTCGGGAGCTAGCCGCTAAGCACAAACATTTGCTTAGCACGAAAAGGTCTTGCTTTATACTACAAGCAGGTTACCAGTCAAAGCTCCATGTCATTTTCATGCTAGGTAAAAACAGCTGTATACCAGTCACAAGCAGTATCACCTGACAGTTTCGTTGGTAATCCTGTTTTTACCAAGAAAGAATATTCACTCTAACTAAGAACATTTTTGTGCTTAGTATCTCTATGAAATTGGCTCCTAAACTCACCGAACTTATTAAAAAGACACAGCAACAACAAACTTTTGTTTGCTTCATTTTATCAGGGTTTTAGTGCCACCAACTTTTATCCGTAACATCCGTTGCACTGATACGGAGCGGACTCAAGAAGGTTTAAAGAATTTCGTCTTGCAGAAGACGCCTGCTGTTCCCAGCAAGAGAAAAATCGTCAGTAGCTTCGATTCCGAGTGAGGAAAAACTCTTGGCGATGGCTGGAAGAAGGAACTGCTTTACTTCGTTGGCTGTGGTGATCCTGGGAGTTTTAGTAGGTGAGTGAAATAATTTCAATTTTGTATTTGATGGTGATTTTCTTGTACTCCTTCACTTACGTATTTCTGAATAATTTGTCCCGGGTTGTCACGTACAAAATATAATTCACCCTGCTGAAATCAGCGACCCGATTTTGCTTTTAAAATCTCCATCCCGTTGCAATCTGCCACCCCACCACGGCTACGCCACTGTTGCCTAATCGGCAGTGGGAAAATTCGACTTTGTTAAATAGGTCCACGCTATAGTAACGCATATCTACACACTACAGATGGCGACACCCACCCCCCCCCCCCCCCCCCCCCAAAAAAATTCCCAATTTTCCAGAGGGGGGGGGGGGGGGGGGGGGGGGGGGCAAGAGGGGGGGGGGGATGGGTGGCAAGAGTTCCCACAGGGGGACAGTTCCCCCCCCCCCCCCCCCTTAGCTACGCCACTGCTTATCGGTGCCTTAGCACTCTTCTCGCAACTTTTTGAAAGGGGAGACTTTTGAGACGCTGGTGGCAGCAGACATATCGGTCCTTTTCCATTGTTCTCAGAACTACGCGCGTATGCTCAGAACTACGCGCGCATGCTCAGAACTACGCGCGCATGAGCAGAACTACGCGCGCATGAGCAGAACTGGCAAAGGGACCTGTATGTCAGCTGCCACCAGCGTCTTAAAAATCTCAGATTGAGAGAAGACGAAGAAGGAAATTTCAGTTTCAAGAGCGGGAGGAAAATCCCTATATTTTAGTTTGATAAATAGAAGGAACTCTTTGTCAAAAGAGGATAAAATACTGAAGTCATTCACCAAAATGACCCGTCAACAATCATGGTTTAAAGAAATGTTGGTGAATAGGTTGCAAGCGAGCTTTTCGCAATGGAAATCAAGTAATACATGGAACCTTTCCAATAAAATGTACAAATGTTTACGTGCACCATGTTACTGAAACACCTGCGTGTTCACTAAATTTTGTACACTGATACGGGGGAAGGGCTAAGCGAACAGTTTCACTACAAGAAGTGAATGGGATAATTTCTATACGGTAGATGGGCCTAAACCTTTGAATCTGTTGACTTTGACGTAGTTCGGTCTGGAGCCCAGATGAATTCTTGGTTTGGACCAACACACTGGGTAGAGGAACTATGCCACTGGGTTGGTAAGTACAGTAGTAGTCTATAGCATGCATGTTTATGCCGCGGGCGTTCGAGTAGCTTACCCGGATCGACTCGGGTGAAGGCAGACAGGTCAGCCACGAGAGCTTGGATAATAGAACGCACAAACGCCCTCTCCTATTGATGTCACCTAACACTTGAGTCGGCCATGGAGGAATAAGAGTCGGCGATTGTGTAGTTACGGACCCTCTTTATATTTGATCCATTTCGAGTCAAGGTTGTTTTTATCATTCCAAAATGAATTTATCAACCCAAAGTATACTTCTCTCAATTCTAATGACATCATTTTTTTGTAATTTTGAACAGTTTCTTGAGGTAGAAAATGCTGATTTTCTTGCGGTTTTGCGGTTGTGTCTTGCGAATCAGTGCGGTCTTCGCCATTTCTATTTTCGTGTTGTGTTTTGTCATCTTCGTTGTCATTTTACCCAAAAATTTCTTTAAAAAAATAAAGAACCTTGCCCTCTATCTACGACATGTTGGTTTTTAATGTCGCAATCTAGTTTGCTAAGTCCAATAACTTAAAAGTGGATTTTGTTCTCTTATAGGAACAGTCCTTAACTACACAATCGCCCTTGAGGTCAGCCGTTTTTAATTTCCCGCTCCAGTAGAATCTGTGGGTAAGCAGACTTAACTACGCATGCATGTGACGTAATTCCACCAGTGACTCTGCATGCTCCGCAAGCAGGGTCTGTGGTGGATGACCCGAGTGAGCCCCGGGTATGACGTCAGAGCTAATCGAACGGCACGGGGCTAACCCGAGTCGACCCGGGTGAGCTACTCGAACGCACCCATAAATAACCTCGACCGCAATACGTGTATCCGTGGAGTTGAAACCCAATTGCAGCCATCTTACCGTGCCAAAAACAACTTGTTCCCGTGGACCCTCTTTTCGTCCACTTTCTCAGTAGTACACATAAATTAATCAATAGAGAGGTTTAGTGTGGGCGCGTATACGCCGACAATTAGCTCTAAATGGTACGCGACGAAAAACGTCAAACAAGCTCAAAAACTGATGACGTCGCGGGAACTAAACGTAGTCGTCTCTCTAACAAACCTCTCTAATGAGTACTAGTCGCGGTAATATTATGCTTAATCTAGGGAAGTGCGCCACCAGAATTTGGCAACGGAGAGGCCATTGTACCTATTGCTCAGTATTTTTTTGTAAAGTTCGACATTTTTTTGGTTCAATGCCATGCATCATAGATAAAGAGTCGGATTTTCACGACACAGTACGTTCTCTTTTGGTAAATTCTTGTGAACCAGTTCATGACTTTTTTGTCCCCAAAGGACTATGCGACAGCGTCTGCTTCGGAGATGTGGGTTGTTTCTCCGATGAGCTACCGTGTCATCAGGACTTCTTCCCCCCGATGCACCCGGCGGAGATAGGCACACGATTCACGCTTCACACCCGGGGGCGCCGTGACGCGCCGTCAGCCTTGAATCGGACCGGTCACTCCTTCGGGCACTTCAACAGTAAACGCAGGACGATTTTTATCGTACACGGATGGGGGGAGACGGACGGAAAAGCCTGGGTAATGGAACTGAAAGACGCTCTACTTGACAAGGTAACCAACAGGGAAGGAAAACTGTCCCCCGGCGACATTTTGCCCGATGACATATCTGTTTTAAAATATATTTGTAAGAAATTTAAAGCACCCTCGCTTTACATCTGGTACACTCAACTTTTGAATTTATTCCTGGTTGTTACACCCCTCAAAAATCTCTGTTTTATGGCACGATATCTGGATTTGCAAGTAGTCAAATATGGTCGGGCACCCTGTGCAAGATATAAATCACACAAAGTACAGCCAAGGTACCGACTAGTCTGGTAAAGATATCTTTTCAACACAAAATTAATGGCAAGGCGTAGTGGAATCCGACTATTTTGGACAAAAGGTAGAAAGTCGTCTGCTTTTTGTCTTTACTAAATTCAACAATCTCGAAATATTTTTTTGGGAGTTATTTCCTTCTGAACCATGTTATACTCTGCACAGTTCACAAACTTTGAGCTTCATTTTATCAAAACAAGGAGTCAAAAAGTTGTAATGAACTATTAACTACATATATTTTAGGAATTACAATAATCTAAATTTCCAACTTTCGCTACTTTTGCCCATTTCGTGATGCAAGGTCACATGTTTGTGATTCTGAAATTTAATAAAACAATATTGGATACTCCTCAACTACTGAACAGGCCGATGTGAATGTGCTCACAGTGGACTGGGAGTATGGTGCCCATGAACTGAACTACATGAAGGCAGTGCAGAACATCCGCGTGGTTGGACGTGAGGTCGCCATCATGGTGCAGTACCTGCACCGTCAGGCGGGTCTGGATCCGGCAATGGTGCATCTGATTGGCCACAGCTTGGGCGCGCACGCTGCGGGCTATGCAGGGAAATACCTGCAGGGTATTGGACGCATCACTGGTGAGTATATGCGGACGTCATAGTTTAGATCCGGATCGCATCAAAGCAACTTGTGAAGTATACGTTCAGTTTGACAAGGAACGTAAAATATACGATACAACTTACAAGCAAAAAGTATCGCACGGAAATCAGTGGTGTTGTCTTTAGAGTACCGAAGTGATGACGTCAATCAATGCAATGTTTGGAACCAGAACACATTCTAAACTGCATGTGTTTGGAACCATTGCCGCGGCAACTGACGTCAGACTTCGGTACTCTATAGGTCAACATACCAATTCATTAAGCCCCGCCCCTTGACATGACTGATGACAGGCGCAGGCGTCATACTTTTGTCGCGGCTTTGGTTGCTCAATAGGTCCGAAGGGGCGGGCCTTAAAAAGTAGGTCTAATTAGTAATCGTATATTAAGTATTTTACTCGGTCTGTAATTGGCGGATATTTGCTGTTGGCTGATGAAATAAATAAATAAATAAATAAATAAATAATTAAATAAATAAATAATTAAATAAATAAATAAATAAATAAAATAAATAACAAATTCCGAGATCCCAGAACGCCATGATACTGAAGTTCAACAAAATGACCCGTCAACAATCATGGTTTGAAGAAATGTTGGTGAATAGGTTGCAAGCGAGCTATTCGCAATGGAAATCAAGTAATACATGGAACCTTCGATCACACATATCAGTCGATCACACGGCAAAATTCTTTTGCATTTAACTTTTTTGGCCTACCTCTTTCCCAAGCGCTCATTCGCCCCACTGAGGCCTGTAGGCTAATGAAAGCATGAGCATGCACGGTACGACAAATGGGCGCAATTATAATTGAGAAGGAGTTTACTGTGGGTCAAATCATCATCATCTGTTCTTTCTTGACCGTTCCTCCCCCTCAGGTTTAGACCCGGCGGGCCCCGGATTTGAAAACACCGATGCCGCCTGCCGATTGGACCAAAGTGACGCAGAGTTTGTTGACGTCATTCACACGAGCTCCAATAGCCTGCTTGAAGGAGGTGCTGGTATGGAACAAAAGGTACAATGAAGTAAAAAACAAAAACAATTTGGACGATTCACAACAACACAGTTCACCACCAATTACAAGTTTGTCCTAGAGAGGCAGTTTTCTCAGAGCATAAATTAAAATTGTCAACATCCGTTAATTGACCGATCGCGGTGGAATCCCGTTAATTGAACGCCTCTTGTGAAATATCCACTCCTTTGTTATAATTTGACGCAGAATGTGCAAAATGTGAGACAAATATAATTTTCTAAGAGGGGAAATGTCGATAGGTCAATAACGATGTCATGTGTCAGAAATTAAACATGTAGGCCTAGGCCTAGCTCTTATAAGTGACCAAGATTTGTCCAAAAGCGACCAACACTTTTCACTCATTATTTTGCACCTATAATGAAGTCTTGAACTAAAAAGGTTGTGCGATGTATTCATAAGATTCTGACCAAGAATGGATTTATATTTTGATGGATTTTTCTGTTCCTGCACTTAATGGTAGAGGACTCGAAGTAAAACCTTTCCTCCTTCCTGCCATTTATTACAGATTGGTCATATGGATTTTTACCCCAACGGCGGCCACAGCCAGCCAGGCTGCAAGTGGTGGATGCTCGGCTGTAGTCACGCGAGATCGCACGCCTACTTCATTCAGAGCGTAAAAGATTACTGTCGGTTTCCCGCCGTGCCCTGCGCGACCCTTGCCGACTTTGAGGCCGGGAACTGCCGGTCGTGCGGCGGGAGGGCGTGCCCATCCATGGGGTACGAGGCGGCCCGCAGACGCGCGGAGCCGACGGGCAGTTTCTACCTGAAGACCTCACGGAAGAGCCCGTACTGCAGCCTTAAGAAATATCGAGCCCGGGACAAGTTTCGGAAACAAGGGTCGAGAAATGACGTCATCGGTACGCGGAAGGGAAACACAGTCCCGACGAAGAAAAGGCATCAACGCATTCGCAGTTAATGGAGGTTTTGTTGGGTGGTACAACGGACGTGTATGAATAACCGGGACTCGCAATACGCTAGTGGGGTTGAAGCCAGTTGAAGCCATCTTACCGTGCCGAAAACAATGTGTTTGACAACCTTGTCCTCATACAACCTTTTATCCTCACTTACATCATCGTTCTCAATAGTGCACGTTAATCACTGTGTAATATAGGGCATTTCTCAAACCCTGGCTTGGGCTCGGTCTTCGGCTTCGCGTAATTTTATGTCCCTAGATTTGGCAAGATCTTGGATACTGTTTTTGCCACATGTATATTAAAGTCTGATGTTTTAATCCGGAGCCTGAGTCTGTTAATATATTTACGTGTTTAAGGCTTCAGACTGGCAATGGGACTGGGGAATTGCTGGAGACGAAGCCGAAGCCCAAGCCGAAGCCAGGGTTTGAGAAACCCCCTTAGTCTCGGTGATATGGCTTTATTGGCTTCAGTGGTCATACGTATACGGACGCATTGCGAATCCAGGTTATTTAATACAAATAAATGCCGAATCCTGAATCACCCACGGACATTATGTCCGTGGGTGATTCAGGATTCTAAATCATTAGCCCTCTATGGGGGCGCTGTATAGTTTGCGTGAATACAAAATATTCGCCCAAAGCCACCGTCCCATTTCTGCATTTTAATTAATAGGGTTTACATTTAGACCAAATAGCGCCCTCCTTTTGTGTCTGCCTTATAAAAAACGGATCATGCAAGTTTGGTTGAAGAAGTTTGGTTGAAGGTTGAGTACGGTGTAAATATATCTTTATGCTCATTAAAGTGTATATTATCGTTTATCTTTCACTGAGACAATTAAAGTGTTTAAATATGTAATAAGTGATGGCTTTGATTTTAAATTGATTCTATTTAAAAAAAAAAATTTCGAAGTAAGTTTTAGTGTGTTTTTGTTTTTCCTTTTCTCGTTTGAAATACAGATTATCTGTCACCGTTTAATATTTCAAAAGTGACGGTATTAACAAAGTTGTATGAATAAAATTTAATATGTCAGAGATTTGATTTGTCAGACAAGCTGTGAGGACCTGTGTATTTCTTTGCGAAACTGACTACCTCGGAGCCAAAACCAATAGATCCAAGACGTAATGACGTCACTCTTTGTTTACATGTGCGCTTTCCTATGTCCCTACCTTGTCTGGCGCCCTGACCTGGCTCCCATAGGAAAGTGCACATGTAAACAAAGCGTGACGTATATAGTACTGAGCATGCACACGACTGGTTGGTGAGAACAATGGAAAGGGACCGGTATGTCTGCTGCCACCACGTGTCTCAAAAGTCTCATGGCAGGGAGCTTCTAAACACAAAAAATGCATAGAGAGATATTTCTAGTGAGTTATTTTTTTGCGATATACCATATGAAGTAACTAACTCAAACTCAACGGCAATTGCTAGCAGAACTAGACATCTGGTGCAGTGTTTGTGGACAAACACAGGGCTGTTTTGTTTTTTTGTGTACAATTATGTGATTTAAATGAAATTTCAAAAATGAAAAAATCATAGAAAATTAGCCGATGACGTCATCATGACGTCACATACATTTTCATCTAACACATGCTGGCATAACTAAATACCACGTTTTAACTTAATCTGACTTGTACTTTTGTAGATATATGGTTTCCAAAAATGCCCCTTTAAGATGACGTCACGTGACATGTGATGACGTCATCATGACGTAAAAGTTCGGCGCACATTCTGAGCAGTTGGTGTAAATATCTGCCTACGACTTGTCTAACGACTTGAAAAAAAGACTAGAGATCAACTCTTTATAGACAGCATGCCACATGAAAGCCATGGTTTCTGTCCTTCCCAGAATTCGTTTGTGTTATATTGAATTTGGTCACAATTTTCAGATGCCTATTATTTCTTAATACTTGAGTGAGCCACGATCACGAAATTGTTGAATTAGGTAGAGAAAAATTCAATGTATACATTTTTTTAATCAGACCGACCCTTACATGCGTTAAAAAAAGAAATTGATGACGTCATTATGACGTCACACAATTTTCGCCTTTTAGGGCATATCTTTGAGACATACCAAAAGCTGTATCAAAAAGAATTTTGAAAATCTCTTGTTTTGTTTGCGAGATATATTGAAAAGAATGTTACGATTTCAAAATTTCAAAAATTCATAACAAATCACATGATGATGTCATCATGACGTCACTTTGGATTTTGCATCCTAGTACCAGTATCTACCTACCCACCAATTTTCATAACGATCGGACCTATCCGTATATGTGTTTTAAAAAAGCACATTTTTGATGATGTCATTATGACGTCACACATTTTTTTCCTTTTTAGGGCATATCTTTGAGACCTACCAAAGCTATAACAAAAAGAATTTTGAAAATATCTTGTTTTGTTCGCTAGATATATTGAAAAAAAATTCACGATTTTCAAAATTCAAAAATTCATAAAAAATCACGTGATGACGTCATCATGACCAAAAAGTTCGGGACACATTCTGAGCAGTTTGTCTAAGTGTCTGCCAAGTTTAAAGGCAATCGGCTGCACCAAAGTAGCCAAAGTGCCAGGAAGAAAGAAAACGTGTACAAATGCTATGGGCAAAAAAGTCTGAAAAGGAAAAAAAAAAAAAAGAAAAAAAAAAAAAAATGACGATTAGACATGGTCTACCCTTATATGTCTTTCAAGAAATCATGCCTTTGATGACGTCATTATGACCTCAGAAATTTTTCGCATTTATATAAAAGAATGTACGAGCTAACAAAGCTATTACAAAAAGAATTTTGAATTTAACATATGTTCTGTTGATGAGATATGGTTTTAAGAATCTTTAATGTTAAAACTTTGAAATTACTATAAAAATCATATGATGACGTCATTATGACGTCACCTCAATTTTTATTTATAACGTACTTGTCTAGCAACATACCAGGTTTGAATGCAATTGGACTTACGGTTCTCTTGATATGGGCCTTGAAAAATGCGCCTTTAAGATGACATCACGTGACACATAATGACGTCATCATGATGTCACTTTTCGGCACACAATTTCAGATTAGGGTCTATGTTTGTATTAAGTTTGAATAAGATCTGATGTTGTTTAGTGACTAAAGTGCCGTAGACAAAATTCGTGTTTAAGAAGAAACCAAAAAAGTGGGTATTGTGTAGTTTAGGATTTGTGTATTAATTGTGTTCATGTTAGCTCCTGGAGTATTTGATTATTCCAAAAGCCTTTTTTGTCACTAAAGTAGACTTCTCTGAATCCCAATGACACGTGCTTTTGTGATTTGGAAAGGTTTTTTAAGGCGGAAAATATGATTTCCACCCGTTGTGTCATGTTTTGGCTCGGTCAATTTCGAACCAGCTCCTACTCTCCCACCAGTTATATATCCGTGTGAAGCTGGGTATTGTGCAATCATGTGTTTTTGACCTCTGAGCTAACGATTTCATTCAAAAAAAAACCTGGAGATGTTCTTGGACGTGGCCCTTTGTTCTGAATGTGGCAAAACGAACAATTTTCAAGTAGATTGTGTTCATGCCTGGGCGAAAGTGTACTAAACTACACAATCGCGCGAACAGAACAAAAACAAAGGCTTTCCTGCTGTAGCGGAAACGCCAAAAAATGTGCGTCTGTTGTAAACATACGCATGGCTTTTCCTTTTTTTCTTTTTTATTTAACATAAAGTATCAGAAGGTCTATGTCTTTGCTAAGTTTAAGATCTGAGATTATTTTATGATTAACATTTCGTACTCCAAACTTGACCTTTAAGTTCATGTTACATGCCACACGAAGACGTCATTATGACGTCACTCTTCGCGGCACGACTTTGCATCAGGGTCTATACCTATGCTAACTCTGACTAAGATTCGATGTTGTTTGATGACAAAAGTGCCGATCAGAAAATCTATGCACAAAGTCTTTCGGATTTGGGATAGAACTAAAATAAGAAGCAGAAAAAAAATAGATATAGGGCCTTCAAAAATGCAAATTTAAGATGACGTCACGTGACATGTGATGACGTCATCATGACGTCATGATTCGGCACCCATCTCGAGTAGATAGTCAATGCATATGCCAAGTTTGAAGTTCATGGCATTTGAAGAAGTGCAAAATTTTAAGAGTACAATGAAATTTGAAACATTTACAAATTCATAAAAAATCAGCCGATGACGTCATCATGACGTCACTTCGGATTTTGCATGCTAGTGGCACTATCTACCTACCCACCAATTTTTATGACGATCGAACGTACCCTTATGTGTGTTTCAGAAATGCACATTTTTGATGACGTCATGATGACGTCACACATTTTTCAAATGTATGTGAAAGAATATAGGAGCTAACAAAGCTATTACAAAAAGAATTTTGAATTTAGCATGTTCTGTTGGTGAGATATGGCTTTAAGAAACTTTGAAGTTGAAAAACTTTAATATTACTGTAAAATCGTATGATGACGTCATCATGACGTCACCTTAATTTTCATCTATAACACGAGCTACCATACCAACATACCAGGTTTGAAGGCAATCGGACCTACCGTTCTCTAGATATAGGCTCTTGAAAAATGCACATATAAGATGACGTCACATGACACGTGATGACGTCATCATGACGTCACGTTTCGGCTTACATTTTCAGCTTAGGGTCTATGTTTGTGTTAAGTCTGATTAAGATCCGAGGTTGTTTAGTGACCAAAGTGCCACTTACAAAATTCGTGTACAAAGTCTATGGGATTTGGGATAGAACTAAACAATTCACAGAAAATCAGCCGATGACGTCATCATGACGTCACCTCGGATTTTACATGCTATTAGCACTATCTACCTACCCACTAATTTTTATGACGATCGGACGTACCCTTATGTGTGTTTCAGAAATGCACATTTTTGATGACGTCATGATGACGTCACACATTTTTCAAATGTATGTGAAAGAATATAGGAGCTAACAAAGCTATTACAAAAAGAATTTTGAATTTAGCATGTTCTGTTGGTGAGATATGGCTTTAAGAAACTTTGAAGTTCAAAAACTTTAATATTACGGTAAAATCGTATGATGACGTGATCATGACGTCACCTTAATTTTCATCTATAACACGAGCTACCATACCAACATACCAGGTTTGAAGGCAATCGGACCTACCGTTCTCTAGATATAGGCCCTAGAAAAATGCACATTTAAGATGACGTCACATGACACGTGAAGACGTCATCATGACGTCACGTTTCGGCTTACATTTTCAGCTGAGGGTCTATGTTTGTGTTAAGTCTGTTTAAGATCCGAGGTTGTTTAGTGACCAAAGTGCCACTTACAAAATTCGTGTACAAAGTCTATGGGATTTGGGATAGAACTAAAAAATTCACAGAAAATCAGCCGATGACGTCATCATGACGTCACCTCGGATTTTACATGCTAGTAGCACTATCTACCTACCCACTAATTTTTATGACGATCGGACGTACCCTTATGTGTGTTTCAGAAATGCACATTTTTGATGACGTCATGATGACGTCACACATTTTTCAAATGTATGTGAAAGAATATAGGAGCTAACAAAGCTATTACAAAAAGAATTTTGAATTTAGCATGTTCTGTTGGTGAGATATGGCTTTAAGAAACTTTGAAGTTGAAAAACTTTAATATTACTGTAAAATCGTATGATGACGTCATCATGACGTCACCTTAATTTTCATCTATAACACGAGCTCCCATAACATACCAGGTTTGAAGGCAATCGGACCTACCGTTCTCTAGATATAGGCCCTTGAAAAATGCACATTTAAGATGACGTCACATGACACGTGATGACGTCATCATGACGTCACGTTTCGGCTTACATTTTCAGCTGAGGGTCTATGTTTGTGTTAAGTCTGATTAAGATCCGAGGTTGTTTATTGACCAAAGTGCCACTTACAAAATTCGTGTACAAAGTCTATGGGATTTGGGATAGAACTAAAAAATTCACAGAAAATCAGCCGATGACGTCATCATGACGTCACCTCGGATTTTACATGCTAGTAGCACTATCTACCTACCCACTAATTTTTATGACGATCGGACGTACTCTTATGTGTGTTTCAGAAATGCACATTTTTGATGACGTCATGATGACGTCACACATTTTTCAAATGTATGTGAAAGAATATAGGAGCTAACAAAGCTATTACAAAAAGAATTTTGAATTTAGCATGTTCTGTTGGTGAGATATGGCTTTAAGAAACTTTGAAGTTGAAAAACTTTAATATTACTGTAAAATCGTATGATGACGTCATCATGACGTCACCTTAATTTTCATCTATAACACGAGCTCCCATAACATACCAGGTTTGAAGGCAATCGGACCTACCGTTCTCTAGATATAGGCCCTTGAAAAATGCACATTTAAGATGACGTCACATGACACGTGATGACGTCATCATGACGTCACGTTTCGGCTTACATTTTCAGCTGAGGGTCTATGTTTGTGTTAAGTCTGATTAAGATCCGAGGTTGTTTATTGACCAAAGTGCCACTTACAAAATTCGTGTACAAAGTCTATGGGATTTGGGATAGAACTAAAAAATTCACAGAAAATCAGCCGATGACGTCATCATGACGTCACCTCGGATTTTACATGCTAGTAGCACTATCTACCTACCCACTAATTTTTATGACGATCGGACGTACCCTTATGTGTGTTTCAGAAATGCACATTTTTGATGACGTCATGATGACGTCACACATTTTTCAAATGTATGTGAAAGAATATAGGAGCTAACAAAGCTATTACAAAAAGAATTTTGAATTTAGCATGTTCTGTTGGTGAGATATGGCTTTAAGAAACTTTGAATTTCAAAAACTTAAAAATTACTATAAAATCGTATGATGACGTCATCTTGACGTCACCTCAAATTTCATCTATAACACGAGCTAGCCTACCAACATATCAGGTTTGAAGGAAATCGGACCTACCGTTCTCTAGATATGGGCCCTTGAAAAACGCACCTTTAAGATGACGTCACGTGACACGTGATGACGTCATCATGACGTCACTCTTCGACATACTATTCCAGCTTAGGGTCTATGTTTGAGGTAAGTTTGGTTAAGATCTGAAGTTTTTTAAGACCTAAAGTGCCGCGGAGAAAATTCGTGTACAAAGTCTATGGGATTTTGGTCAGAACTAAAAGAAGAAGAAGAAAAAACTAGAGGTCTATGTTTTTAAGAACATAGGGCTTTTCCATATGTTTTTATGATGTCACTTCGAATTTTGTAAACTAGTGACAAATCTACCTAACCACCAAGTTTCGTGACGATTAGACATGGTCTATCCATATGTCTTTCAAGAAATCATGCCTTTAATGACGTCATTATGACTTCAGTAATTTTTCGCATTTATATAAAAGAATGTACGAGCTAACAAAGCTATTACAAAAGGAATTTGGAATTGAACATGTTCTGTTAATGAGATGTGGTTTTAAGAATCTTTAACGTTAAAATTTTGAAATTACCATAAAAATTAGATGATGACGTCATTATGACGTCACCTCAATTTTGATTTATAACATGTACTTGTTTAGCCAACATACCAGGTTTGAATGCAATTGGACTTACGGTTCTCTTGATATGGGCCCTTGAAAAATGAGCCTTTAAGATGACATCACGTAACACATAATGACGTCATCGTGACATCACTCTTCGGCACACAATTTCAGATTAGGGTCTATGTTTGGGTTAAGTTTGCTTAAGATCTGATGTTGTTTAGTGACCAAAGTGCCGCAGACAAAATTCGTGTTTAAGAAGAAACCAAAATAGTGGGTATTGTGTAGTTTAGGATTTCTGTATTAATTGTGTTCATGTTAGCTTCTGGAGTATTTGATTATTCCAAAAGCCTTTTTTTGTTACTAAAGTAGACTTCTCTGAATCCCAATGACACGTGCTTTTGTGATTTGGAAAGGTTTTTTAAGGCGGAAAATACGATTTTCTTACGTTGTGTCACGTTTTGGCTCGGTCAACTACTCTCCCACCAGCTATATATCCGTGTAAAGCTGGGTATTGCGCAATCACGTATTTTGTTACCTCTTAGCTAACGATTTCACTCCAAAAAACCCCTGCAGATGTTCTTCGACGTGGCCCTTTGTTCTGAATGTGGCAAAACGAACAATTTTCAAGTAGATTGTGTTCATGCCTGGGCGAAAGTGTACTAAACTACACAATCGCGCGAACAGAACAAAAACAAAGGCTTTCCTGCTGTAGCGGAAACGCCAAAAAATGTGCGTCTGTTGTAAACATACGCATGGCTTTTCCTTTTTTTCTTTTTTATTTATTAACATAAAGTATCAGAAGGTCTATGTCTTTGCTAAGTTTAAGATCTGAGATTATTTTATGATTAACATTTCGTACTCCGAACTTGACCTTTAAGTTCATGTTACATGCCACACGAAGACGTCATTATGACGTCACTCTTCGCGGCACGACTTTGCATCAGGGTCTATACCTATGCTAACTCTGACTAAGATTCGATGTTGTTTGATGACAAAAGTGCCGATCAGAAAATCTATGCACAAAGTCTATGGGATTTGGGATAGAACTAAAATAAGAAGCAGAAAAAAAATAGATATAGGGCCTTCAAAAATGCAAATTTAAGATGACGTCACGTGACATGTGATGACGTCATCATGACGTCATGATTCGGCACCCATCTCGAGTAGATAGTCAATGCATATGCCAAGTTTGAAGTTCATGGCATTTGAAGAAGTGCAAAATTTTAAGAGTACAATGAAATTTGAAACATTTACAAATTCATAAAAAATCAGTCGATGACGTCATCATGACGTCACCTCGGATTTTGCATGCTAGTGGCACTATCTACCTACCCACCAATTTTTATGACGATCGGACGTACCCTTATGTGTGTTTCAGAAATGCACATTTTTGATGACGTCATGATGACGTCACACATTTTTCAAATGTATGTGAAAGAATATAGGAGCTAACAAAGCTATTACAAAAAGAATTTTGAATTTAGCATGTTCTGTTGGTGAGATATGGCTTTAAGAAACTTTGAAGTTGAAAAACTTTAATATTACTGTAAAATCGTATGATGACGTCATCATGACGTCACCTTAATTTTCATCTATAACACGAGCTACCATACCAACATACCAGGTTTGAAGGCAATCGGACCTACCGTTCTCTAGATATAGGCTCTTGAAAAATGCACATTTAAGATGACGTCACATGACACGTGATGACGTCATCATGACGTCACGTTTCGGCTTACATTTTCAGCTTAGGGTCTATGTTTGTGTTAAGTCTGATTAAGATCCGAGGTTGTTTAGTGACCAAAGTGCCACTTACAAAATTCGTGTACAAAGTCCATGGGATTTGGGATAGAACTAAAAAATTCACAGAAAATCAGCCGATGACGTCATCATGACGTCACCTCGGATTTTACATGCTATTAGCACTATCTACCTACCCACTAATTTTTATGACGATCGGACGTACCCTTATGTGTGTTTCAGAAATGCACATTTTTGATGACGTCATGATGACGTCACACATTTTTCAAATGTATGTGAAAGAATATAGGAGCTAACAAAGCTATTACAAAAAGAATTTTGAATTTAGCATGTTCTGTTGGTGAGATATGGCTTTAAGAAACTTTGAAGTTCAAAAACTTTAATATTACTGTAAAATCGTATGATGACGTGATCATGACGTCACCTTAATTTTCATCTATAACACGAGCTACCATACCAACATACCAGGTTTGAAGGCAATCGGACCTACTGTTCTCTAGATATAGGCCCTAGAAAAATGCACATTTAAGATGACGTCACATGACACGTGATGACGTCATCATGACGTCACGTTTCGGCTTACATTTTCAGCTGAGGGTCTATGTTTGTGTTAAGTCTGATTAAGATCCGAGGTTGTTTAGTGACCAAAGTGCCACTTACAAAATTCGTGTACAAAGTCTATGAGATTTGGGATAGAACTAAAAAATTCACAGAAAATCAGCCGATGACGTCATCATGACGTCACCTCCGATTTTACATGCTAGTAGCACTATCTACCTACCCACTAATTTTTATGACGATCGGACGTACCCTTATGTGTGTTTCAGAAATGCACATTTTTGATGACGTCATGATGACGTCACACATTTTTCAAATGTATGTGAAAGAATATAGGAGCTAACAAAGCTATTACAAAAAGAATTTTGAATTTAGCATGTTCTGTTGGTGAGATATGGCTTTAAGAAACTTTGAAGTTGAAAAACTTTAATATTACTGTAAAATCGTATGATGACGTCATCATGACGTCACCTTAATTTTCATCTATAACACGAGCTCCCATAACATACCAGGTTTGAAGGCAATCGGACCTACCGTTCTCTAGATATAGGCCCTTGAAAAATGCACATTTAAGATGACGTCACATGACACGTGATGACGTCATCATGACGTCACGTTTCGGCTTACATTTTCAGCTGAGGGTCTATGTTTGTGTTAAGTCTGATTAAGATCCGAGGTTGTTTAGTGACCAAAGTGCCACTTACAAAATTCGTGTACAAAGTCTATGGGATTTGGGATAGAACTAAAAAATTCACAGAAAATCAGCCGATGACGTCATCATGACGTCACCTCGGATTTTACATGCTAGTAGCACTATCTACCTACCCACTAATTTTTATGACGATCGGACGTACCCTTATGTGTGTTTCAGAAATGCACATTTTTGATGACGTCATGATGACGTCACACATTTTTCAAATGTATGTGAAAGAATATAGGAGCTAACAAAGCTATTACAAAAAGAATTTTGAATTTAGCATGTTCTGTTGATGAGATATGGCTTTAAGAAACTTTGAATTTCAAAAACTTAAAAATTACTATAAAATCGTATGATGACGTCATCTTGACGTCACCTCAAATTTCATCTATAACACGAGCTAGCCTACCAAAATATCAGGTTTGAAGGAAATCGGACCTACCGTTCTCTAGATATGGGCCCTTGAAAAACGCACATTTAAGATGACGTCACGTGACACGTGATGACGTCATCATGACGTCACTCTTCGACATACTATTTCAGCTTAGGGTCTATGTTTGAGGTAAGTTTGGTTAAGATCTAAAGTTTTTTAAGACCTAAAGTGCCGCGGAGAAAATTCGTGTACAAAGTCTATGGGCTTTTGGTCAGAACTAAAAGAAGAAGAAAAAAAAAAACTAGAGGTCTATGTTTTTAAGAACATAGGGCTTTTCCATATGTTTTTATGATGTCACTTCGAATTTTGTAAACTAGTGACAAATCTACCTAACCACCAAGTTTCGTGACGATTAGACATGGTCTATCCATATGTCTTTCAAGAAATCATGCCTTTAATGACGTCATTATGACTTCAGTAATTTTTCGCATATAAAAGAATGTACGAGCTAACAAAGCTATTACAAAAGGAATTTTGAATTGAACATGTTCTGTTAATGAGATGTGGTTTTAAGAATCTTTAACGTTAAAATTTTGAAATTACCATAAAAATCAGATGATGACGTCATTATGACGTCACCTCAATTTTGATTTATAACATGTACTTGTTTAGCCAACATACCAGGTTTGAATGCAATTGGACTTACGGTTCTCTTGATATGGGCCCTTGAAAAATGAGCCTTTAAGATGACATCACGTAACACATAATGACGTCATCGTGACATCACTCTTCGGCACACAATTTCAGATTAGGGTCTATGTTTGGGTTAAGTTTGCTTAAGATCTGATGTTGTTTAGTGACCAAAGTGCCGCAGACAAAATTCGTGTTTAAGAAGAAACCAAAATAGTGGGTATTGTGTAGTTTAGGATTTCTGTATTAATTGTGTTCATGTTAGCTTCTGGAGTATTTGATTATTCCAAAAGCCTTTTTTTGTTACTAAAGTAGACTTCTCTGAATCCCAATGACACGTGCTTTTGTGATTTGGAAAGGTTTTTTAAGGCGGAAAATACGATTTTCTTACGTTGTGTCACGTTTTGGCTCGGTCAACTACTCTCCCACCAGCTATATATCCGTGTAAAGCTGGGTATTGCGCAATCACGTATTTTGTTACCTCTTAGCTAACGATTTCACTCCAAAAAAACCCTGCAGATGTTCTTCGACGTGGCCCTTTGTTCTGAATGTGGCAAAACGAACAATTTTCAAGTAGATTGTGTTCATGCCTGGGCGAAAGTGTACTAAACTACACAATCGCGCGAACAGAACAAAAACAAAGGCTTTCCTGCTGTAGCGGAAACGCCAAAAAATGTGCGTCTGTTGTAAACATACGCATGGCTTTTCCTTTTTTTCTTTTTTATTTAACATAAAGTATCAGAAGGTCTATGTCTTTGCTAAGTTTAAGATCTGAGATTATTTTATGATTAACATTTCGTACTCCGAACTTGACCTTTAAGTTCATGTTACATGCCACACGAAGACGTCATTATGACGTCACTCTTCGCGGCACGACTTTGCATCAGGGTCTATACCTATGCTAACTCTGACTAAGATTCGATGTTGTTTGATGACAAAAGTGCCGATCAGAAAATCTATGCACAAAGTCTATGGGATTTGGGATAGAACTAAAATAAGAAGCAGAACAAAAATAGATATAGGGCCTTCAAAAATGCAAATTTAAGATGACGTCACGTGACATGTGATGACGTCATCATGACGTCATGATTCGGCACCCATCTCGAGTAGATAGTCAATGCATATGCCAAGTTTGAAGTTCATGGCATTTGAAGAAGTGCAAAATTTTAAGAGTACAATGAAATTTGAAACATTTACAAATTCATAAAAAATCAGTCGATGACGTCATCATGACGTCACTTCGGATTTTGCATGCTAGTGGCACTATCTACCTACCCACCAATTTTTATGACGATCGGACGTACCCTTATGTGTGTTTCAGAAATGCACATTTTTGATGACGTCATGATGACGTCACACATTTTTCAAATGTATGTGAAAGAATATAGGAGCTAACAAAGCTATTACAAAAAGAATTTTGAATTTAGCATGTTCTGTTGGTGAGATATGGCTTTAAGAAACTTTGAAGTTGAAAAACTTTAATATTACTGTAAAATCGTATGATGACGTCATCATGACGTCACCTTAATTTTCATCTATAACACGAGCTACCATACCAACATACCAGGTTTGAAGGCAATCGGACCTACCGTTCTCTAGATATAGGCTCTTGAAAAATGCACATTTAAGATGACGTCACATGACACGTGATGACGTCATCATGACGTCACGTTTCGGCTTACATTTTCAGCTTAGGGTCTATGTTTGTGTTAAGTCTGATTAAGATCCGAGGTTGTTTAGTGACCAAAGTGCCACTTATAAAATTCGTGTACAAAGTCCATGGGATTTGGGATAGAACTAAAAAATTCACAGAAAATCAGCCGATGACGTCATCATGACGTCACCTCGGATTTTACATGCTATTAGCACTATCTACCTACCCACTAATTTTTATGACGATCGGACGTACCCTTATGTGTGTTTCAGAAATGCACATTTTTGATGACGTCATGATGACGTCACACATTTTTCAAATGTATGTGAAAGAATATTGGAGCTAACAAAGCTATTACAAAAAGAATTTTGAATTTAGCATGTTCTGTTGGTGAGATATGGCTTTAAGAAACTTTGAAGTTGAAAAACTTTAATATTACTGTAAAATCGTATGATGACGTCATCATGACGTCACCTTAATTTTCATCTATAACACGAGCTCCCATAACATACCAGGTTTGAAGGCAATCGGACCTACCGTTCTCTAGATATAGGCCCTTGAAAAATGCACATTTAAGATGACGTCACATGACACGTGATGACGTCATCATGACGTCACGTTTCGGCTTACATTTTCAGCTGAGGGTCTATGTTTGTGTTAAGTCTGATTAAGATCCGAGGTTGTTTAGTGACCAAAGTGCCACTTACAAAATTCGTGTACAAAGTCTATGGGATTTGGGATAGAACTAAAAAATTCACAGAAAATCAGCCGATGACGTCATCATGACGTCACCTCGGATTTTACATGCTAGTAGCACTATCTACCTACCCACTAATTTTTATGACGATCGGACGTACCCTTATGTGTGTTTCAGAAATGCACATTTTTGATGACGTCATGATGACGTCACACATTTTTCAAATGTATGTGAAAGAATATAGGAGCTAACAAAGCTATTACAAAAAGAATTTTGAATTTAGCATGTTCTGTTGATGAGATATGGCTTTAAGAAACTTTGAATTTCAAAAACTTAAAAATTACTATAAAATCGTATGATGACGTCATCTTGACGTCACCTCAAATTTCATCTATAACACGAGCTAGCCTACCAACATATCAGGTTTGAAGGAAATCGGACCTACCGTTCTCTAGATATGGGCCCTTGAAAAACGCACATTTAAGATGACGTCACGTGACACGTGATGACGTCATCATGACGTCACTCTTCGACATACTATTTCAGCTTAGGGTCTATGTTTGAGGTAAGTTTGGTTAAGATCTGAAGTTTTTTAAGACCTAAAGTGCCGCGGAGAAAATTCGTGTACAAAGTCTATGGGCTTTTGGTCAGAACTAAAAGAAGAAGAAGAAGAAGAAAAAAAAAAAAAATCAGAACAAAAACAAAGCCTTTTCCGAAGGATTTCGGAAAAGCCAAAAATCAGAACAAAAACAAAGCCTTTTCCGAAGGATTTCGGAAAAGCCAAAAAAAAAAAATCAGAACAAAAACAAAGCCTTTTCCGAAGGATTTCGGAAAAGCCAAAAAAAAAATCAGAACAAAAACAAAGCCTTTTCCGAAGGATTTCGGAAAAGCCAAAAAAAAAAAAGAAAAAAAAAAAAATCTTAACGAAAACAAGGGCTGTTTTGGAAAAGTTTCCAAAACAGCCAATAATTTCACTTCTCTAACATTCTCTCGTTGTCTACGCAGTAGGAGACTTTAAGACGTTGGATGGCAGCAGACTTGCCGGTCCTTTTCCATTGTTCTCGCCAGTCGTGCGCTAGACTGGTTCCCGGTCCCTCCATTGTCCTTCGGACTTATATACATATGGGGACCGGGGACCATGCAGTCTAGTCGTGCGCATTCTCAAAACTACACACGCTTGCGCAAAACTGGCAAAATGGGAGAGGTCTGCTGCCATCAGCGTTTTAAAAATCCCCATTTTAATCGCACTGTTCTTGATTATTTTAATTGTACAAGCTCATGCTTTCTAGAGACCTCCATCCACACACAATTCTAAAATACAAATGTATCGTCAAACAAACCACACTGAGTTCTAAAATGTGAGATAATTGTATTTGTAGATGTATTTGTTTGGGAAAAAATACAGATACGGTGAAGGAAGAATGAATGTTCATTTCATACTGGGATGAATATTCATGATGATAATTTATAATATCGCAGGGGCGGACACAGGAGAGGAATACATTTTTTTAAAAAGCAGTAACAAAGAGCGCGAGAAACTGCGTGTAATTATGCCCATTACATGTAGATAGTTCAGGTGCTCAGAAAGCAGCTGTGAAACTGAATTTAGGAAGAAGATGATAATTCTATATGGGGGTTTGCATTTGGGAACTAACAGTTACACTGCCAAAAATGGTTTTCTTAAAATGAGAAAATTATCTTATTTCAAGCATAGAGGAAGGATATAGAAGACAACTTTTCTTGTCTCACTCCCTAGAAAAGTTTTCTAGGGAGTGAGACAAGAACATTTTTCTTGAAATAAGAAATATTTTCTTATTATTAAGAAATTAAGAAAATCATTTTTGGCAGTGTAATTATTGGGAGTTGTTGATCGAGCACGGCGCTTGGTGGCGCTGTTCAACATACCTTCAGACGAGTCAGTGGCAAGGAAACGGACGCTCTTCCCATCGCATCGTACGCTGTAACCTGCTTGTCGGTTTTACAATGTAATTATCGTCTGTGATGAATGTTCAGGAGTGGACTCAGCTCAGGTCTCAGGTACGGTAGGGAGTCCACCGTTTTGGACCGTCACCGTATAGAGGCCAAACAAACCATGTATCGACGACTATCGATAATTTATACACAAGCTTAGCTAGCGCCTATGGCACTGTAAACCAGTCCAAAAAAACTCCAAATATTAATCGATGTTAATTGTTATGCTAAATATCTGTCATGAGTTGAGAGATAGCCTTTTTCTCCATGTTTGTGGTTCATGATATCTCACTGCATGCAGTTTATAGCGGTCAAATTTTTGATGCATTTTTTTACAAGAGATATTTGTTTGCCCTTTCCCGACGTAGTGTGTGAAGCACTGTATGCTCAGTGCTTTCCTAGAGTGGAGCTGTGGATTGTGGAAAAAAAATTCACTAAGGGGCGGGACTCGTGGGTTCGAGTCCCGCCCGAGAAAGCATGTGGATTTTTTTCCACAGGCTCTCACTAGTCTCAGAAAGCACTGAACATACAAGGCTTGAGTACGGATGACGGCTATAGCCACATTTTGAAAAAAAACACCTGGCTGGTTGACGTCTACAAATGTATACCCGTGTATTCATTCCATTGTTCGCCTATTGTGTGCGTTACGCTTGGCTGCACAAAACTGTCTGGCATACCGGCGCCCTGCTATAATTAAAAGCCGGTAAAATGACGGCGGGAAAGGGCAAAAGATATCACTTGTAATTTATCATCATTTCCGACTCAAATTCCATCTTCTCACTTTCGATGCGTTGTTTTGATCTTCTCGTTAGGAACATTAGTGAAGAATGAATATAACCGTCCTTGCAAGGATCCGGCCGTCTACTGGAGCTGGTAGTGAGAGTTCATCGTCCTACACGAATGCTAACGGACAAGCTCATTCAAGGTAGCCACAAGACAGATGACCCTGTTTTGGCCCTATTTTATTTAAAGCTGAACGTATTGCACTTTATATTCAATATTTTTGAGACTTCCTAATCAGACCAGTTAAAGATTTTTTCTTGCGTGCCACCCCAAAGATAAATTTCAAATGGAATTGGTAATTTGTCACCATTAGACAAGTTATGAGACTTCCAGTTAGACATTTCACCAAAACAAAATTGATTGAAGATAAGTAAGATGGTTAATAAGTCGTCAAACAATCCGTAAGGTAAAAAACTAACTAGGTAAATTTGAATAAATTTTCAAAGTGAAGAAAGAAACCTCCGGAATACCGTACCGGCGCTCTACCGTACCAACGCTCTACCGTACCGGCGCTCTACCGTACCGGCGCTCTACCGTACCAACGCTCTACCGTACCGGCGCTCTACCGTACCGGCGCTCTACCGTACCGGCGCTCTACCGTACCGGCGCTCTACCGTACCGGCGCTCTACCGTACCGGCGCTCTACCGTACCGGCGCTCTACCGTACCGGCGCTCTACCGTACCGGCGCTCTACCGTACCGGCGCTCTACCGTACCGGCGCTCTACCGTACCGGCGCTCTACCGTACCGGCGCTCTACCGTACCGGCGCTCTACCGTACCGGCGCTCTACCGTACCGGCGCTCTACCGTACCGGCGCTCTACCAAATTTATTCAAATATACCTAGTCAGTTTACCTTGTGGATTGTTTGACAAAATATTACTTAAAAAGTTGTTTCGTCATTGAGTGATGGGGGTGGGGTGAGGTGAGGAGACATGTTCCCTCCACCTCTAACCATCACGACCATCCCTTGAAAATCTGCTGTTTGTCTGAAATTCATTGACGAAAATACTTGGGGGGGGGGGGGTGCGTGGCAAAAGTTTAGTTCACAAAAGTCAGACCAGTTGGAAACTGGATAGTACTTGTAGTTTTTCGTCAGTGATTTAACAGACAATTGTGCTAGACACAAAAGGGAGTTCGTGTTATGACGTCAGATTTGTTTGCTGCCTGCAGCGACGACTTTTAGACAAATAGCACCAACGGGCTGTGCTGCGCAAGAGGGGACTTGAAAAGAATAACTCTCAAAAGTCATTTTTTGTTATTTCATGGCAGAAATAATTGGCCGTTTTATTTTACAATACGTAATCTACATAAAACTACAAAATGACGCAGACTTCTCTCTTTAATTGTATTATGTGTTATATAAGAACTGTCTCTAATTATTATTATTATCAATGGAACATTTCAGCTTTCAGACTCTCTACCAACAAGGAGACACCAACAGGGCCATCTACAATGACGCTGTTCTCTCCATGGTCAACCTCTTGGTGTCGGGCTTCAACTGCAGCTTGCTGTGCTTCGGCGAGAGCGGGTCGGGAAAGAGCTACACGCTGGCCGGGGAGGGAACCGGTCAACCCGGAATCATACAGATGGTCCTTAAAGACCTGTTTAAAGAAGTGGACCAGTTAAACGAAACTGGCAAGTATCTCCGACATATAATGTGCATCTGTGTATCATTTCTGGAGCTAATTTCGAGGAACTACTAAGCGCACAGTTTTCCTAACCACATAAATGATTTGCTTTAAGCCCTTGTGTCTGGCTGTTATTGATTAGGTAGGGGGGGCTGGTATGCCAAGAACGGGATGTGCAGCCAAGCGTAAATGTAAACAGGTGGCACCACTCTGAATAGAGTCCTATTCACCGCACTTAGGAGCCCCGTTCGTGTTAATCAAAGCTTTGTTTGAAAAAGCTCCATCTATTCATCACACTCCCATTCAAGAACAACATAGTTGAAACATGAATGATTGAGTATGTATTCAAGAGATGAAGGCAATACTGAAGCCGCCAGGCTGATGTCTACTTTAGCGTTTAATCCACTAAGCAATATTTTCTACTCAATAGCTCCGTGATATTGAGCCCAGGTATGTCAATAGCTTGTGTGTTTCCTGTAGCGTCGTCGGCGTACGTAAAGATTGGCATGTACGAGTTGTACAATGAGATCGTGCAAGACTTGCTGAGTTTTGACCAACAAGGCGCTGTCTGTGAGCTGAGTATCAATGCCCTGGAGGGAGTGCATGTGAAGGTACTGTAATAATAATAATAATAACAATGTAGATTTTTAACCCCTTGCGTACGGATGACAGAATTTGGCGCAAAAGAAACAGTGCCACCAGGCCGGATGACGCAATTGGCCGCTGTTTGTGCAGTTTCAATCCATTGTTGGATTATTGTGTATAGGTTACGCTTAACTGCACAAACACATTGTAGCGGTTCGCTTTGGCTGCCAGAGCCGCCGCGGCACCCCGACGTCTCCCGTAAAATACCGTACTCAAGGGGTTAAAGTGCAGGTCATGGTGCTTAAAATGCTACATTATTACCCCTGCTCATCAGGCATATTAATCATTCCTGAAACCTCAGCTTACTGGGGGAGTACACATGACAGCCCCGGCTTTAAGTTAAGCGCACATGGGCTAATCAAACGCATAACCATCACTGCCCTCACAGGTACCCATTTACTCCTGGGTGGAGAGAAGCAACTTGTGACAAAGTGTCTTGCTTAAGGACACAAGCAGCATGACCCTGCTAAACTCGACCCACAATCTGTAGTATCACCACGATTTTTAGTGTGGTACATTAGACCACGCGGCCACAGTATGTCTTGTAGTAGAGCACCTCTATACTCTAACAAACATCACGGGATCCACAGAAATCGCAAAACTGACTGCATATAACATAGGGTTCTCTAAGGGGTGTGGTTAACTCAGAAAGAGCGATAATTCAATCATGCCGGCATAATTCAATTACCCAAGCAGTCGTTACGGCTCTGGTTATCTGTGAGAATTTTTTGCTCCTCAGAATCTGACGGAGGTTGCCGTAACCAGCGCTTCCGATGCCATATCTGCATTCCGTAGTGGCTGGTTAGCCCGAAACTCCCAGCAGACTGACTTCGGACAGGCGAGCAGTCGTACAACGGTGGTGACAAGGCTCCATCTCACCCAAGTGTGTACCCCATAGATCTGTCTTCAAATCACATATGTAACCTAGCAGCAGCACAAAATGAACAGAAAGTCGCACTATGGCTTTCTGAGTTACAAGCAGAAACGACACGTTTTCACTGAATTGTCCATTTTGAGATTTTAACTTTTTTTAACATTTGAAAAGCCCTATTCTATCATATCCCAAAGTTTTAAAAGTAAATATTCAATCTCGAAATATTTCTTTGGCAGGGGTTTTATTTTTTAACACAGGTTATATCGTGTACAGGTCACAAACTTTGAGCTTTAAGCAAGTTCTTTCTTTCACCCACCCGAACAAAGATACTGACAATTTGGGAGACCGCCAACATAGGGCAAGATAGCTCAGTTGGTAGAGCGCTGGTACGGTATTCCGGAGGTTGCAGGTTCAAATCCCGCTCCTGCCAGTTTCTTTGTTCACTTTGAAAAAGAAAGAACTTGCTTAAGTTTGAAACGTTGGGCCAGCAGAAGAAAACCATGACAAGAGCAACCTTTAAAAAATTCTAATCGGTGCATCAGCAAAATTAGTTGGCCTAACGTTTCAAATTTAAGCAAGTTCTTTCTTAGAATTTGCATAAGTTCAAAACGTTAGGCCAGCTAATTTTGATGATTAGAAATTTTAAAAGGTTACTCTTGTCATGTTTTTCTTCTCTTTCTATTTCAAAGGAAAGAGAGGAGTACAGTTACCCATACAAGTCAACGTTCACCTTTGTGGATCTTCCCGGTGCGGAGAAGCTTGCCTCGGACCCCAAGGCCCTCAAGAGGAAGGAGGGAGCCTTGTTGAATAAATCCATCTTGGCCCTGGGAGATTTGATCGAGGACTTGGCCAGTAAACCCGGCGCAGCAAGAGTCGCACCTTATGAGTAAGTCATGAAGTCAGCAATGCCATCTTGTGTATTTGTGTATTTGAAAATTACAGGCAATACTGAAAGGCAGAAAGTCGCAAAAGTTGAAAATTGATATCATGGTATTTCCTGAAGGTACATGGAATAAGCCTTTATAATTTGATGTAGTGTGTGTTGCTGTAGTTTATACCTAGGCCCTGCTGTAACTTTTGAAGCTGACAGAATTTCAAACCCCTTGTTTTGGGAAACTCAAGCTCAAACTTAGTCAGGGGTGAGATTTGTCGGGATTTTTCCTGATTTCGGGATTTTTTGTTGGGATTTCAGAATTTTTAAAGAATCTCTTTTGCAATCTGGAATTCCTGAGGTGTTGTCCTGAAGGTGTTTTTTGACTTGACTTTTAAAATTTTGGGATATGATAGAAAAGGGCTTTTGAAATGTAAAAATGTAAAAATAAAAAATGTGACTTTCTGGTAAAAAATGGTTGTTTCTGCTAGTAACTTAGAAAGCCACAGTGCGACTTTCAACTCACTTCGTGCTGCAAGGTCACAAATGCGATTCCTCTTAACTAATAATAATAATAATATTAATAATAACCAACATTTAAGAACGCTCTTTTTAGTTCAACTAAATCACAGCGTTCACAATAGACGAATCACATTTGTGACCTGGTAGCACAAAATGAGTGGAAAGGTTCATAGTTTATTGTTGTTGCAATTTCAGGGCATCCAAACTGACCAATCTCCTGCGAGATCCTCTGGGCGGTAACTGCAACACCAAGGTCATAGTTCACCAGAAGCCACGATCCGACCCCAGGATCACCCAGGTCGTGCTGAATGCAGCCGAATATTTTGGCAAGATCGTGAACTTCTGTCTTCTGAATGATACAGCAGCGCAGGTACAGACAGTTTGAAAAAAAAAAACTTTAATTGTAGAAAGATTTTTGGAAAGATAATGTGAAGATGAGCTTGGCGGTACTGCAAATGTGACCAGGCACCACAAAATGAGTAGAAAGTTATATTATGGCATTCTGTCTAACAAGCTGAAACAACAGTTTGGAGATTTTAAAGTCTTTACATTTGTAAATCCCTGTTCTATCATATCTTAAAGCAGAGATGTAGTGGAGTCCATCACAAGTCCCTGCGAGTCCCTGCAAGTCCCTGCGAGTCCCTGCAAGTCCATCACAAGCCCTCCAGTCCTAATCCCAATCACAAGCTATTCAAATGAGCTTTGACAAAGGCATTCCTTTGTCATTGTTCATCCAGGTACTTGTGACCGGCTTTATGAAAGGACTTCTGACTGGACTTGCGAAAGGACTTTCGAAAGGACTTAGGGACTTGACTACAACTCTGTCTAAAAGTTTTAAAACTAATTTCCATCTCAAAGTAATTTGTTTGGGGTGTGGTGATTTCCTTTTTTATATGGCCTAATGACTGTTTCCATGGTGATGATTTGGAGGAATTACCCTTGTTGAATCACGTGATTACAGCTTTTGTCAATGTCCAGTCACATTGACTAAAATGCCTTAGACAAACAAAAGGTCACTGCTGAAAATGCCAAAGAGTTGTTTAAAGGGCGTGACTATCTATTAAGCTCCGCCTCTTAACTTACTCACCAGTCACAGATGCATGCAACACACATCCATCATTTTTGTCCGACCTTTGTCAGACATGGCGTGAGGCTTAATGAATGAGTCTATTTGCAGAATTTGTGATAAAATGAGGATTTGGGAAGCCAGACTACCCTATATCAGGAAGATGTCTTAATGTTGTCTTAAAGGCAAGTTGCCTCCTACCATCACACGTCTTCTGTCTTCATCCCTTAGGGCCTGATCACCCAGTACCGGGCCCAGATCCTAGGTCACCATGCACAGCTAGGCAGCTCCTCCTCCCCAGTTGCGTTTGACTCGGACGACCTCGTGAGCCAGAACGCCAGTTTGACAAAAGAAAACGTAAGATCTAGGGCTGTGCATTTAAACTGAGTACCGGACCGCTAATGTCAGGAACCGGTTTCAGATTATGGAATCGAGTACCCGTAACCGAATTAATATTACTTAGTAATTTCTCAGACAATGAAAAAGAACGTTTTTGAATGCCATTTGTGGGGAATTTTCAAAATGAAAACCAGGGTACATAAAAAAAAAAAACGGAATAACATTTATGAAGCTTGCGAAAATGCAATTTACACCAAAAAGCTAAATAGAGCTCACTGTACACACTTGCATCTTGCTGCATTGATGCACAGATGTGGTAGTATTAACGTGCAGACTTTTATGAACAATATGAACAGAAGTACCTGTGCTTATTTTTTTAATCAGGTACCCGATTCCTGTACTACCCGTAAAAGTGCACACCCCTAGTAAGATCCTCTCAGAACCCCAGGTGTTTGGCCGAGTTTTGACTTATATTTTAGTGTGAATTTTGTTTGTCAAGTTGTTCCCCATAACTAATTTCTATGATGCAGTAGAGTGATCCATTTAGCCCCACCTTTTACCTATTGAGGAATCACAGACTATGGTCCGACATGCATGCCCGACAAGTCTGACATGCCAATACATATACGTTCGAGGACAAGAGGAGAAAGAAAATACAGAGGAATCTTTCTTGTCCTCTGGAGTCGGTCTTTTGTTAAAATTGGTCCTCGGGTGTAAAAAATACGTGCTTAGTCTATGGGGTTGGGTTATATTAAAGGAACAATAGGAAACACAAAGCATTGTCCTCAGTAGTATAGGAAAACACGACTGTGTGTGCAGGCACCGGTGTGATTGATCAATACATGAAGGTGTGCAGCGTAATGATGCTGTTCATTTTAATGGGAGAAGAATGTTGCAATGTTGTGGTAGGTCATTCTGAGGAGGAAAGTTGAGCTTACTCTGAAGTAGAAAAAGGCTGTTGCAGGCTTCCAATTATTCCTACTTTTCCTACTCTTTTGAAATTTGTTTTTACCTTGCTCTTACTTTTCCTACTTTTTTTCTTGAAATTCCTATTTTTTCTTCCTTTTTTGCTCCACAACTACGAAAAATGAAATATTTTTCAAAGTGATTACACACTGTCATATGAAAATCACACATTGAAGAGTTAGGGTGCAAGAGCTTTGAGAATGGAGCACAAGTGTTGTGAGTATGGAACATGCCAAGTGAGGCTTGTGATGCTGTGGACTGGACATGGGTGAGTATCAACAAAAACTACCCCTGTAAGCCTGCAAAAGTCCTACTTTTATCCTGATTTATTTGTCCTCTCAAGTCCCACCTTTGTCCATTTGTTTTCAAAATGTTGATGCTGCTATTCTACTTTTTCACCTGGGTCTGCTTGAAAGCCTGACTCTGGTTATATGGGACCTTACTGTAATTGAATTGGTCTAGAACGGTCACATTCTTACATCTTGGAGCAATTCGATCAAGGACCAATGGTTAACTAGTGGTTGGTTCGTGGTTGGTTCGTGACGAACTATTGTCATGTCAACGCGACCATGAGAAAATGGCGGTGGCTCGTTTGTTTACGTTTTTGGACGAGTTCATAGATGAAAGCGAGACGGACGATATTTGCTCAGTATATCAACAATGTCACAAGTGGTAATGTGTGCATTCTTTCAACATGTTTAAAGAAAGACAAAGTAACAAAAAAATGATCGTTCACTGCTGCTGAAAATTTACGTTTTTTTTCCATTTTTCTGATAACTGGTCCTCTCTGCACTGTGCTATTAAAACGGCTAGTGGTAACCAGCGATGCGACCAACCTCGGTAGGCTGGTCGCGAATCGTCGACTAGACTAGTAGTCCAACCATCGTCGACTAGCGTGCGTTCGATCAGAGTTTAAATAGTCGAACTATGGTTAACTATAGTCCTTGATCGAACTTGCTCATGTATATTAGCCTATCCCGTTTGACCTTTGACCTTTGAAGATGAAGCTGAAGGAAGAGGAGGGCTATTTGAGGAGGAGACTAGACCAGCTGGACAGTCGCCTTGGGGACGTTGCCATGGCGAAGACAGATTTGTCCACCAAGCTGATTTACGCTGAGGAGGAGAAATTGAAGGTGGGTAACACGGACTTAGTGCATTCAATCAAGTCGGTTTCATCACCTGTGATAGATAAGCTATTCTTGCAACATTTAAAAAAATGTTTAAAGCTGGTGGTTAATATTTAGATTGATAGTACTGCCAGTCGTGACGAGTAATGTCATTTATAAAGATAATAGATAAACTTGTTGGCCGTGGGATAGTCTATTTTGGAATGGGCTGTGATATACATGTTGTAGAAATAGAGAAAACTATGTGACTCGCTCTAAGCCAATCAATAAACAGAATCTATAGGTGATTGTGATAAGTGGGTGCTAGATTTTGGAGGTCATTGTCGCTGGCATTCAGTTAGAAGGCTGCAAATGGAGAAAAAATACAAACAAAAAGGAAAACAAACAAATAATAGCTGAACTGTTTACTGTTAGTAAGAAGGTTGTAATTGCACTTGAAATCCCAAACAAAGCCCGATTTGGCGTTTGCAGGTCTCCAAGATGCTAGTCGACCTTCAGATTGAGAACAACCGCATCAAGGAGAAGGCGTCGCAAGATGCATTTGAGTTGAACAATAAGGTAATTGTCGAAAATTGTCCAAATCACATTGTCCTAATCTTCCTGTCCATGTTGAATGGAAAGTCACATCCAATGGGTTCCCAGTGTTGACTAGTGATTGGAGTTGTGAATAACTTGTGATTAACTTGGGATTAACTGTGGACAGTCAGTCAGCAGTTTGCAGCAGTTTAATTCATTTTCATGTGATTAACTTGCGATTGATACAACTCAACCTGGAACCAACCTAGAAAACAACCCAGAATTTCCACAAATAGGCGAACATATATAAGTGAATGACAGAGTGATAGCTGCAGAAATGAAATTTCTGAGTATCGTTCCTCCGTACAGCTCATGTCTATAGACAGTGACTACAGGCAGGCCCTCATGACCAAAGAGCGGCTTGGGAAGGAGGCTAGGATGTACCATGAGAGGTTGGACCTCGTTGACAGAGAGCATCAGGAGTTGACCGACAAGTACGTCATGATGAAAGCTGACTACAGGGCATTGGCTGAGAAATACGACAGCGAGGTAATGGTCTCAAAATAGCTGAAAAAGTGTGACATTCCAGTAGAAACCACGCCCACTTATAGGCAAACGTAGTCTTGGAGGCACCCGTCTCCAAAACGCGGTCGTCCTAAAATTGCCATGGTTGGAAAGATTACTAACAAGTAGAATATGCACACGACCATCCCTTGAAAATGCAGAATTTGTCCAAACATCATTTATGAAAATACTTTTGATGTTAAAAGTTTTGGTGCTTAGGCTGCGAACTTCCTTTTTTAAGGCCCCCTCTTTTTTGTTATTTCTTTAAGACCATACATACAAAAATGCAAAAGGAAGAAAGGAAATACTCCCCAGCCGATCTATTGCATTTAAACAAATCAATTTGGTGGACTCCACTGTCAGCGGAAGCCATCTTGAAAAAAGGGGGAACCACCAGACTGAATCTAAAAATAGAACCACAAAAGGGGTCCTTCTCTTTTCTTTAACCCCTTGCGTCTGGCTGTTATTGATGGGGTGCTCATATGCCAAGAACAGGCTGTGCAGCCAAGCATAAATGCAAACAATAGACAGCACACTGAATAGAGTGGTAACTGAATAGAGTGGTTCTATTCATCGCACTTGGAGCCCCCATTTTGTCTGAATGAAAGCTTTGTTTGAAAAAGCTCCATCTATTCATTACACTCCCATTCAAGAACAATATAGTTGAAACATGAATGGATTGAGTATGTGCAGGAATGCACGTATAGATGACAACTGCGGGGGGTGGTCTTTTACAAACTGCGGCCGTGGTCGTCATCCGTATTGAAGAGGTTAATGAAAAAACTTGATGCTCAAGATGTTTTTGGTAAATTTGGCCTAATTATGATCCATGAGCAGTTTCTGTTCCTTCGCCATGTGATGCTAAATTTTCAGGTCAGTAGAAACCAGGAGCTGGGCTTGGAGCTTCTGAACTTACTGAATGCCAAGGTGACGCTCCTCAAGCAGGAAGAGAACCTTGCTCGAGCCTCCGAACACAAGAGAGGACAGACCACGGAGGAGCTACGGCGGGCTAGAGACATCGCACTGGGTCTGAGCAGCAGGAAAGAACGAGTAAGTACCATGATCAGTTTTAAAAGGGGGCTGGAGGGCGGGGAGTTTGGCCTGCTTGGAAATGTAACATTTTGGCTTTCAAGTATTCCTGCTTTTCTTTACTTTGCCTACTTTTTTCTTGAAATTCCTACTTTTTTGTCCCACAACTCCGAAAAATGAAATCTCATTAAATATTTTTAATAACAGTGTTACACACTTTCATATGGAAATCTCACAACAAGGGCTTGGGTGCAGGAGTACTGCAATTTTACTTTCAAGAGCTTAATTGAGGATGGAGCACAAGTGTTGTGGGCCATGTAATCATACCAAATCATTCATACTCCAATGCTCTTGTCTTTACTATAATTTATCACAAGATACATAACTACAGTAGCAAGATTTTATGGCTCTACCAGTTGTAAGAATAAACATTTTGTAAATTTATGCATGAAATTTTGTTTCTATTTTGTAGGCTAACGAGATCGGTGCATCTGACTTGGACAGAGAAGAATTGCAGAATAAGGTATGAGTGGATTGATGTAGCCACTGAATGTTTCATTTGATTCCCCCAGTGAGGGAGAGAAATTTCAAAAAAAATGCAATATATGGACTCCGTGCTCAACTACCCCCTCAGCGGAAAGAAAAGGCGAGTTGGGGGGTCAATATCGACGCCATCTTACCTGACTTCAATTTAAGTGTCTGGTTCCCGCTATGATATTCTTATTGCAAACGCAATTATCGAGAGTCGGCAAACAGACAAAGCAATCCCACTGGTATACGAGTAGGCCTATCAAATGAACGAGGAGCGCAGTGCGTAATACCAGCGACGTACTCCCCATGGAAGTGCGGTTGCTATGTGGACAGCGCCCTCTTTTGGTGGCGCACGGAGCCCATACCAAGTACAATTTGTTTTCACATGAATAGCCATGTCTTACTTTAATATAAGTGTGACTTGAAGTTAGTGTACACCATTTGCTTTTGCTGTAATTTTCAGAAATAAATGGATTTGGGGGTTAGTATTTTATAGCAAATACTGAAACACTGACCTGTTTTAAAGTTTTGTGTGCATAGATGCTTGGAAAACTATAGTCTGCGTAGAGAGAAAAAAATTCTGTTCGAGTAATCTGGTTCCCTGACCATACTTTAGACAAAACGGAGCAACTTATAGACCTCAGGGAACTATCAGGTCAGCGAACTAGACTATTTCCTATGATTGTCGGCCGCCAATCGTTGGGAAAACGATATATATTTTCACTTTTCTTGAAAACAACAGCACACCAGGTGCCATGATTTCACAGGATGCTTGAGACTGCTATTTACTTAGTCTAGTAAGGTATTTCGTAATAATTCAGTAAAAAAAATTGGCGATTACCAATCGTGTACACTACATTTAAAGTTAGTATACAACAGTTGCTTTTGCTGTAATTTTAAGAAATATATGGATTTTGGGGGTTAGTATTTTATAGCAAATACTGTAACACGGACCTGATGCTGGAAAAATGGAGAAAACGGGGGAAATTGCTGTTCTTGTAGTTACATAAAAACAACCCTGTTTAGGACTGTGCATCCGAACCGGGTATCCGAGTACCCGACTGCTAATGTCAGGAACCGGTTCCAGATTATGGAATAACCGAATTAACATATTACTTAGTAATTTCTCATACAATGAAAAAGTTTTTGAATGCCATTTGTGGGGAATTTTCAAAATGGAAAAACAAAACAGATTAACGTTTATGACGCTTGCCAAAATGTAATTACACACCTGTCTCTTGCTGCATTGATGCACCAATGCTGTAGTATTAACATGAACAGTGAGATTAAATTTTGGGATTGGCTTTCTAATCGGGTACCCATGCTTGTTTTCAATCAGGTACCCGGGTACCCATGCTTGTTTTTAATCAGGTACCCGGGTACCCATGCTTGTTTTCATTCAGGTACCCATGCTTGTTTTCAATCGGGTACCAGGGTAGCCGGGTACCCATGCTTGTTTTCAATCGGGTACCCATGCTTGTTTTCAATCAGATACCCGGGTACCTGGGTACCCATGCTTGTTTTCAATCGGGTACCCGGGTACCCATGCTTGTTTTCAATCGGGTACCCGGGTACCCATGCTTGTTTTCAATCGGGTACCCATGCTTGTTTTCAATCGGGTACCCATGCTTGTTTTCAATCGGGTACCCATGCTTGTTTTCAATCAGGTACCCGGGTACCCATGCTTGTTTCTAATCAGGTACCCGGGTACCCGGGTAACCATGCTTGTTTTCAATCAGGTACCCGGGTACCCATGCTTGTTTCTAATCAGGTACCCGGGTACCCATGCTTGTTTTCATTCAGGTACCCATGCTTGTTTTCAATCAGATACCCGGGTACCCGGGTACCCATGCTTGTTTCTAATCAGGTACCCGGGTACCCATGCTTGTTTTCATTCAGGTACCCATGCTTGTTTTCAATCAGATACCCGGGTACCCGGGTACCCATGCTTGTTTTCAATTGGGTACCCATGCTTGTTTTCAATTGGGTACCCATGCTTGTTTTTAATCAGGTACCCGGGTACCGGGTACCCATGCTTGTTTTCAATCGGGTACCCATGCTTGTTTTCAATCAGATACCCGGGTACCTGGGTACCCATGCTTGTTTTCAATCGGGTACCCATGCTTGTTTTCAATCAGATACCCGGGTACCTGGGTACCCATGCTTGTTTTCAATCGGGTACCCGATTCGTGTACAACCCTTAAATTCACACTCCTTACTCTGTGCTACGTTTATTCTCGTCATACAAATTCTATTGCATGGTTGAGTCTGTTTCCATCTTTCTATGACTGTTTTGTCAGCTGTTTGGCAACCAGGACCGTCTGAGGAGCGAGTACAACGAAATGAGGAATCAGTATGACCAGCAGCAGGACAAGCTACAAAACAGAATGTAAGTCCAGCCAATTTGCAGTTTCAGTCATGGTTAAAATTTTATGTTAAAAGCTGCTCTGTTGGTGCTCTGAAAATTTCAATTTTAATGCAATTTAAAGAACTTATGGAAGAAGACTATTTTTGAATGCAAAAAGAAACCGCTTGGTCTTTTCTAAAATATATTGTTTCATTATGTGCAATGCGCAAAGATTGATAAACATAAATACTGTTTGAATTAGGAGGATCCGTTTAATAATTAAAAATTAAAATTCAATGCCATACTCTTGCAGTATTTTGCCGACCGGATTTCGCATGAATATTCAATTTGAATGATGCCACTGACGTCACTCGGACACTGCGTGTCATGATCTATTTTAAACCGTGGGTACTACCTGACCTAAGATTTATCAAGTGTCGTCAGGCAATCTTCAGGTCAGGGAACCAGACTGGGCCAACCAGATTCCCAGCTGTATTATGCGGGGATTTCATATTGACTGCGAAGGCTCAAATATTGTTTCTTGTTTCCGTCTGTTAAGAATGGAATTGAATGTAGCAGTGAAGAAAGCCAGGCAGACTACCAGGGATTGCCAACACAAACTCTCACAGCAAGAAGTGGTATGTCTGCTTATATGTTAACCTCTTAAATACAGACGACGGCCATAGGTGGGGCTTGAAAAAGACCACCTGGCCGGTTGTCTTCTATTAGCGCATTTCTGCATGTACTCAATCCATTCATATCTCAACTATTTGGTCTTGAATGGGAGTGTAATGAATAGTTGGAGCTTTTTCAAACAAAGCTTTCATTGACATGAAAGGGGGCTCCAAGTGCGATGAATAGGACCACTCTATTCAGTGTGGTGCCTGCTGTTTGTGTTTACACTTGGCTGCACAGCCTGTTTGTGGCATAGCAGCCCCCCATCAATAACAGCCAGACACAAGGGGTTAAAAGCAATTGCAAAATTAAAGTGCGCATGGTACATCTGAAGATCAACATTAGATTCCACAAAACTTTATGCAACTGCAGAACTCCAGGTGTGTAGTATTTTAGTGTATATATTGTGCATAATGGCACGGTTCAAGTTTCTTTTACAAAAGATACACGGGTGCATAAATCAGCAACAATTTATGTCGAGTTAAAGTTTGACTTAAAGAACAAATTGCTGGGGCACAGTATTTGTGTTATGTAAATCCAATGCCATGACATTGACAGTGTCCTCAAACCAGGCATTGGTGCTACCACAGAACGAGGGCGGACAGATATGCTCTACAGTCATTCCTCTGTGTGTCATTTGCAGGAACTTTTTACATCTCGTGAGAAGACGCAAGAATTGGCCGTGGCCAACAGCCGATTGCAGACACTTTTGATGGAGAAAAATGAAGAGATGCGGTCCCGCCTGACGAAATACCTGGAGGACATCGCTGTGAGTCAGAGAGTCATATTTCTCCCTTTGGATTCCTCACACACCTCCCCCCCCATACCACCAAGGCCCTACATAATTGTCCTGCTGGTAATCACCATTTCAGAAAGTTGTTCACAATAGCCAACTTGGCCGTCACAGGTACCTATTTGTCCCTCATGACCGATGCAGTAACTGTAATCTCTGTGGCGCTCTTACTGGAAAGTGTCCTGAACCTGTCAAAATCCAACACTGTGCAGTAAACCTATGGCACATTCTTTGGACTTAGACAAATTGGGGCATCATAGCTCCATGTAAAGTAATGGTGCCAAGGCTCTACAGTCCTGAACCCATCAAAATACAACATGGTGTTAGATTTTGGCAGATTTGGGACGGTTAGGGTTAATCACCAGTTGATCAATCACTGCTGTGATTATGGTCCACAAAAGTCCCACAAAAGTGAGAGTGATGTGGCATGCGTTGCTGTAGTGGTCACATTTAGAAGACAGCTGTATTTCTGTGAATCCCTCTCGTCCTATCATCAGGGAGTTATTTAAAATTGAGAGAGCCGAATATGTATTGAGCTTGTTCAAAAACAGATGGCATCGCCATTTTGGGAGTCAACTTTTCATTACACGCATCGCCGTGCCATTTTTCAATTAATTTTTAAGCAACACACACGGACGTTTAGAACATTTTTCACACTGCGCACACATCAAATTTGAATGCCAGTTCACGCCCGAAAAGGCTGTACGCAAAAACTCAATATTACAGATTGTTGACGTAAGATGTTTTTCCTCAAGGAATTTGTTGATGACCGGGACGCAACCCTAAATCGTAAGATGGAGGATAACCTGTCCAACTACGTACGCAGTATGATGAAAGACCTGAAAGAGACGTACAAAGCGAGAGAGAAACAGCTGAGCGGAGCAGCCAGAGACTTCAAGACTAAGATGCAGTCCATCGGCAAGAAGCACGAGAAACTCCTCGTAGCTTACAGGTACTCAAAGAGACTCGCGCGTTTCACACTTCTCCACAGTCTCACATTAGCGCCCAATTCATGGTATTGTTTAGAAACTTTTTTGTTGGAAACTCTTTTCACAGGGCAGTCAGGTTGGCGTAGTGGTTCGTTCATCGCCTCCCACCTCTTGTAACCCCATTTTGATTCCCATTCAGGTGCATTACGTGGATTGGCTTTTTAGTTCTCCCGTTTTAGTTTCACTGGGAATAATTGGTCTTTGGGGGTTTCCTCACAACACTTAACCTCTTAAAGACGGACGATAGCCATAACCGCAGTTTGAAAGAGACCACCTGGCCAGTTTTTTTTATGCAAGTTCACCCCAAACAAGGCTAAGAGCCACTCGAGGTATGGAGCTAAAAAGGAAAAAAAGAAAAGAAAAGAAAAATCAAAGATGGAAGAGTTAGGAATTAATATTCTTCTTGAAGCAGGAAAGATCGTAAGGTGAAGGGAAACATGCACCAGGCAAAGAGTTCCACAGAGATACAGAACGAGGGAAAAAGCTATTGGCATAGCTTTTTGTTCAACATCTTGTTACAGTCGGAGAATATTGGTGGGAACAGGCGGAGAGCCGAGTTGATGCCTATAGGCGCATTCCTGTGCTTACTCAATCCCTTCATTTTTGAACTGTATTGTTCTTAAATGGCAGTGTAATGAATAGATAGATAGCTTTTTCAAACAATGCGAAAGGGGGATCCGAATGCGATGAAGAGGGCCACTCTATTCAGTGTGGTGCCTATTGTTTGCATGAAAATCGCCATTCCTACTCGCCTGTTTGCATGCTTCTTGCAGAGACATCTCTCCGTGGACATCACGGCGTTCCAAATGGAACTGGAATATTGTGATCTTTTAGATGCTCCTTAATATATAACAGGACTGAACCACAATTGAGACCCTAAATACAAACAAAGAACTGAGGACGAACAGAGCACACTGTCCAAAACGTCGAGTTACACACTCATCCCGGTTCTTTTCAGAACCACACATCTTCCTAGAAGAGATTTATTTCACATGGTGTTACCCGCAATCTCCGTCTTTCGCGAACTTGTAAGTAGCTTAACATGCCAGTCTGTTTTACCCAGGTACTTGAGGAAACAGGTGCAGAGAGGAGAAGTCGATGGCATCGATCTTGGTCGTGAAGAAGGAGAACTGACTCTCAAAGACGATGAAGTTGAATCGGCCAATCGACAGGAAATCAGGAGGCTGACAGAGGCATTGAAGGAGGCTCAGATTAACCAAAAGTACTTGAATGGCTTTACTTTGTACCTGCAGTCAGCAGCCAATTTAACAAAAAACTTCACTTTACACCTAGGGGTGTGCATTTATGGGTTGTATGGGAATCAGGTGCCCAATTAAAAAAAAGCACGGGTACCTGGGTAACCATTAAAGAAAGCCAGTACGCATGGGAGGCACGGGTACCTGGGTAACCATTAAAGAAAGCCAGTACGCGTGGGAGGCACGGGTACCTGGGTAACCATTAAAGAAAGCCAGTACACGTGGGAGGCACGGGTACCTGGGTAACCATTAAAGAAAGCCAGTACGCATGGGAGGCACGGGTACCTGGGTAACCATTAAAGAAAGCCAGTACGCGTGGGAGGCACGGGTACCTGGGTAACCATTAAAGAAAGCCAGTACGCGTGGGAGGCACGGGTACCTGGGTAACCATTAAAGAAAGCCAGTACGCATGGGAGGCACGGGTACCTGGGTAACCATTAAAGAAAGCCAGTACGCATGGGAGGCACGGGTACCTGGGTAACCATTAAAGAAAGCCAGTACGCGTGGGAGGCACGGGTACCTGGGTAACCATTAAAGAAAGCCAGTACGCGTGGGAGGCACGGGTACCTGGGTAACCATTAAAGAAAGCCAGTACGCATGGGAGGCACGGGTACCTGGGTAACCATTAAAGAAAGCCAGTACGCATGGGAGGCACGGGTACCTGGGTAACCATTAAAGAAAGCCAGTACGCGTGGGAGGCACGGGTACCTGGGTAACCATTAAAGAAAGCCAGTACGCGTGGGAGGCACGGGTACCTGGGTAACCATTAAAGAAAGCCAGTACGCATGGGAGGCACGGGTACCTGGGTAACCATTAAAGAAAGCCAGTACGCATGGGAGGCACGGGTACCTGGGTAACCATTAAAGAAAGCCAGTACGCATGGGAGGCACGTACCATTAAATAGCTAAAGTGGTGTTTTTACAAAACAATAGCTTTCTTCAGTGCCACATTTTCAAGTTGTTTTGGGGATTTTTGCTGAATTATACAAAAAGGTATTTATGAATGGGAATAAATCCTATGCAAATGCCTAAGTTATACATTGTTTCTTGAAATTGGTTGCAGGAGTATATTACACAGGAGTTTCGGTCAACACTTTGTGGTCAGTTGGCATTGTCACAAGCTGTCATTTTGGACTAATCAGTAGTGATTCATGATACAATGGAAAGTGTCGCCAAGAACCAGAATTATTACTCAAAATATTAAGATTTGCAGTTTCAAATTTCCGTACTCCATATTGAGTTGCAAACAATGCCAGAATAATATTTGTGCCCAGAAAACCGGGTGGAAAGACTAGTTTCACACTCGAACAACATTTACCATAAAAATGTCATGTAATGTTGAATCACACAAATTGTGAACACTGCCTGCAACTACGCTACCAAGGCTATATTAAGGGGATAAAAGTGTGATGACCCGGTCTTTACCACGGCAATAATAACCGAGGAGGGGCGTTACCGCTGTTAATGGACCGAGCCGAAGGCGAGGTCCATTAACAGCGGTCACGACCCTTCCAGGTTATTATTGACTGGTAAAGACCGGGTCATCACATTTTTATCCCCATTCATAAATGCCTTCTTACAAAAAATGCAAAAACCTCCCGTAAAAAGGACAAAATGCGAAGCTTTTTCACCCCACTTTTTCTCCCATTTGCTCAGTACAAAACATATGCGTGTGAAGGCGCTCCGCGCCTGTCTGTCGCGTGCGCGTACGCACACGCACGAGATGCAGCGTTTTATACGCGTGCATTATTAGCGTTGTCTTACATTATGAAGTTCAGTACATCTTGTGCGCGCACCTACTACGCTCTCCCTGTTGCGTATCGGCTGAGAACAGCTGGTTATGACGCGCCGTGTTTAAACAACTTCCAGCCGTGTTTAAACAACCGTTTAAACACACCCATGTGACAGGCTCTCGACCAATAGGGATAGTGAAACTCGCTGAGGCATTTATGAATATATCTTTGAATGGTTCCTTGTGAGAATTTTTTTTTTTTTCTCTGAAGATTACAGCTTCTTGATTTCTATTGATTTTAGGGCTGGACTCGCTGACAGCAGCGGTGGGTGGAATGAGTTCCAGAAACAGCTGGGGGAATTTACCAGCAAAACCCAGGTAGGATCGGTGAAAATATGAGTGCTTGCCAATGTTATTCAAAAATTTGTTCCGAGGACTAGCAGAGTAATACGGGGTTCTGCTCCAAACTTTCTCCACCCTACTACATCTACTACTAGTTGACAATAGTTGGACTATTCAAGTTGAACCAGCCTACGCATCACTGGTTATCTATAGCCACGAGTATTACAAAGTATAGCAGGGAGCCATGACCTTGAAGTTTTGTGATGACGTTCGACGACAGGTTAATTGACTAGAGGTTGTTGTCACTTAAATGCGAATACACGGGTGCAAGTTACGTCACGAATCAACCACGAGTTAACTGCCAATCGTTGTTCGAACTTGCTCTTAGCTATATTCAATTACCAAATTAAAGATAACATTTTCAAAAAGTGAAAATGAATTAAACTGTTGCAAACTGCTGACTGACTGAATGGACCTGAAATATACAAATCAAAAAATTTGCTTGCCTGACGTTTCGAACTTAAGCAAGTTCTTTCTCAAAGGCAAATGACAGAGTACAAGAATCAAACATGTAGGGAACACACATGCATGAGGGGGTGGGTGGAGAAACACAAAAGAGGAATGCAAAGAAGCATGGCAGTGGGTAAACATCAAAGGGAGGGGAAAGGACAGCCAGGAAGAAAGGAACAAAGAAGTGTGGTTAGGGTAAGGTTGAAGGAGGGGAGGGATTTTCAAAAAGTGTAATTTTTCATGTACATTGTATTTGGCATACACACCGTAATCCTAGGAATAATTTGACAACTGTTCTTTTTTTAAGGCCAGTCTGGGTATTAAAGGGCTCATCAGAGGTGGTGGGGTTGACCACATTTTACGTTGCCAGCCCTACCACCCTTACGGTTTTCCCAGGCCCAGATCTAAAATAGAGGATAAATCTTCAATAGATACCAAAGAAATTATCCCAATTTTCAGACCTATAGACCCAGGTTGGGGTAACTTCCACCCCAAATAATGACTACAATCTTGTGACAACGGAGAAGTAAAAATGTTATTGCTCACAGCAAGAATTGGAGAGTGAAAGAGCCTCCTTGATGTCTACTAATGCCATCCTGGACGAACAGCTGACTGAATGTCATGACTACATCAACAGAAACCTCAACAAGTAAGACTGAGACCCAATTTCATGGAACTGCTTACAATACAAAATATTGCTTAGCAAATTCCCTTTTGGTCCAAATCAATTTGTGTGTTTCTATATTCGCAGCGTCTTTTAGAATGCTTTATCCCGTAAGTGAAACATTTCCGCCACCTTTGGCAGAAAAACTACTTATTATCAGCATATTTGACAGCTTAATAGTCGCTACACACATTCACATTTCAGTGTTGAATTGACGTTTTATAGCATTTTCGACTGTTGGTGCACTCTGATGTGTTTTACTGTCTTCTAAAAACAAGAACGCAAAACCCAAGGCACTGAGGTAAAAGGTTAACAGAAAAGCTATCAAACAAACCACAAGGGAAACTGACTAGGTAAATTTGAATACATTTTTAAAGTGGACAAAGAAAACTGGCAGGAGCGGGATTCGAACCTGCGACCTCCGGAATACCGTACCGGTGCTGTACCAACTGAGCTATCTTACCCTATGTTGGCGGTCTCCCAAATTGTCAGTATCTTTGTTCAGGGGGTGCTAGTCAAGCCATAAACCCATAATGCCGTATATCTGGCAATTGTCTTTGTGGAATCTTCTACTAGAGGAACCCCAGACGTGATCAAAAACAGTTTTCTTGTCATTTTTAGTGTTTTTGTTTTCATCATGTTTGATCAGTTGTGTTTTGGCTGACTCAAAGTTTAAACTGATATATGAAGTTTGTACCTAAGGATGGTCTGAAAGTTGCTCCAGGCATCAAGGTTGCACTTGTTACATTGTAGGAAAGTCACAAACTTGCATCTTTAACCAATGGTAATTTGATTGATGTGTTGATACAGGTACATGAAGGAGAACACCTCCTTGAGGAGGATGCTTGGGATGAAGGAGCGTGATGAAAACCCCTTTGAGGAGCCCCCGATACCAAGAGGGCAGAGAAGTGGCTACCCAAGGCTCTCAGGGCCATCTTTCACCCAGCCAAACTGGCAATACTGAGAGGACTCGCCCACCACCGTGAGACGCAAGAGGCTTGCCTTGGCCTCGGACTCTTAGACGAGCTTGCTTGATGCGACTCTGATAAGGAGACCAGGACAGAAAGTTGTTACGGTAGAATTCGTGGAGCATCTTTTACCAAGCTAGCAATAATTATCAGCTCTGTTATGTAGAGACTCCGGAAGCAGTTTCAGAATGTACAAGAAAGAGGGGTAGTTATCCTTGACTTCCTTGGCCATCTTTAACCAAGATAACGTCTTAAAAATAGAAAACTTGGAAAGAAACTCCAGTATCTAGAAGAAAGAGAGGTAGTTACTCTAGACTCCCTGGGCCATCTTTCACCAAGTCAAATTAGCAATAATTAATCAACTTTAATATCTAGAAGACAGTTACTCCATACTCGTGGGACCATCAGTCACCAGACGAGACTGGCAATGATTCTCCAGCACCTTAAGATGCAAGAAGCCTGTTAACGATAGAACAAGGAGTTAGTTTAACCTAGAGACTATCATTCATCCAGCCAAATTGGCAATGTTTAGAAAAATCCCCGAGACCTCCGGACCTTTAAATACATGAGCTTTAACTGCACCATCAAGCGGACAGAGAAGTAGTTTTCCTACACTCACTGGACCATCTAAATTTCACCCATACATTTGGCAACGTTGAGAGAAATTCCCATGGTAGTGTATATACAGTCGAGCACTAATAATACGAGCACAGTTGGGACGAGAACAGGGTTATCACGAGCATATTTCGTCAGTCCCGACCAAAACGTGCACATTTCTATGGGAGAAAATTGGCTTAATACCTTTTTCACCCACGTGACCATGAAATGTAAACAAAACTACTGCGTGTGGACCCACCATTGAATGATCATTGTACATGCTTCGTGTGGGCAAGGTTAAACCATGTGTGTACATGCAGCACACTGGTTTACTTTAATAAGCATGTCATTAGCATCATTGCACTATACCATGAATGACGACACATGGAAAAGTTCTATAAGACCCTCCCTCAAATCTTTTTTTCTTTTTGTGAACAAATTTTCTAACTGTAGTGATACAAGCCTCCCTCATTTTGTTGTTCTTTTTAACATATTTGTAAAATATTAGGAAATGAATTTTTTCCTAAAATGTTTGGGGAAAAGTGCATTTTTAAAAATTAAAATCAATAATATTTGTTGATAACCTCACCTGCGGGGGCAGCTAGCTGAGACTCGCTCAGACCCAGGGCAGGTTGTTGCAGTGGTGCACACCTTGCCTTCCACCTCGGGTGTCTACTGTTCGAACCCCACCAAGGGCACAATGTTTTGGCCAGCCGCAAATATTGGGTCTAAAAAGTGTGCAGGCAGATACTCTACCCTAACTTGTGTCTAGGTCAGGTTGGTGCAGTGGTACATAGCTTCGCCTTCCACCTCAGCCGTCCCCAGTTCGAACCCCACCAAGGACAGATTGTTTTTGCCACCCACGAATAGTGTTTCTAAAAAGCTACGTCTGTACAGGCAGGTACTCTATATCCCTCACTCGTGTCTAGGTTTGGTTGCTGTAGTGGTAGTACTTGACCTTCCCTTCCACCATTGCTGTCTCGGGTTCAAACCCCACTAAGGGCGCAATATTGACACGGTTTACTCAGAAATAACAGCATGCAGTTTTCCTTCTCTACCTAAAATTTCCTTTTCCTTGTCTTCTCTCTTCAGGTTTTTGGCTATTGACCAAGCAGCTGCTAAGCACAAAAATTTCATTTGCTTAGCATGAAAAGTCTTCTTTGGTAAAAAGTAAAAACCAGCTTGAAATACTTGAAATACCAGCCAAATTTTCTTGTGATGTACATTTGTGACTGGTATTAGGCTGCTGTCTGCTTAGCATGAAAATTATATGGAGTTCTGGTTGGTAATCTGTTTTTACTGAGCAAGACTTGTGCTTAGCAATTTTTTGTGCTGAGGAGATTCATGAATTGTTGTTATGCAAATTGCCCATCACAAGGCCAAAGGCTGGTCGAGGTGTGGGCTACATAGGAAAGTGTGGAAGAACCAGCCCCTCACACTGAAATAAGACAATATAATCTGATCTCTTCACAGTATGAATAGGGTCGGGATTGGTAACTAGTCCACTGCAAGGCATTAATAATGCCTATACCCATATTAAGCTTAGAAGTTCTATAGCCCAGGACTGGGCTCGAACCCACAACTTTCAGAATTATACCTGCAGACCACGAATTCAATGCTCCAAACCACTAGGCCACAGCACTTCCACAAATCCGTCCGTGAAGATGGTGTGGGGATATTTTCTTGACTCTTCCCTCCTGGGCTTTCTCACCTGTATTCTCCAAAATCCACCGCTCATTCTTGATACTTGAATTTTCATGGGACATCAAGCCGTATGTAAAATAGTAGTGGCTGAGCTGTATATGTCCAGTCCTGTAAAATGCCCCAAACCTGTTGGATTTTGAAGGATTTTGAAGGATCTTTGAGGGTTAGGGTAGGAATGCTTATCCGATATCGGTTAATAACAAGAGGTACAGTTAAGGCAAAAGTTATTAGCTCCCTGTGAACAATTGCAGATTTACGTAATTCTTAATCAACTGCAACAGTGATCATGAGTAAGAACTTATGATCACTGTCTGGTCTTGATTGAACTGAGATTTGTTTGGAATTTCTTGGAATCTTCTGAAAGGTTACAGACCTAAGTCCTTGAAAACAATTCTGTTCACTTTTGGAGGGGGCTTATAATTTTGGCCGTAACTGTAAAGACACAATTACAAAATACTTGGCATGTAGATAGTTTATAGGCCTAAGTGCCTGTTCCAATTGCACCTTAAAAATTTATATTTAATCAGTGTTGTGGATTTGAGTGTTTTACGAACGAATGTAAATAGGAATGAGATCAAATTATTTTATGAACTGGTCGTCTAATTTATTTTTTGCCATTATTTATATCTTATATAGGTTTTCTTGGTCGCCGAGTGAAGAATAATTCATCGTATGTTGTTGAAAAACCTGTCACTTTTACCTCATACATTCTAGTATTCTTTGTCCGCCTTCAAAGCATGTCTTTATAAACAAACATGATTTCCCTTTAAAAACTTTGTGGTAATAAACCTGACTGTCTCACAGAAACAACCCGAATTTCTGTCATTTGTCATTACTCTTGTAAAGCAGATTTGTTTGGGTAAAATTGCGGTACAGATTTTCCACCCACGTGTCCGGATAGCGGGAGTTAAACCCTCGCTGCAGAGCTAGCTCTGCATGTAAAAAAAAAGCTTTAAAGTCTTTAGGATTTTTTTTTGATTGAGGTGCACTTCATCCAGTGGTGTCATATCCAGCGGAGGAAGGGACAGACCCTGCCCCTGTTTTCGAAAACAGATTCGGGCGAAACAAATAGTCATCAAACATTTTTAAATTGTCCCCTTTCCCGTGGTTATAAGTTGGGCACAAACGGATGATTAGTGAGACAACCTTCCCCTTCCTTGTTCCAAATCTACAAACGTCACTGACTTCTAACCTCTGAGGCCCCTTCCCTTTTACCGCAATCCTATAGAGGAATCCGATCTTTGTTATAGGCGTGCAATAACCTCATATACAGGCATCCTTTTGTCAACCTAAGGTTCGGGTGATCGAATACATCAATGTTTGCACTTGCAGTCATACAAAGCACAGATCACTATACAGGTGCGGAATTCCCCCCTCTATTATGGCCGCATTCACCCTGCCCATAAAAGCTAGGCCGGATTCGTCGATAAATTGTAGGCCTATGAATGGCACACTGTGGTCGCCCACAAGACGCCTGGAGGGGGGGGGGGGGGGGTCACCCACTTTTTCCACTGGGGGAATCCCCCCCCCCCCCCCTACACACCCACTTTTGGCAGTTCCGCATAAAGAAAAACATAGAAAATGGTAGCAGCCGGCCGGCACTGGGGCTACTTTGTCCCCCACCCCACTTTCAAAAGTGTTCCGGTGCTGTTGCCATCAAGGACTATATGTGTACGCACGAATGACCACCGGACAAGTGCGAGTGATGGCAAGCCGTACGTTGCAATGCCACTTTTCCCACAAAAAATGGATCAGTCGTACTTTGACTTCGCGAGCACGCTTCTCATTGCTGGTTGGAACCCGTGGCTTGTTTATTCGGGCTTATGCACACACTTCACTTCGGCTTCCCCAAACACCGCTGCCGGGATTTGCCTAACAGCTCGCCTGGAACCACCGTGGTGATGTCGGAATTTGGTTCGGTTTGAATAACAACGAGTTTGCTTTGGTGTTGAACACGCGGCCAACTTTCTGGGTCGATTTTTGTTCTTCACGAGGTAACTCGACAACACATGTTGCACATTTTATGGCCGCGGTGTAGTCGATGTGATGTCGCGTTCGCAAATATCTGTTGATGTTCCCCTGTACCCGTATGCAGTCATCAGGTTTACCTTTGAACAAGCACAGATGAAGATGTATACCTGTGATGTAAGAATGCTAACATACAATCAGGTTTACGCTGTCGACACATCTTCCGTATCATAATAGATGACTTGTTCAAAATTTTGTGGTGATGTCAACGTCTGTCACCCAACCAAACAGTGGGCAGCACAATTAAGGTCGGATTTAGCGAGAGTGAAGCAACCCCGAGCATGAGAAGATAACTTGACTCATCAGTAGCTACAACAGCTAACGGATGGTGGGATTTATGACTTTGGTTTGACTTCTGTGATCTAACTTCCAAACTAGCTCTGATTTGAAGCAGCTGTGAACGTTAACTTAATTGCTTCCACGACTTCTGTCATTTATACAAAACAGTAGTCAGCAACAGAGTAAAGTAACTCTGAACATCGGACAGAAACTTAACCGAATTGCTTGTATACAATGGTGGTCTTTTTGTGACTTATGTCAAACGAAACACTGGCGGTTTGTTTTACTTTGTAGCTTGAGATGAGAACTTGGTTGAATTGATGCTACAATGGTCGGTGTGCATGATTTGTGAATAGGCCAAAACGTCAACATGGGTACAACGCTCGGGAAAGGCAAAGCCGGAAATGCCCGGACTAAGAAGGCACCGATTGACAACTTCCGCCGGGCCGTTCAGGTTGTGATGATCATGAGGGAGACGAGCAGTGATGCCACGGCTGCCAGACTCGCCGACACGGCCCAGGCAGAGCAGCCCCCAGCCGTGATGCGGGAAGCAGTTCCACAGGAAAGGGGAACGGCGAGGCAGGAATCCGTAACCTTGGGCGACCTGAAGTCCGTCCCCAAGCGCCCCAAGAAGGACACCACTGGCTTCAGAGCGGTGGACGCTCGGACGCTGGTCTTCAAGGACACCTCTGACGCATGGGCCGCGCTAAGGGAAGGGGTCGCGGTGGCCGAGACCACGGAGCTGCCGAATACGGAGTTTACCCTGGTGGAGTCTGCCATCAGTGGGTACAGAACGGTGGAGAGGGTCCGGGATGATACAGACCGCACCAGCTCCGATGATAGAGAGGGGGGTGGCAGGGGGAGAGCCCTGAGCAACGAGAGTGACTTGAACATCCCGTATTACCTTCCAGCGGAGTCGGAGAGTGAGGTAAAAGCTTTTAAGATTGGACACATTTCTGACAGTTACTAAAATGCTCCGATTCAATTTTTTCGGGGCCTGTTCTTTAGGTCATACCATACCCATAAAACCACGGTTGCTAAACCGAAAACCGAAACCCGAAACACCGCACCGCACCGCACCGCACCGCACCGCAATCGGAATAAGCACAGCACAAAGTCACTGTTAAAACGGAAACTGTTTTCTCGAGACTTGATTGACGATTGACAACTTCCACAGATTTGTTATTTCATGTAAATGGTGAATCCCACAAGGTACGAGCACTGCTTGAAACTGTTTTGTTACCCCTGCCACTGTTTCATGCCTTCATTAACGTGCTGTTAAAAGAATTGCTAACAATATCTTTTTTTTCTATTTTTTGCAACTTTCCAAAAAGGCTTTTATTCTTTCTTGCTTTCACGTATCTGATGCACGAAAAGATACGTCAGAATTATTGTCGGGCGGCAATGATTTGATATTTATAAAGAAATTATTCGATAACTAAACTGGGTGTGGTTTTTCGTCAGATGTCTCATTCAAACTGTAAAAAATACCCAGAAGCTCGAGAATTGCAGGGACACTTTATCTTCAAACTGACCGGTAAATAATCCCGCCATTTTGTTTCTCAACACCCAGCTTTCCTCCGACCAGAAGTGTGCCATCTGCCGTTCCCGTTCCGGAGGTGTGTTATTCCCATGTCGCGTATGCAGCCACGTGTTCCACGAAAGTTGCCTGCAAAAGTCAGGGAGGGTGCAGGACGCCACCGCGCGGCAACTTTTGCACAGAGCAACAGCTGGTGTGGGCTGGTCATGTCACGATTGCGTAAGTTAACTTTCTCTCTCATTCGCTTCCAGGATTCTTTTCTAGAGGGGGCAAAGCACTCACCAGAAAGCAGCAAAGAGAGAAATCACCGGCCGTGGAAAAAAATCGAAAGGGGAGGGGGTGCTGTACATCACTGGACGCTTTGTTCAAGACCGCGATACCTAGGCCTATTATATATAGCCGCGTTTTAGGCCCCTTTCAGCAGGTTTCGAGTGTGTTTAAAAATAATTATACATTCAATTGAGTACGACATTGACTTCGCATCTCGTCTTCTTTTAATTTTTTTTCTTCAAATTTTTCTGAGTTTCTCGGGGGGGGGGGGGGGTTGGGGTGGTCAAGTTCCCCCTTGCCCCCCCCCCCCCCCCCAAGCCCATGCTCGCTTCAATTCCCCACATGAGCATAAATGTTTGTTTTCATTTGAAGTTAGTGAAAAAAGTGTTTGTTTCTATTTCTTAAATTTCTTTCTTGTTTACTCGTGCAGGAGGGTGATATTTTCCTGATATAGAAAGAAAGCCTTTTCAAAAGGGCATAATAATAGTACAGTATAGTACATTATAGTACGGTTTCTCCCCACTAACCCACCAACGAGTTTTTAAAGTTATGTTGATTAACAATTGATTCCATACGAGTAATTTATACGAAAAATAACTAAAACATGGACCTATCTCCGCGAAAATGTGGAAAACGTTAGATTTTGTGTAGGTACGGCGCTGTGGAGTCACCGACGTTGTGCCTGTGATGACATCATACTTTAATTGGCTCTTGAATATTAGAACAATTGCATTTAACAAATACATGTATATAATTATTGCCATGTAGCGCAGAAATATTGACTTCTTACATGTTTATGTCGTCAAAATCCTAAAGTCCTTTTAATAAGTTGACAGAAAAATTGTTTCTGATGATGCTTCCAATAAAATACTTTATGCTTTTTTTTAATGCAATCTTTGCATCTTACTAATACATGTACTATATATCAATAAAACATCGATTCTCAAATTCGTTCTGATTGTTCAAATTCTTAGTGACTGTGTAAGTACATTGAAAGCATGGCATAGCTGACGAGATACAAACTGTTCATATTAATTGTTTGCTCTATTTATAAGTATTTAATACTTCTCCTGAAGACGGTCAGAACATACTGACCGAAACGTCGAGTTTATACCTCTGGTTCTTTTCAGAACCATTCTCTCAATTGAGAAATATTTCCACATGGTGTTTCCGCAAACCTTTCATTTATTAGTATCTCCACCATGCAAAGCCTAAAATCTTACTTAAGTTTACTCATTTCAACCGAGTTTTATATATTTCTACTAATTATTAAATGAAATAGACCTATGAAGAAATGACGTCACCCCGTGTTTACCTCGAATTCGCGCAGTCTGGTGCGACGAAACAGCGCACTGTGGTATCACGAATGCATTTCAGTACATTCAAGTTGAGATAATGTCACCTAAACTGCATTTTTTCAAACTCATAAAAAACAGCAGCGGTTTCCTTTAGGTCCCTACGAATCAGCATCTACGTATAGTGCATACATTCAGTCGGTAAACCCGTATACTACGACGTGCTAATCTTTCCGAATGTCCCCACTTGGCAAATGTGGTAAACACGATGTGACGTCATTTCTTCGCTGGTTCATTTCTTAAGTGCTGTGTAAGTCCTTTCTACTCTAAGGCGATGAGTTTAAAGACATTTTGGAACATTTCTCAATGTTTGCAAGTCGTGGTAATTACGGTATAGTTCTCTCTAATCATCTGATTTGTTGCTAATGTACAAGCTGACATATGTACATGTATACAGGGTGTATCAAAAAGAAGTATACAAATCTCAAAAATGAAAATTTTAATATTTTTGGAATATGGCACCATACATATGGGTAGAAAACCTTTTAGGCTTTAAAATGACACCATGATCATTTGGTGTATTTCTGCATCAGTGGCTACATTTTTTGCAAACCTTGTAAAAAACGGCTTGCGCACAAAAATGCGGGGTTTTAAACTGGATCAAAGGCTATAAGAGACAAATCCAACATTTGCCTCTTTTAATCACCATTTTCTGTGTAAATTTAATTACAGGTTAATCTTCAACATGACCACCATTCCTTTGGATACACACTTCCGCCCTCCTCAACATGTCATTTACGGCACACCTGACCATTCCTCTGTCCTGTGTGATGATCGCAACCTCAGCGGTTATGCGTCTCTGGAGGTCATCAAGGTCCGCTGGTGGAGTTCTGAAAACCTTGTATTTGAGATGGCCCCACATGAAAACAAAATCCAGTGGTGTAAGGTCCGGGGATCTTGGGGCCACTCCACGGGGCGATTCAACGCAATTACGCGATTGCCGAACAATTCTGTTATCCAAAGGAATGGGGGTCATGTTGAAGATTAACCTGTAATTAAATTTCCACAGAAAATGGTGATTAAAAGAGGCAAATGTTGGATTTGTCTCTTATTGCCTTTGATCCAGTTAAAACCCCGCATTTTTGTGCGCAAGCCGTTTTTTACAAGGTTTGCAATTGTAGCCCCTAATCAGTCATGCAAAAAATGCGCCAAATGACCATGGTGTCATTTTAAAGCCTAAAAGGTTTTCTACCCATATGTATGGTGCAATATTCCAAAAATATTTAAATTTTCATTTTGAGACATTTTTCTGAGTGTATACTTCTTTTTGATACACCCTGTATACATTTGTTTCATCTAGTTTGTTCAATTTCGTCTCTGGATAATCGATGATGACCGACTCTTGAAAAGTCACATAGTCTTTAGCCATCCGTTCAGTGACATTTCGAGAAACAATACGGCCATTAAACTCAACGTTGGTTTGGCGTTGTATAGAGCGCTCCATGAAGCCCCGCCCATTGATGTATTGACCAATCACAGTCGCGCACCATTCGTTCGTCATTTTATGGGACCATAGTCACGGCAAGGGGTGTGGTTTGGTCTATTCTTACAGTCTGTTCACAATCTTGAATGTGTTGCCTTCTAAGTCCCAAAGTCCCATGCAATCACTTATAGTTCGTAGTAGAAACAGTTGTCAATTTCCTTGAAAAATTGGGATCTGTCGACTTCAAATCTGGTAGCATTGTTAAGCTGACACTGATCACCGACCAGGTTGAAGGAACGACAGCCCGGGGCAGCGTTGCATGCGATGCAGCATAGGGTAGGGCGTTGTGTGGTTATCATATCAAAGGTGTGGTTAAGAAGACCACGCCCAGAGGTGACAGCAAAACAGCTGGATGGTTTGTGAAAGGTGGGCGGGGCCTCTCGCTCACACATGACATTTTTTGTTTCGTCGCAACTCCACGGACGCAATTTATTTTTGGTGCTGAGGACCGCGCAGTCCGCAGCGTCGGTATTGAAATCATGAACAATGGTTGGCCGATATGGGGCGCCCGAGTCGTCATCCCCTCGACACGCCCACTGTCCCTCCTGCTCCTTGTCCGTGCAGTCAATCCAAACACCTTCAACCGGAGGTTTTGCCGGGAAGGAGCTGACGAAGAGCTTCCAGATGAAATCATGCTCGGCCTTCGAATTAGGGGTAGCCAGATTGGCTCCGAAGTTTTTGCAGATTGTCTTAGCGGTCGATCGAGTGTGTTGCCTGGGATTCATGAAGTTTAAGTAGCAGGTGCCTTCCCATGCTCGCCAGCCAGTAGGGCACGTTGAGCTGCAAAGACTCCCCGGAGCTTCTGATGCTGAAAGACTTAGTCCAACCGCGAAGGACAAAATAGTGGTCATATATGACTTGTTAATGTTTCTGGATGTCATGATTCTTAACACCAAGTCCAAGAAAACACTTGATGAGTCTACTACGTAGGTTGCTTTACTGTCCAATACAAAGTCAATGGAAAAGCCCCGTTTTATATCCACCAAATAATTTGTAACTCAAACAAAATGCTATGTCTGTTTACTCCAAGTATGTTTGCTCCATCAATAGTGTTCAATTATTAATACTATTCCTCGGAGGAGGGCCACGACACGGGTTTATTTTACAGCAAAATCTATGATAGTTATTATTTTAAGCAAAATTTTAAAAAAGAAATGTGTTTTATTCCCTTCCGCTTTCTTTTTTAATGTCATCTCTTTTTTTCTCAAAGGAAAACATGCAAGGGGAAGAAAGACATTGCATATATCAGTTCCTTTATTGCATGTTTTTGAATCGACTACAATGTCAACGAAAGCCAACTTAAAATAGGAATGAGAGCAGTCATTTTGGAAAATATTGTCTGTTCTGTCTAAAAAACGACATGACGCTAACCATTTTTGTTTTGTTTAAACTTTGCCTGATATTTGCATTGTAGTGATACATCATTTGGTTCTATCCCTGCCATTGAAAGCCAACTCGCACGTAGGCAACATCATGATGTCTCACCATGTATGGTTAATGGGTCGCTGAACCGCATTTAGAAGCGAAAGTCATTGTGCCTATACGTGTTTACATTGCGCTTGCATTGTGTTTGCCCAAGCTCTCTCAATACGGGCAAAAGCCCGCGGCTTCGATTGATTGTTTAAATTTGAACGTCCGTAAATGGAACAATGCAATTCGTTACCAAGGTGATTTCCAAACAGTGGAAAATGGGTCTGAATAATTTATCTACCTGCACGAGGTAGATAAATCGCCAAGCATCTCGTTCTTCCGTTGCGGTGCACCCCTGAATCCTTCAATGTCCTCCTGTAGGTGTTTAGAAGAGCCAGGACCTGCCGGTCGCTGTAGGAATACTGGAACAGGCTTCCCCTGATGTCAACAGGCAGCCTTCGGAGGAAGGGGCTCAGTGTTTTAAGCAGGCTGTGCACCACTTGCTACAGGCCATAGACCCCAGTCTAGGCCTTTTCCCCCTTAAAAGTCAAATGCTGCGTGCGCGCTCATACAGGCTGGTCAAAAAAAGCCAACGGAACGGCATACTTCCGCTACCTTTAGAGTCAAACAATCTGTACCGATGGATGAAGAATCTTTCTAGAAGAAAAATGATACCTCCCAATTCGGTCCAGTAGTTTTTGCTGAGCCAATTTTGTGAAGCAAAGTCGGGTCACTTTGCCATTTGTTCCATGCAGAAAAGAGGATGATGATAGCATCTCGGGAACAACTGACCCCCGACTTTGCTTCACAAAATAGGCTCTGCAGCATAAACTACTGGACCGAATCGGGAGGTCTTAGTATCATTTTTCTTCCAGAAAGATTCTCCATTCATCGGTACAGGTGGTTGGACCCTAAGGGTAGCAGAAGTATGCCGTTCCGTTTTTTTTTACCACCCTGTAAAACCTGTTGTATTTCCCACCATCGCTTGTTGAACAGTGGCTGGTGTGAACGGGTTGCGTATAAAAATCGTTTGTTTGATTCATAATATAATTTTTAGATGCCGCATTCACTGATATCAGTGTTGTGTTATCTCGTCCATACAACGTGGTTTGACTGCGCTTCTGCAGTCCCAAGCAAAATCCTTGAAACACAGAATTACACACACTCCCCTTTCCCACGTGAAAGTCTGAAATTGGTCGACGTTTTATAGCTGCCATAGCCCCGAACTGTTCAACTCACGCATGAATAATGTATACGTGTGATTAGAAGGGGCGGGGGTGGGAAGGGGCGTGTTTCAACACATTTTACTTCGGATTGTAGTCATTCGAACAAGGGCGTATAGATTCGAATGTACAAGTAGGGGATGATGATTAAATTCCTAAAACCTGCCGACCGAGGAATTTTGGAAAAGCGGGGGCTTGGGAAGCGTACATGAGTTTGTTTTTGCATTCAACAAGGGGATTTTAACAATAGAGCGCTCGGTGGGTACAGCCAAAATGGGATGTTGCGGTCGGTGACGCCCCCTTAGCAGGGGGACTAAAGGAGCTGTTCGGTTTTGAGCAAATAAGCCAGTTCGGTATTTCAACTACGCATGTGCACAATGACGTGTTACAATGGAAAATTGATCCAAATGTCTGTTTTCATTCAAAGTACAAAGAAGTAAATGGAAATGTTGAACTGACTTCCCAGAATTGCTACAAAGAGATAGACAATTCATATAATATAGTAACATGGACAAAATGGTGTCTTACATGTATTCATAGGTAAAGGCAAACATCCAGTTTATGACTGAAGACGTTCTTGCAATAAATGATTACAAAAAAGTGAGATATGAAATGTCTTTGTTCTTATTGCTCCGTTTTGTTAGTCACCGAGTGTATTACGTTGATCATTCTGACAAGATACACTTTTGGGTTCTTGCTTTGGCAGGAGGATTTAAGCAAGTTGTTACACCAGGATGACATGTTTGAACTGATGGAAGTCTTCGATACGGCCGATATTGATTCAGGTGAGTATACACGTGTATTTCCGATGCCCGTCGAGGAAACCAGGACTTTAAATACACATTTACCTTCTTATACTACACTTTGTTATGATAGTGGTACAAGTAGGCACTGAAATTAAGTTTGTATCCGTAAATAACAAAAAATCACTCTTGGCATGTTATTAGTTGTCCGTAATCATGGACTAAGCGTACCGTAATCCTTGGGTAAAAGTTTTCAACGAGGCCAGTTTGACTTTACTTTGTAAGGCGATTGGCATGAACATTTTTGCTTAGGTTTATTTTTTAGTGGAGTAGGCCTTCCGCGTTGATTTCAGAACCATGATAGCGCCTTATTCAAGTATGGGAGAGGAAGGTGAATTTTAAAAGTTAAAGGTCTTTAGAGCTTTTGAAGACAGACAACCGGGCATGTAATAGACTGAATTTAGGGGTGTTCATATCAGATTATTTTTGTAGGTTTAAGCCACTTTCGATGTCGTTAAGTTTGGCGAACATTTTTTGGAACTTTTCCAGATAAAAGGTAGAACGTTTGTTGAAAAGAGTTTTCTGCAAGCCTCGGCTTATATTATATTACGAACAACCAACACTTTTCTCCGAGTCCCTCCATAGGCCTAATTGTTTTTAGGCATTTGTAATTTCAGATGTCTCATTACTTTGTTTTGATTTTGTTAACTTATTATATTTAGATTAAATAGGAACATACTGCTCCAAACTGCTTTCTAATCGGAATGACCTGGAATATAGAATTGATAAAAGTTAGGAGATCTGACTTTTCGACCCTTAGTTGGCACAAACTTTCTCAAAGTTTGCAATACACAGAAACAGATCCCAATAAGTCTGGAAATATACTGTAGGCCTAAAAAATATTAAAAGGACGACAAAAAGGAGTGGGGCGATGAAAGGGAGGGGACAACGGAACACGGGGTGACCAAAGAGTATTGAATATTGACGTGTGGCAAGTGATGTAGAAGTGCCGTGGCCTAGTGGTTTGGAGCATTGAATTCGTGGTCTGCGGGTATTTCTGCAAGTTGTTGGTTTGAGCCCAGTCATGGGCTATATAGCACTTCTACGCTTAATATGGGTAGAGGCATTATTTATGCCTTGCAGTGGACTAGTTACCCATCCCGACCCTATTCATACTGTGAAGAGATCAGATTATCTTGTCTTGTTTCAGTGTGAGGGGCTGGTTCTTCCACACTTTCCTTGTGATGGGTGATTTGCTTAATACGTTTTGCTGTAGAACTGAATTCGATTGAAAAGCATTTTAATGAATCAGTTGTGTAACATTTTTCGTCAGACGCGACGATGTCTCGGGATGAATTTTTGGCTTTCCGGAAGAGGGTATTCCGGGACCGGCACGAGCGGGACATGATGCCGCACGAGGAGGCGGATGAAGTCAGTCAGTTCGAGGCCATGGACACGGACCGGACCGGCACTCTCTCCTGGTGGGAGTTTCTTGGCCACGAGGCGGTCAGAAGACTCTCATCACAGTCAAAGGTATAGGTTAAGGATGAGTGGGCCTGTCTAGCTTGGTTCCTCCTGTTAGGGTGTTTGATCGTGAAACTCGGCTTTCCGCCTGTTCCCACATACCCTATACCTATGGTGTAAAGGACGAAAAGCTATATATGCCTTTTCCCTCGTTCTGTATCTCTATGGAATTCGTTTCCATTCATCTTACGATCTTTCCTGCTTTAAGAGGAATATTAATTTCTACATCTTGCATCTTTGACTCTTTCTTCCCCCTTTGTAGCTCCGTACGTCGAGTGGCTTTTAGCCTTGTTTGGGGCGAACTTCAATTTTGTATAAAAAATGGGGCATCAGTCAATCAATTTCAGGCCATAGACGTTGACCGGACTGGCATCTTCTCCCTATGGGAGTTCGTTGGCGACTTGGCGATTATAGACGAAATGGATACTGTGACATGTAGGCCTAATCTACTCAACTACTATCTCCAGAGCTCCGCAGTATTTCCCAACTCTTTTTTTATCATGTGTGTCTCGATCTGCATCCAATTTGCAGAAGAGTCTGGCGAAGAAGTTGTCGAAAAAAGAGGTGCAAACTGCGCGGGAAACTTTTCGCGCGTTCGACACGGACGGGGATGGCGTCATCACCGAGTTCGAGGCGCGTAGAGCTTACCGGAGCTGGTACTCACACTTCATCCCTGATCCCAACGAGATGACACTCAGAGAAAGGTACGTGACTGTACGACCAGCGGCGGCGATTTCTTGTCAAGGTTGGGGGGACGGAGGAAAACGTAGTGTACACGATTAGTAATCCTCCAAAAAAATGTTTACTGAATGATTACGGAATACCTTATATACTAGTATACTATTATAGACTGAAAATTGCAACAATGACCAATCATGTACACTACATTTAAGCATTTTGTACTCGGTGTCTCTTGTGTATCTTGGGGAATTTTTGAAAATGTGTGCTGATCTTTGTGTATTCTGGTGCATTCTGGTGCATGTAAAAGCCAGTGTCCCATAAAATGTATATGACCATGGGGAAATTATTGGGGGGGGGGGACACTGCCATAGCCGTCCCCTCCCAAAAACATATTGGGGGAGGGGGACATGTCCCCTGCCCCCCCCCCCCCCCCCCCCCGAGATCTCCGCCCATGTGTACGACACACAGGCTGACTCATTATTATGCCAAATTGAAGATACAGGCACAGTGAGTGATTTAACCTTGATAAACTGAGTGAAATATTTCACTCCATCGAAATATGGCAGTGTTGAACATTGACGTATATACAGCGTTTTGAAGGCAACTTCCCCCAGCGATGTTTTTCCCTTTTGATAATTAATGTGTTTATTTTTAATGATTTGTCTACAGAATTAACAGTGTCACCACATCAATGATGGTACTCATATTTCCTAAAAAAATTCCAATCTACCCCCACCACCCCCCCCCCCCCCCCCGACCAAAACCTGGATACGCTACTGGTCTGAATTTTGATCCTGGATTTTGGCATTGGATGCATGCATGGGAAGTGTTGTGGTGCTTTCTTTGCAAGTATGGTGGTCTCGAATATTCCCATGGTTGTGGTGTTTGCTATGTTTAAACATTGTCCATGGTGTATAAAGAAACCACAATTGCATCCGTTCCCCCATGCATGGAATAATTCCCATGGAGTCTTGTGGGAAACCCACATGACCGTCATGACAATGGAAGTCGCCCAATACAAAGCCACTCTGTATAGGTAAAGGGTACCCCACCGCAATTTGGGTTGTCAGTCTTACCACCCTTACGGTTTTCCTAGGTCCAGATATATATACTAAATAAATTATCCCAATTTTAAGACCTGCAGACCCAGGCGGGGTAACTTCCACAGTTGATGAGACCAACTCACCTCCCCCGGACCTTTATGTGAGGGTTGGGATTCCTAGTGCAGAAATGTTTATTCGTGCAGAGTCAACTGCGGCTGCAATTCAACATTGCTTCGCTCGAAAGCAAAACTAATTGCAACCTAACATTTTGTTTGTCTTCTCCATCTTCCTTTATTTACCCGGTAGGAGGAAGATCCCCGAAGATGTGTGGAAAGCGAGAAGCAAGGAGTTGAACACCCACATCGACGCCAACACCAGTCTTCTGATGAGCGGAGATACCAGTGGCTCAGGGTAAGTACGCAGGAGTTGTCCTGTTGTGGGGGGGGGGGGGGGGGGGGGTGTCTCACAACTAACACTCTGTCAAGGGCACAAGCATAATAGATTTTGGACAGGCGGTTTTTTCTTGTAGAAGATGTACAAACCCCTGTTTGTACAGTCATCTTTAACACTGGTTGATCTCAATATCTCCTCTCAAAATATTCAAAATAATGACAATAGAGGCTCGAATTGCTGTGTTGTAAATGTTGCCTGCGATTGGACAGGCGGTTTTTCAATCTTAAATCCTAGATGACAGATGGGCAGACTTTTTAAAAGAAATTCCTAACAAATTCAAATATAATGTTTATTTACCACGTTGGTGGCGCCATTTCAATCACGACCACCTTTTCCAGGATGCATTACACTATTAGTATTTCGATCCATTATAATAACTGTCCACTGCACAAATCCCCCCCCCCCGCCCCAAAAGTGGGTGGGGATGTTTTTTTCTTAATAATACTATTGGTTTTTCCGTTTACGAAATTTTCAGTGGGGGCGACTGGGACGGCGATTTTTGTGTGTGCTATACCCTTGTGCTACCCTATTGATACACGGTGCCTGTGTGCATAGAATAGAGGGCAGGGGCAGGATGATATCAAATGAGGCAGCATGGGAATTAGCTTCTTGTTACTTTTGTTAATTTATGTTCTCATTTTTTAAGACTGATTCTCTTTTTTGTGCGTGTGGTGGAGGTGCGTGTGGTGGAGGCGATTCATAGAAAATCTAGCCCCGTACCCCAAATGCGCTCATTCAGAGGTTGAATAATTATACTTTCACACGAACTATTTCAGATCCTAAAATTCAAATCCAATTACTTGGATTCTTTGCGGGCGTATAATGCCTTGATGTATTGTCTTGGTGTGGTTGTCTCTGCAGGACCATTTCATGGGAGGAATACCTGCAGGAGCAGGTCTTGTTCATCATCGCGGCTCGCCCTAACGTCGGTCCCGTCAAACTGATCCGACGCCCCAGCTTCGAAAAGTAAAGCCGGGGTCATTTTCTCAAACCTTGGCCGGTGTCGCGTGAATTACAGACGCCCTGAAAATCCGATTTGTTGGCTTTACTGCGCATGCTCACTAGGTCCCCATACGTCCAGACACCGAGAAAAATAGGGTAAGATTGAAGGGGAGAATTAGGGTGAGAAATATGGTTAGAATTGGGGTTAGGGTTACGGTTGGGATGAGGTTAAAGGTTACGCAATTGCCAAAAATTATTGTGTTCATTTATAAAAGAGGTTATTGAAATGCAATGCACCATGAGTAAAGAGTCGGATATTCACGGGAGTCGGATATTCATATGATACCGCTTTGGCTTAATATGTGGGGTGCAGATATAGGGCACGTTTTCTCTCTTAATTGCATCAACGTCTTTCCCTTGAACCTATAAGAGAAACCTGTTAATTTTGTTAAAGTATATTCAAGGCTTCAGATTGTATTGAAGGTAGGAAATAGCTAGAGACGAAGCCAGAGCCAAGTTTAAGCCAGTTTGTGAAAATGGCCCTGTGGTTGGCATAATCGCAATGAATGCCGACAGCACGCAAGACAGCAAGTCGCAGACAATTGGGGAAGGGTTGGTTCATGACGTCATTTGGCTGAAAAATTAAAACAAAATGGCGTCCGAATAGTTGAACTTTTGTCGGTAATAATGGCCTTTTTTGGTAGTTAAATAACTTTTATGAAAGCTGAACTAATTCTTCGTCTCCATAGATTTCAATTATGGTAAGCTTAATGAATGTTATGGTATAGTCAAAAGGATAAAATGGGTCAAATTCGAGGGAATCAAGCGATGAGGGACATCGTTGAAGGCACGGCATGTCAGAACGTGTATTAATTTAATTAGAATGGGTTTACTCTCACAACTTGATGCAGATTGTCAACAAAGTTAAACTTAGTCCATCTTTACTGACTATATCGCTGTCTCTGTTTGCGTCAGTCAGGACACAACGTTTCCATCATCGGCGCTGTCGTTGGGTACTCCTTGCAGAGGGTATTTCTCAGGATATTGAGGATTATAATATTGTAGAGCCTTTTGGAATCCTGGTAAATATAAGTAACAGCCAGCCGTCGAAATCACGCGTATCATAGGACCAGTTTTGTTTTTTCGACCTTTTCAAATAGACAATGCGAAAAATACCCTCTCTGGCATCCTCTAGGTGGCGCTCTGCATTGCGAAGCGGTCCTATTCACACCGCAAGTTATAGGCCTGCTGCACATCGTTGATATTTTTCTTTTTCTTTTAAAGTTTGTGAACCTTTGCTCACCGTATAGCACTGGTCAGCTAAACCTAAGTGTTCCGTATAAATCAGGCGCTGATCCGGGGGTCGGGGGGGGGGGGGGGGGGGAGGAGGGGTGGTTTGGGGGTTGAAAACCCCCCTCCCCCTGCTCGTTGCCAATTTTGTTTTTGCTTGTAAGGGCCTACGCCTAAAATTTTAGCAAACCAGAAAATACACGCAAAAGCCTGTACATTAAAAGGTCTTATTTTGCATATACGGGTAAGAACAAAACAAAGATGTTAAATAGCGCCACCAACGTTGAGAAAGTGTCCCCCTCCCCCTCCCCCTCCCCCGGCCCCCCGAAACATTTTGGGAGTCAACTTTTTGGGCAAAATTAATGTACAAAAAATTCAGAACCCCCCTGCACACAATCCTGGATCCGCCCATGTAACTTAAACTATGTTGTAGAAACCCATTTCATTTAATGTTTTATTACTAGAATATGGAATAGTGAAATGTTTCTTGTGATACCTGTTTTGTATTTTTTTCTTAAAGTAACAACAAAGAACGTGTGATTGATATTGTGAAATATTACAGTTGTGTATTAAACAATTTTAGCTATTCAACATGCGAATCATCGGTCTTTTTATGATAATCCCCGTTGTACAAAGCTTTCAAGTAATAATTGTTATTTGCAATTGAGCTAGAGCAGTGGCGTAGCCAGGCTCTTCCTAGAGGGGGGGGGGGGGGGGGGGTGGCTATTTTGAAGGGGGGGAAATTCGACTTTGTTAAATAGGTCCACGCTATAGTAACGCATATCTACACTTTTTCAGATGGCGACACCCCCCCCCCCCCCAAAAAAAAATCCCAATTTTCCAGAGGGGGGGGGGGGGGGGGGGGGGGGGGGCAAGAGTTCCCACAGGGGGAAGTTCCCCCCCCCTTGTCCCCCCCCCCCCCCTGGCTACGCCACTGAGCTAGAGTATGGTAACCTTGGTCACGAAGGTCACCTGCCACAAGCCCCTTTGTCCCTTCCTACTCCAACCCGTTCCTTAACTCCCAAGCTCCTATTGTTCTTCCCACTAATACAACCCCCTCCCTAACCCCGGGTAAGCTAAAACAAAATTTTGTCTCCGTAATTATAAACCCCCCTTCACCCCAAGCTCCGTAATTGTCTCTTTCCAATTCAAAACCTCCTGTGCCTTCCCACTTTCCACTTCCAACACCCTTAAAGACCAACTAAAACGCCAACTTTGTTTGACTTTTTGGACTTATCTGATAGTTTATGCCTCCCAAAAACTAATGTAACAAGTTTCATGATTCTGAAAGAAAAAAAATGTTTTTGAGCCTTTTCCTTCTGAGCCACTTTGACTCGATTCAGAAAAGGCCGAGGTCAACTGCGTGCCGTATCGCGCGAGTATTGACATATACATGTAGAAACATATGACGTCACTCTATTATACGGCAATGTTTTACGTAGAGTCTGTACGTATTTTTTGTCTAAGGCTAGTATTACTTGCTGTGCTTTTTGCACATGATTCAGGTGTAACACTACGGTAAACAGATGTTAAAGTGTTGACATCTTTGTGAGACACATTTAGAATTGGGGTTGTAGGCTTGTTCTTGCTGAAAAGCTAGTTATGATTCATACTTTCCTTTGTTTGCAGTCGGCTTTTATTGGGACCTGCGCGGTGAATTGTGTGTGAGCTGATGCTATACTCTAGTCTGGCGACTTTGCTTATGCAGCCCTCTTAAGGACCCGCACCTTCTCAGAACTATACACACAATTTCTGTTATAAGGTACCAGACTCAATCGCATGCAGCGCATGCGGTGCGTGTACAATGCATGTTGAGTCAAGCGAGCGTGGACAGGGAGGGAGACGGCCGGGGCTCATCTGGCTGCTGGAGCCGGCAACCACAAGCAACGTCGTCGTGGTCTGGTGGTGCGCGTGAGTCCGGGACAGGATTGGAATGCTCGGTGCCTTTAGATCGAGTTGGAATGGCTCCAGCCTTCAAACGGAATTGTGCCTTCAAACCTAGCTGAGTTTTCATACTAACACTATCATCAATACAGTCTTTGGCGAAATGTTCTGCACATATTTTCGACCATTTCGACAGCCAAAAATCAGATCTTGTATTGTCTACAAAGCGGACCCACTGTCGCCTTTGAACTCCATTCAGCACTGGGAATCGCCGGCAGTAAGGTTAGGTCAGGGTTTTTGTCGCTGTTCCTTGTGCAACCCCCAACTGCACACGATTGAGGCATAATGATTATCCCAGAACCATGCTCATACTGAAATAATATCAAAATTAGACAAAATAGACGGGAAAACGGAGGAGTTATGTCGACAAAAACTCTTCCAGCAGCATCAACTCCACGTACGTACATGCATAGTGTTTGGCTGTAGCATCAACCGACTCTACACGTGTACGTCACGGGGTCACGTACATACATTTAACATACATAACGAGCTTTCGCGAAACAGGATAAATGGTTCAGAATAACAACCCTTTTTAAAAATAAAAAATCCCTCTCGTCTGCAAACTAATATCCATCAGTTAAAAGAGTATTTAAACTGTTGGAAAAGTAAAAAAAGTCGAAATATATTTTGGCGTTTTAGTTGCTCTTTAAGCCCCTTGTCCCTTCCGACTTGTCCCCTCCTTTCACCCCAAATCCTCTTTTTGTCTCTTCCTTCCTACTTCCAAACCTCCAAGCTCTTTACGGCCTCTTTCGAGTCTAGCCATACCCTTCTTTTTATCATGAAAATCATGAAAGATTGGGAAAGATTGGAAAAAAATTGCCACACACAGACAGCATGCAGAACAAGAGAATGATAATGAAATGGTGCCACAGAGAGTCCTAGCAACCGGACCTAATACCCAAAGTCCCCAACCCGTTTTAAAAATTGATTTGAATAAAAATTGATACAAAACATTGTGCGCAGAGCCACCCTATATACTGTGTGGGACACTGGTACAGTCAGAAAACGGAGCGAAACTTTCTTGTTGTCTTGGAAATCAATAGCGTCACATATAACGTAATTTAAAGCAGTCGTAACAACGCCCCCCAGCGTTGTCTTGCTGTATTCCCTATAGTCTGGTTTCTGAATCTCGTCTGGTAGTTTTCGTTCATAGTCGCGTTTGGTAAAAGGATACAATACCACACGTGAACCGTGTTGCAACTGACGAAAGGATGAAAACTGTATAAAATTAAAAGCCAGAGACAACAATATTTAAAAACACCTATATTACCCGAAATTTTTGATGACACTATGTTTCTTCACGTATACAAGTTAAGCTGAGAAAAAAAGCAACATGATTTGGGCCATACGGACCTTCACAAGACGGATGTTTTCACCCAAATATCTGTTGCTGACGAACACGCTGTCTAGCGGCGTGCTGTTGTCGCTTGGGGACATTTTACAGCAGTTGAACGAACGTCGGATAGCCAGGAAGAATTTGCTTCTGAAAGTTAATGCAGCTTCGTCAGGGACTTTCGATGACATAGGACAAGATGGTGGACTAGGAACTGTACCAACTTTCAACTGGATAAGAACAGGTGAAGCAAGCATGGGCGATGGGATAAAGAGAGCACGATTTTGATACATGTCTCTAGACTCTACAGCTGGAATTTAGAAATAGAAGACAGGGAAGACGATGAATGGCATTTGTGTTGGTTTTATCCTGTGTGCAGTTCCAGCCAGACTGCACGACATGTTTCTTTGTGGAGTGCAATGTGGAGTTTAGCGTTCACCGGAAATAGTTTACTTTAATACTCCAACCAAAATCGGCGATTGTGTAGTGTAGGACTCCTCTTTAGTTTTGATCAAAATAGAGTCAATGGTATTTTTTCTCATTCCAAAATGACTGTTTCAACCTAAACATTACATTGCTAAAGCAGATTTCTCTTTAATTCTACTGACATCTTTTTTTGTAATTTTGAATAGTTTATTGCGGTAGAAAATGCAATTTTCTTATGCGCTTTACCGCATTTGCCATGTGATCCAATGCGGGTTTGCATGTTTACTGTGCGTTGCGGTGATCGCCATCTTTATTTTCGCGTTGCGTTTTGTCGTCTTCGTCGCCGCTTACCCCAAAATTTTCCTCAAAATTTCCCTAGTTAATGTCAGCCCTTTATCTGCGGCATACCTGTTAATTTGTAATGTCGCTAACTAGTTTGGCAATTCTAATAACCTAAAAGTGGATTTTTGTTCTCATACTAGTCATAAACAGGGCCCTACACTACACAATCGCCCCAAAATCAGTCAGGAACAGCAAAATCTTGGAAAATAACCATCCATTTGTACTCGGAATTGTATAAACACCTGGCCATGTTGGCACAACATTAAATGTTGACTTGAGACTTTAGTTGGGATATTTTTGTGCAATAGAATAGGGGAAGAAAACTTTTTTGTTTTTTGTGTTAATGTTCTTGGCACAGTGTACAGTCACTTAACGTGGCAAATACATGTACATGTTCATTTCTGCCTCATTTTTTTTTATGGATTTTGCTGACATAATCTTGAAATAACATGTTGTGTCACATGTTCAAGGAGTGTTGTTTTTTTCCCAAGATTTGCAGGTCCCGACTGATTTAAGTGGGGGGGGGGGGGGGGTGGGTATTAAAGAGTGGGGACTTTGGTTCTGTTTTGGGCGGAAATAAAAATAAGCCCGTTTACTTTTTTGCCTTAGGTGATGGGGGTTTGTGCACTCCCAAAATGACAATCCACATTGGAGATAGGGCAGCAGGGGAGGTGGGGGAACTAGTGATAAGTGCATTTAAACAAAATTCTCTTGTATTTGGGATTACTGCAATACTATTGATGAGGTGTATATCATTGGAAATGACAACACTAGGACTAGGTACAGCCTTACTGTGAGTAAGGTAGAGGTCTTCTGTCCAATTTCCTGGGACATTCTAAAAGTAGGTTTGGATCACATAGTCAACTGAACAGCCTGACCGATCTCCAAAAAAATCAATAAAAAGCAGAGGAAGAGAGAAAGTTCTCCCCTGTCAGGCCAGTTTATCAGTTGCATATTTTGAAGCAATTTAGCGGACTCCACTGTCAGTTTTAGCCTTAGAAAGTACACCTGGCTGGCACTAAAAAAAAGAAAGAATTTTCAAATAATGGCCACCTCCTTCCTTATTTTAAAAAGGCTTGATGTTAACTGTCAAGCAGAGTTGTAATCAAGTCAATCACAAGTCAATCACACGTCACTTCACAAGTCACTTCACAAGTCACTTCACAAGTCACTTCACAAGTCACTTCACAAGTCACTTCACAAGTCACTTCACAAGTCACTTCACAAGTCACTTCACAAGTCACTTCACAAGTCACTTCACAATTCTGGTCTCAAGCCATGTAAAAAGCTACAAAAGCATTCCTTTGTCATTGTTCATTGTAGCTTGTTTGTGAGCTGACTTGTGATTGACTTGTGATCTGACTTGTGATTGACTTGGTTACAACTCTCCTAATGAGTAAGTTTCTTTCTTCCATTTGAATTACAGGTCGCATGCTAACGATAGGAATCCTTTTAGGACCATTGAATCACTACTGGTACTTAGGATTAGACCGGTTTCTACCGGGCGTGAAAGGAAGAACTGTAGCGAAGAAGATTCTCTTAGATGAGCTGATCGCTTCTCCTGTCATGACCTCAACGTTCTTTGTTGGTAAGTTGTCAGTGCATCTGAAGACACAGAAGTCTAGTAATATTCAAGATACATTTAAGATGAGTGGATTTAACCCTAACCCTCCAGGGCATGTTTGCTAGAACCTTGCCATACGCATCAGATTGCATACTTTGTCACATTGACTTGTGTGCAGAGTGCAGCAAAGTGGAGCTGTCAGCACAGATGCACTGTTAGGGTTTTAAGGGAGCGTGGACATTCTAACGAGAACATTACCTGTTCCAATCGAGAACACCTGCTGCTCTCACTGGGATTAGCTTGGGAACACTGTGCAATCCTGAATGAGAACAGTGTTCTAACTTCTGTCCGTGTGCATGCTCACATGGGAAGATCTGTTCCTATTGAGAACGTACTGGGAACACACAGCCTTCCTGAAAGGAATATTCCAACTTTGAAGACCCTCCCTAAGTGTGATTTGAATAAATAAGACTTTATTGGAAGTATTTTGATTCAAAAGATGAATTGTTCAAAAACCACCTGGCACTTACTCAAACCATGTATATTTCAACTGTATTGTCCTTGAATGGGAGTGTAATGAATAGATGGAGCTTTCATTTACATGAAAGCGGGGCTCCAAGTGCGATGAATAGGACCAGGGTCATTCCATAAATTTGGGGTCCAATTTTGGTGTCCCTGTAGTGTTACATAGTAACAATGTTACATGTATAAGATTTTGCAATTCGGGACACATTCCTTAACCTAGGGAGTTTGGAAAATCATATTGAAATTGGAGGATTTTTGACTGTTAGGGTTAATGCATTCTATCTCCATCTCCAAGAGTGATTATGTCAAGCAAAGTACCTGCCAAACAAGTAAAAACTAGTACTAGTGTCGATTTTAGTGACACTTGATGGGAAATTACACAGGTCAGGTGTAACAGGGCAGTGTTGTAACCAAGTCATTTTTTCTCAAGTCAAGTGAAGTCAACTCACAAGTCAAATGTTCACAAGTCAAGTCCCAAATCAATTTTGTTCAAGTCAAGTGCCAAGTCTCAAGTCAAGTGTTGCACATAGTAAATTCAAATTCCAATGACAAATGACTTTTGGCTGGCACGTATGCACTGTACAAAATCAACCATGCGTGCCCGGTCTTGACGATTCTCCATGCAGTCGTCCAGTGCTGCAGCCCCGCATACGTACATGTACTGGACACCCAGCTTGCTATGCGCTGTAGGCTTGGCATTTTTTCAACTGATATGTGCATAGGCCCAAAAGTTGTGTTTAATTGTTTTACCAAAAGTGTTGATGTCAGCAAGTCAAATTTATTCAAGTCAAGTCGAGTCACAACTCATGTTCTTTCAAGTCAAGTCGAGTCCTAAGTCATTTTTTTTCCAAGTCAAGTCAAGTCTCAAGTCACAAAAATCGCCACTCGAGTCTGACTCGAGTCCGAGTCAGCAAGTCAAGTCAACAAGACTGTAACAGGGACACAAAAAAATGTCACACTTTTGGACCTCAAATTTATGGAATGACCCACCACTTAATTCAGTGTGGTGCGTGCCTATTGCTTGCGTTTACACTTGGCTGCACAGCCAGTCCTTGGCATACCATCCCCCCATCAATAACAGCTGGACACGAGGGGTTGAAGGCCAATTGTAGCACTGGCAGGGATCAAAATAACCGCTGGACCAAGTCTAGTGATTTGAGCGTTGGTCTAGTGAACTCTTGACTTAACTGGTCCGGTGGTCTAGTGATTTTTTTCATAAACTGTACGAAATGTTATTACTAAAGTCAATTTTTTTTTCTAAATCTGGTGAACTAAAAACGCCCCATAATTTCTGGAATGGCCATTTTTTGTTTTGAGGCAGGGAGTTTCAATCAAAACAGCATTTCTAACCCCTCCCCCAACAAGGTCCGCAAAGGGGAAACAAATCGAAACAGCACACTCATCCAAAACACTGTGTTCTTATTTTTACCATTGGTCTTGTGAAATACCTTCTGGTCTTGTGATGAAATACCTTCTGGTCTAGTAAAATGTTTGTGCTACTAGCCCAGCTGTCTAGTAGATTTTTACCTGAAATTCGACTCCTTACTGGCAGTCATCAAAAATCAAACTGATGCAATCATATACATGTACATGTGCACGCTGAGTTTACAGTACTGAAAGTTGCACACAGAAGGCTTTCCCTCTGGCATGGCGTCATTTTAAGCGAAATTAACATTTTACGTAATTTGTTTTGTTAATATTTCCACTGACACCCGACACACTTTTAAGTGATTTATCCATTCTAGTCAAAATGTGATAAAATCTGCTGTATTTTGACAGTGACCGATACTCTTTGACTGTAAGTAATTTTGAATCGCTAATGGAAGTATTCTGGTGGCTCAAAGTAAAATCTTACTCAGTTTTCACTTTTCTGGATTGAATTGAATTCTAACTGAACTTGTGGTTGGCTGGGAGGATGGCTGCAAAGTCAAGCCTTGCGGGTTGCCCAGAACTAGAGTAGACTGAACATCCTCAAGCATACCACTTAGACATTTCGAGATAGTAAACAGTAACATGAAGTGAGCCCTCTGTTGGCCATATCTGTATTTGTTTTGTAATTGTACATAATATCACTGATCTCTGTATTGGTCATTGTACACTGTACAAGCAACTGAAGCCAGTAGCCGCCATATTACCACTCCCATTTTACCACTGATGACTACATGTATGTAAGGAGAGCGAGGATGAAAGGAGACCCTGGGGACTAGGGCTGTTCATTTTCGAATAATTGAGTATTAAATTTTTCGAGACTGGGCTTGTCCGAATATTCGATACTCGCCTATCAAGTCTTTCAGGCGTCTGCTGCAACTGCATGCCGCGCCGATAAAAAGTTGCATGCAAAGCACGCCGGTGTTTTACATGCAGCGATCGATATAGAGACCACCCGATAGAAATGTTTTGCATTGTATCAAGATCATTACGAGTACGTAACGTTCTGATAACAAGAAACCAAACTCCAGGCTGAGTTTTTGCAATAATTATTTTAGAAGTTTCAAGGGTTTTACGGTCAGGAAAAATAAACCTCTGCCCACAAAAAATGCGGCATTTGACACTGCTAAGCACCGTAACTTTTCTATTAAAATAGCATCAGAGTCGTATCTGTACGTGCATTTATATATATGTTTTTTTATATTCGAACCCGCAAAAAGCTATTCGAATATTCGGTTGATGATCGAATATTAGAATAATCGCTAAATTGGCAAACCTATTGTGTTGGGAGTGGATGCAGATGGTGGCCTCAACTAAAATTGAAAATGCTCAAGACATCCCAGTGTGCATTATGTTTGCCACAAAACGATGGAAACATTACCACAGCTGATCACACTTTAATATATACAGGGTGGTTTAATACTAATTTAACCCAAGTTTATTAAGGTGATTGATCACCCACCTCTTATAATTCCAGAGAATTTGTGTTTACCTAGTGTTGATAAGTAGGGTGTTTAGAAATAATCCTGGAAAAAAATGCTAGGTCTGGCTTAATTGGATCTCAAGATATTGCCCTTTACAGATGGCATGTACAAAACTGGCTTGTCCACGGGAGCTTCTTAACTTTACTAGTTTCTGTCTTCAACATGTTTAAATTTACAAGCCAGTTTTGTACATGTATGCCATCTGTAATGGGCTATATCTTGAGATCCAATTAACCCTAACCCTGCCAGACACAGCACAGTGCATCTGTGGTGACAGCTTGACCTTGCTGCACTCTGCACACAAGTCAACCTGACAAAGTATGCAATCTGATGTGTCTGGCAGGGTTTCTAGCCAAAATACCCTGGAGGGTTAGGGGTAAACCCTCCTATGCAAACATACATTCTGAGCCATGTTGTTGTATGGGTCAAAATCAGTCAAGGTGATTGTTTTTGACCCTCCTGCCATAGTACAAAACCACATGTAATCTGATCATGTCTGTGTAAAAGTATAGCAGGGGAGGTGGAAGGAAATTTTGACTGATTTTGACCTTTTAAATAGTAGGAGGGATTTATTAAGCTGCTAGACCTAGCATTTTTTCAGGATTATTTCTAAACACCCCACTCATCAACGCTAAGTAAACACAAATTCTCTTGAATTGTAGGAGGTGGGTGAACAATCACCTTAAACTTCGGTTAACTTTTTTTAACAATCTTGTATTAGTTCTGGTCCTTGTTATTGTGAAAATAATAGCTACACATGTATGTCCTTTTTTCTTTTTGAGCCCAGTGATTTTGTTATTCCTATAAAGTATAAATGAGTTAACTGAGAACTTGACCCCAAAATTCAATTTAGAACTGAATTCATTGCAGGTATGGGGCTACTGGAGGGAAAAACGTGGGCTGAAAGTGTCGATGTTTTAAAGAGGAAATTCTTAACCGTTTACATGGTAAGTATATGAAGTTCGTAGTGTGCTAGCATTATTATGCTGTACAAATTTCACAAACTCGCCTTTAACCATGTCGCGATGGTGTAGATGTAACATGTGTTTGATATCAGTCATTATGTACACATTTATGTACACCTACATTGCACAATGTACACTCATATCATTTGCATGCTTGATAAATATTTGTATAACCATTTGAAGCAAGCCGTTTACACCCATGTAATGTTGTGTTGCTAATTTTGAGTGTGCATTTTTTAAATATTTTTTTAATATTTTTTTAAATTTCATTTACAGGCATATTTTTATGTGTTGTATGCATTGCCTTGCAAAAACCTCAATGTGTTGTCAACGTTGTGTATGCTTGTAGACAGCACAAACATTCATTTGAAAGATTAATATTTTACAACTAAATTCAGCAAAGGTATTGGCAATAAGCTATAGAGCTCATTCATTATACCATACCATATGTATTGGCATTTGATGGAAATGAAGTTTGCGAATGTATTTTCAGTAAACGCGAAAACTTTTATGGCTCATTGATACCACCATTACGACACATGCATTGAGTTGTCGGCTATGTGCACAAATAGAGACAGTGAAAATCCATTCGAAAATTTTGCATTTTCCGTTTTTCTGGAATTTGAAGCCTTTTTGAATAGAATTACCTCCCTGATGAGTAAACGGTACGTATTAAAATTGGTAAAGCTGACAGCGTCCCCATTAGGCCCGAGGCTACATGATTAGGGTCCTATGAGCTGTCTTATGTAGTCGCCCAATCATAACGTCCCTTCCAAAAAGAAATTTCCAGAAGTGAACAGTTAATAAAGAACCCAATGTTATAAACCTGACAATCCGACTGATTCTAATTGATTTTGGACGGGCAGTTTTCAATTTTGACAGCGGGCATTAGAGAAATGAAATAAATTCTTCGCAACGTGTGTTCACAGGAGTAGCATGTGCACGCACGCACACGTAAATCACATCCAGTAACAAGAGGTTTCACCCTCTGTCGGCTTGGCATGATTTGGGCCACGAATCTGACCGCTGGTTCATTGCGCCTGTTCCCACATCAAGGTATTCATTCTGCCGCAGCATACCAGCGGAATCAGATGAAATCGGGTCAGGCCCCAAGTGCGTGACTAGCCAAAATTCTAAATGAATCAGCGTACGCGTGGTAGCTAAGCCTACTGTGTACACTGTCATCTACATCGGCTGGAGTTTACATTGCGTGATTAACGGTATGCTGCTTGGTCATTTTAACGTGATTCTTCTGTTATTTATAAAAGCTTATCAGTACATTTTTATAATACTTAATTGAATTTAATATGATTCTCGTTCAATCTTATTTTGAAATGCGTTTTCCGTTTTTTTTCGTTCAATAACACAAAGCGCATTTCGATCCGCCCGGGTGGATTCGCGGTATCAGACTGTATTCCTTGCTGGTGCAACCCGGTGCCCAATTTGCATCTTTGAAAACTGTTTCCAAGCATCGAAGTGAAGCTCTGAAGAGGCAAAGAAGACGTACGAGGTAACTTTCACAGTTACATTCATCAAGTTTTCAATCTTAAATAGAACTATTTGAGTAATGTAACCAACGGCACACTACACTTTTGGACCCATTTGTAAACTCATTTGTGTTGGATTATTGTACCTATCACCAGTGCTGTAGTGAGTCGGCATATGAGCATGAGGTATAATAACTGTACGAAGGCTGAGTCCGGGTGAGCTGTTTTTTAATGCTTGTTCATGTCTTCATTCGTGGGTTGGCCGCCGCTCGAACACCTGAGAACGTTCGATTGGTAAAAGCGCTATCTATCGCTGATCAACTTGTAATTTGTAAAATGGCGGCGCCCATTTACATGTAGTTATTACGTTTAAACATTCCCTGCAGAAACCCGAAGTTCAAACTCTAAGGGAAGCGTAATAATTAGATTGCATTACTTGCTGGAGAAAAACAAATAACGCCACATGCGCTGCTTACTCCGGCTTTTATCCGCTTTGCCAAACCGCCCCCCCCCCCCATCTTAATTCACTCGTGTGTTATGCGCGTCAAATTACGTCATGTTTTTGTAAAACCCCGACTGATGGGTGGTGTGTGATCTTGTATCAAGTCATGTAACTGCCGTTCGGGCGCAAGTCCAGTGAACTCGATCGTGTCCGAGAGCAGACCGCCCGAACTCAGCCAAAAAGTATATATTGTAATAGGGGCTGAAGTCCAGCTTTGACTTAAAACGAGACTCCAACATATCGGTTCATGTCCGGACTTTCCGAGTTCAGGCTTCAGTCAAAGACCATTAAAGCATTACAAATTCTTGGAATCTTACAGTCAAGTTTTCATTGGACCAAGGTCTCGAGTCGTCGAAATCCAAATTCGTTTTTTTGTTTTTTCTTCAATTTTGGGCTTAAGTTAACTCTTAATGTAAAAGAGTGAAAAACTCACTCTCAAAAAGAGTGAATCCCTTCTCAAACCACTCGAAAAGAGTGAATCTCTAATAAAAACCACTCGAAAAGAGTGAAAACCACTCGAAAAAGAGTGAAAACCACTTGAAAAGAGTGAAATTTCCACTCTTTCTAGGAGCCATATAAGGGACAACTCTTTTTCGAGTTGTCCCTTATATGGCTCCACGAAAGAGTGGAAATTTCACATTTTTTGAGTGGTTTGAGAAGGGATTCACTCTTTTTGAGAGTGAGTTTTTCACTCTTTTACATTAAGAGAGTACATGTACTTAAATTCCCCCTTCTTGTGTCTAAAACGGTTATGACTTCGGATCTGGATTTAACTACAACTTGTCCCGCCCACTTCGTACAGTGTACATATAAATACTTCCGTCATCTGATAACCAACGTCACAAATGTCAATATCTGTGCTTTAGTTTTAGTCATCGGACATGTGAAAGGCTCTTCTTTCCCGTATATATACCATCCATCCACCTTGCATGATGTTCATCTTGCAGTTTCATCACAATGCTCATTCAGCATCATCCAAAAACATTTTATTCTGTCACCTTTAAATGGATCGCGAAAGATCTTTAATTTGTAAAATCATGTGTCATGTTTTTGAACATCTCATGTGTTCGCCAACATTGCATTCCTGCTTATGGTTAAAGATGAAATCTAATTTTATCTCATTAAAGCAACTTTGGGTAGAGGCATTGTTAACCCTAACCCTCCAGGGTATTTTGGCTACAAACCCTGCCAGATGCATCAGCTTGCATACTTTGTCACATTGACTTGTGTGCAGAGTGCAGCAAGGTCAAGCTGTCACCACAGATGCACTGTGCTGTGTCTGGCAGGGTTAGGGTTTTAATGCCTTGCATGATGGACTAGTTGCCCATCCCGACCTTATTCATGCTGTGAAAAGATTAGCTGGTCTTGTTTCAGTGTGAGGGGCTGGTTCTTCCACACTTCTGTAGCTCACACCTCGAGTGCCCTAGGGCTTGTGATAGGCCTAAATCCTATATTTTTATTTTGTTTATGCAAATCGCCTATCACCGATCTAAATGTAAATTATCATTGTTTTGATGTTTCCCTTTATGCTTTAGCACAACTGCATGACGCACGTCTGGCGTTTCCTCAGTTTATATCATTGAGATCAAAGCAATTTAAGAAATTCACTTTTTTCATCATAGGAATTCTACCTATATATATTCTTGCAGTGAAAAAGAGCAAATATGAAAAAGCTATGCAAACACCATGCTATATGTAACTACCAGAAGTACTTAGAGACAAAAAGCCTTGAAGGAGGGTTTCAGTTTTCTCAATCAATAGAGACTTGCACTATGGACCCTTTTACAGACCGAAATTGTAGAGTGAAGGTTTATGCTTAGTGAAATATTCTTCTTTTATAAAAATGTATTCTGCCAATAGTAAACAGAAGTTAATCCAATCATATTTTGTAGGGTAACATTTGGCGCACATGGGGGGGGGGGGGGGGGGGGTGAGTTGGTTTCATCGACAGTGGAAGTTACACTGTCTGGGTCAATAGGTCTGAAAATTTGATATTTTTTTAGTATCTACTGAAGAATTATCCTCCTTAGACCTGAACCCAGGAAAACCGTCTTGTATTGCTGATCTACCCAATACCATCCACCGAACATACAGCTGAGCTTTAAGTTAAATAAAACCACCTTCACCTGTCCATCAATCGCCGGAATTCAATTACGTGTACATTGTATGTTGTGCATTGCATGTTTACGTTGGTAAATGTGACCTATTTTTTTCTTCCGTTTACATGTATTTTGCTTTTGTTAAATTCTTTTAAAAATTGTGTCAAGCAGATGTAGGCAGTAGGGGGTGGACATAAATAGACTTGTGGTGTCAGTCGCCCAAACGTACATGTATATACTCGGCATTTTGTTATGCCCTTTCCCATTGTTATTGTCTTGATTATTTATCATGCTCTGCTCACAGTTTTCCTTTGTTTTTTCTCTCTTATCCAAATGCTGTCAAATTTCCCCGCGGAACAATTAACTTTCCCCTGCTTCTCAATTCAACGCTCCTCCGGCTCATTACATTCCCAACAACACTCTTTGCCGCCCCTCCCCTTCTCGACCACGCCCTGCTTTCTATCCCTCTTTACCCCTCCCCATTTCCTCTGCAGATCGACTGGTGCGTCTGGCCAGCTTGCCAAGCCATCAACTTTACATTTGTGCCTATGCACCTGCGGGTGGTCTACGTCAACACCGTTACACTCGTCTGGGATACCTTCCTATCATTTATAATTCATACCTATGAGCGATAACGTCCACCCTTAATTCGTATTTTTTTAAATGGGTAATAATTCTTGAATGAAATCTCTTTTATGCATGTACATTTGGTATACATGTAATTAGAAATGCTGATTATTATCGGTATATACATGTAAGTCAATGTTTTAAAGAAGCACTACAGAATAATATAAAGTTTTTTTTATTGGATGTAAATTGATATTAAAATGTACACAAACGTTTGTTTACAAATGGATAATGGCCGCAGCTGTATGGAAGAAATGAATATTCTTCCTGTCATATACGGGTTATTATAAAGCAAATTTGACTTGTGTGAGTAGTGAAAACAAAGGCGTACAGACACGCGTCCGTATAATTATGTTGTTTTAATCATGCGTCATCGAGATATATAAGAAAAGACAAAACCAAAGGAAACAAAAGGTAACGAAAAGAAACGAAATGATAGGATTTGAATGGGCTTGCTTAAACATAGCCTACATCTTCACGCTTCCATTATTCCGAATGATGTTGATTGAATAGGCCAGATGAATGGTACCCATTGAAGAATTGCGTGAATGCAACTAGGCATGCGTCGATGAAACTTGTAATTAAGCGCCTGCGTGAGTATTTTCATGTTCAGTGCAGACGTAGTTTGGATGACTGTAGACAAGGAAGCAACGAAAATTAGGCTGTTTGTGTAAGTTACCTTGTAATAATTGGCTGTGAACGCCAAAATACTTAGTGCACGAGTTCAATCTGGGAGGAAATTAAGCTGGTGATACATATAAAAAAAATTATTTTATATTAAAAAAACACTAATTTTCTGTCAGTATGAATCCTGTGGGAGTGTGTGCGTGGACCGATACTCCAGCGTATATTAACATACTTCTGATATTAAACAATTTCGTCTTGGAAAGAAATTGAGCACGGAGTATGAAACCAAATCCAACAGTAAATTGTTGGGAATCTATCCTCATTGTGACGGATCGATTTTTAGTGTGTCAACGAATTACTGAAATTCTCGTTTAATGCTAATATCAGAAATGCACCTGGACCCGGATGTGATAGTATACGTACAAATAGCCATTGACTAAAGGATTGGTAAATTGGATTGAACAGATTCATTGCAGCAACAGCTTCCAAAGTCCACAACTAAATTGCATATGGTTGCGTTATCTCTTTCCATATGCTTGTTTCGTCCTTTCGTCATGTACCGGTACAACACGTACACGCGTTTGATAAGGCGATTTAATGTATACGATAATTGGACATTGTTTGGAAATGGCATTGCATTCTAATAATTTTGTGAGCAAAACTAACTCTCAGACAATCATCGTTCGACTTATTTTTAAGACCGAAATACAATGTATAACGCACTTTCTACAGTTCCGAAATCTGATAGGTTCCCACCTATAAAACTGAAATTTCTTCGTCGTCTTCCTGCAGGTTTCTTCAGGCCTTAGGGCTACAGTGCGATATGTGCTTTTGAGGAATCCTTGGTTTCATTACCAGAACAAAATTAAATATAAAATTCATAAATGTATTGTGCGTGGCGGTTATTAAGAAATCAGAATTATTTGCTCTGTAAAAAATGTCAGTACTGCTCCAATGCGTGGATCTGCATGATACTGCATCACGAAATGTCCATTTAATGTGCCACTTATTTAAAAAACAAAATAGCTTGGAGTATTTGTTTTGTTTTGTTTTTATGCCGTTATTTCGTCGCCAATTTCACGAACTGGCGAGAATGCATTTGTTAAGACAACAGCATTGTTAAATTTAGCAATTCGTCATTTCGTGAAAATAGCGACGATTTAAATAGCATGCATAAAACTATCTATACCCGGAGCATTTAGCCAGATTGAACTGAAGCCAGATTGTAGAAGTTAAGTGTGTGTATACCGGTACCATGAAAGTTGTATGTCATATACCATGATCATTCGCGCAGAGGGGTGCTAAAAATTATTAACCCCGAAAATGCAACTTTCCAGAAAACTCCTGGAAAAATTTCACGGTAGAGCGGCTTTCGTAGTATTTCAGAAATGTTCTAGATAATTTAAACATACATGTACTGATGGAATTTGAGCGGTAATGGAATATCGTTGATTTTCCCTTTCATTCCAATTGCATGTGGAAGTACTTGCCACAAGGACTTGCAGCATGAGGACTCTTGATCTGCAAGGGTTTTTCTGTGGAAATCTCAACCATTTTGTTCAATTTTTTGAGGGGCTAATAATTTTGGCCTGAACAGTAGACCTAAGCCTTGAATACTGGTAACTGCCCAAATAATAGGGTTAGCAACCTATAGAGTACCGAAGTGATGACGTCAATCAATGCAATGTTTGGAACCAGAATACATTCTAAACTGCATGTGTTTGGAACCATTGTTCGTAGCCTTTAACCCGAAAGGCGTTCATGTTAATTTTGTAATGGGGAATCGATTAAGAAAAAAAATACATTCAATGGTGAATTGTATAAAATGTTTGTAGTCATCTGGTTGCTTTGCGATTGGTCTGCTAATGTGCCAAAGGCGTGTAGGAGATACACCTGAATTAATATTTTAGAAAATTTATTTTTCAGAAAATAAAGTCAATTTGCGTTGCGTGGAGGGAAATATTATCCAGTCTGGAATCCCTTAATTGTGCAAAATATTTATCAAATAATACTAAAGAAATTGGCGTAATAATATACAGAATTCCATTTTTTTTCTACAATGGACTTGTTTGGTGAGGGTGCTGATAAATCAATTTCAATCAACGAACATTATTATTTTATCCATTCAAAATGCAGTTAACCAAGTTCTGCGTATTCACGAAAAAAAATGAATAATAAATAATATATCATGAGATATACTATTTTCCCAAAAGTTGGAATATATATATATATATATATATTACGCTAGGTCGGCGTAAAGGCGAAATCCCATAGACTTGTGCACAAACTTCTTTTTACTGTAACCTAACCCAAACTTTACCTAATTCGATCAAACTTCAGAATTATGCTATTTAGAACACAAAGAACAAAATAAAAACATTTGCGACAATAACATTCTGCCTAGAAAAGGTACCTGTGACGTTAAGGCGAAACGACTTTTTTCGCCCTAACTTACAGTTTCCCCTGAACGTGCACTTTTACACAACGCCGTTTCCCCTTTCCGTTCGAATTAGAAAAATATTTTTTTGTACAAATTTTCATTTGTGAGTACATTTCTTTAAAAGATTTTAGCTTCGATATTAATCACAATCATAAAGGCCCAGGAACAGAAATATCCCAGAAAATAACCGTTCGTTCTTGTTCCATATTGTGTCACATGGCCGGCACAGCCTTTTAATTCAAGACATGCCAGAAAATTATGGCAAAAAATTATAGCGCAAAATAGGCGAGAAAAAGCTATTGGCAATAACTATACTGCGTATATTGTTTGGCCCACTCCGACTCGTACATTGGGTACACACATGTTAATGTTGACCTCGGTTTTCACAGATTTTCCCCAACATAATCTCGAACTAACTTGTGCCATTCGTCTGGGCAGCATTTCCTCAAACTGTTTGTAACCTACCCTTTATGGTGGGGAAATCATAATAGGATCTTTCCCATTTCTGTGTATTAAAGAGCAGTATCAGTCTGGAATAGAATTAATAAATGGGTCATTGTACAAATTTAGGGTCCAAAAGTGTGACTTTTTTTGGTGTCCCTGTCACACCTGATCATTAAAATTGACTTCACTATTTGTTACTTGTTTGGCAGGTACATGTACTTTCCTTTACATAATCTCTCTTAGAGATTAAAGAATGTGACCTGAATTGCTAAATCTTATTCAGGTCAGGTGTATATTATAAGATTTGTATTATGGAATGACCCACATGCAAGTGTGCGTCTTGTTCATGTTGCTTACGATTTGTTGGTTTCATTGACCTTTATTCGTGTATCTTTATTCTTGTATTATTGTATCTTTATGGTGTAGCCATCCTACCACGGGGACGGCAACTCAATAGCTTCCTTCGTAACCAAAGATATAAACATCGTTTGAACTGATGTTGTAATGTGTACATTTCTTATGTCACGTTGAGGTTAAACTCAAATTGTACGACGTATATGGTGCTATTGAAATAAAGTTTAGAATACCGTGTCGACAATTACCAACCATTGGATATAATGTGTGTTTTAAAAATTAGTGTATTGAATCATGAATGCATAATTACCACACAATCAATATCGGGTCTATATTTTACTGTACAATGTATATATCTAATCAGAACCACGCGTACTTTGTGTGCAGAGCGTTCTTCCATTTAGCTAACTGTGTGTATTAGCACAGGTGGTTTTACTGCTAAATTAAATCGTATACCGGTACTGTGTCGTGTTCAAAAGTCACTTCAATGTATACTATCTTTTTGGGTGAGGGTAATGTTTGCCCTTGATCAAGTTTTAAACTGGTCATGTTTTTGCCTATGGATTTTGTTTCGAAATTTAAAATGCACGTGGTCGTGAAAATCATGGCCCGCAAGAACTGGTGAATTGTAAAAATCTGCCAGGCACCAAAGATGATTGTGATATCGAAAATCGATAGTAATTAATGTACGCATATTTTATTTTATACATTTTCTCTTTTTGTTTTTAAATAAGAGTAGATAAGCGATTTGGCAGCTGACTGGAAGAATGTGTTCACACCGTTTAATAGAAACTTAGAAGCAAATTAATTTAATTTTCCGTCCCTTCCCGTTTCTTGTTAATACGGGTGACTGGCGTTTGTATTCACGCAGTTTTTTTTCAAACATTTTAACGAAGATTCCAAATTTTGCATTCTGGAATCGTTGGCAATATAAACTGATTTTTTTTTTTTTTACAAGCAAGGCTTGTGTCTTCATTCAACTATAGACTAAACACAGCTGATGAGTTTTCCACATCATGCGTTCCCGGGCTTACATTCCAAGGCAACCACGTGTAAATTTGCGTACGTGTTACGTTCGGTATTTAAAATACAGGTGCCTGGAAAATAACAACAGCGCAAGGAAGTTTTTAGAGAATGTTTGTCACTTAAATCATGTAGGACGACGAAATTCACTCATATGCCAAAGTCGCCAGAGTTGACATTTAATTGACAACCTGTCTGACATACACCAAACATAAAGATATAGTGCCCGTGCTTTTTTAATTAAAGATTTCTTCTAAATATTTTCTTGTTCACGATCTTATGTTAATAACGAGAAACTATCTTTTTCTATTTTGGGCTTTTGCAACCATCCATAAAAGGCTTTTATTCTTTGTTGATTTCAAATTTGTTGATTTCGCGTACGGAGTAGGCCTATCATTTTAGAATTTTAAAATAAAACAAACAATATCATTTGACCAAACTGTATATTTTTATTATGAAGGGAAATTTAATTGTGTTCAAGATGGTGTGCTCATCGTATGAATGATATAATTTTTTTTTCATGTCAAGAGAAATGATCCCCGGGGTAAAATGTTTGACTTTTATCGGTTCTACCAAAGGTTTCAACTATTGGTAACATACTATCTACTCATTTGATTATTTTTAACCCTGAAAAGCAGAAGTTTTGTACCTGTAACTGTAAGGACAATATGCCAGTTCGGTATCTCAAAGGTCAAAGGTTATTCGGGATAAAATTGCTAACGTAATGTCACGCCATGTTACGCGAACGCCCATTCTGATTGAATTTAACACGTGCGCGTTGTGCGACCACCTTTTGCGTTCACACGCGCGCGTTAGGTCACGCGGGTTATTCGGGATAAAATGTCATTGTGCACATGCGCAGTTGAAATACCGAACTGGCTTATGTCGCATACACTGAAATTTACCCAATTGTTGGTGAAAACTGCAACTACCAAAAATTTGGGTAAACAAACTCTCATCCGATTGTGTTCAAATAGACTTACCCAAATTTTGGGTAGTTGCAGTTTTTACCACCCACAATTGGGTAAATTTAACCCCCATAATTTGTCAGTGTAGAGTACAATGTGAATACCTTTTTTGGTGGTTATCATTACATCTTCCCAATAGTTTTGGTTTCATGTGTAATAAATGAAAATTTGATACTTGACTAAATGAGTTGTCGGTGTGTTTTTTGTTTTTATCTTCAAACGAACTTGAATCCTCGATCCTGATTAGTCGATCCATGGCAACTGAAAGTGTGATATTATACAACTAGGCCCAATTAATGTTTATGAGTGCAACGGTAAGAATAATTTCATGAGGTGACAGATTGAATGTTCCATTCCACGAGGCGAACGAATGTGAAAAATTGATTATTTGTTTTATACAACGCCTGAATAAAACCTCGTCGGATCTCATGCATGGATTTCTTTGTGTACAACGCGCCGTTTTCCCTTATCAGTCCCGCATAAAACAGCGACAAAGTTGTCCAGTTCAAACTCGGCTAAAGCTCCAATTGTTGTCCCTGCATGTCTTGCAAATTCATCTAGTAGTCGTTTGACGGCGTATTTAATTTGTTTTTTTGTTAGCAGCGTCAGCATCGCCTACGAGTTCCGATATTTCAGCCGTGGTGTAGCGCCACCAATAGTGTGTTCGTGGAATAATGGAAGTTCTATTCAATGCGCACCGTTGGATAGAACTTCTATTTTTGCGGTGCCGTGTGTTGGTACAAATAATTCAATGCGTGTGATTAACGATCCACCAATCAGATGGCGGGGATCCAGGTGGTGTACAATATCCCATATTGCACGGTCTATATCGCACTTATTGCGCTATACGCAAAACACAGAAAATTTTATTGATACAATTGTTGACTGCTGTGATGTGGGATATGATGACGTTTTTAACACCCGAGGGCGCATAGCACCCGAGGCGAAGCCGAGGGTGTTAAAAACGTCATATCCCACATCACAGCAGGCAACAATTGTTTTGTTATATCGCCAAACCCAGTTTTTTTTCCAGTTCAACTTGCCTTAAGTTCAGTGGAAATTAACTCAAAACAAATCACGCGATCAAAACAGCTGATCGTCTGCTAGTCCGCTGCTCCATATAGTTTATTATACAACACCTGAATAAATTCCAGCCATCCGATTGGTGGATCGTCAATCACGTGCATTAAATTATTTGTCCCATCGCACGACGCGAACCCGCACCGCTAAAAAAAGTTCTATCACATGGTTCTATCAAACGCGTTTGATAGAACTTCCCCGCCGCTACAACACGGCAGTCATTGGAATGGTTCCCGGTCCCTCCGTTGTCCTTCGGACTTCAAATGTATATTATATACATACGGGGACCGGGAACCAGTCTAGGCTGTCATTCACACAAAATGGCGGACGGTGTTTCCGAACCGCGGTTTGTTTTCAGACAAACGAAATATTGGAACTCGTAGGCGATGCTGACGCTGCTAACACAAAGAGACAAATGAAATATGCAGTCAAACTATTAGAGGAATTTGCAAGACACGCAGGAACAACAGTTAAAGCTTTAACTGATTCGGAACTGGACCACTTTTTTGTCGCGGTTTTATGCGGGACTGAGAAGGTAAACGGCACGTTGTACACCAAGAAATCCATGCATGCAATCTGTCGGATTTATTCAGGCGTTGTATAAAACAAATAATGAATGTTTCACAATCGTGCAATGGTAAGAATAATTTCATTCGGTGACAGATGGAATGTCCCATTCCACTCGGCTTCGCCTCGTGGAATGGAACATTCAATCTGTCACCTCATGAAATTGTTAATACCATCGCACTCATAAACATTCATTATTTGTATACTATCGTCAACAGGTGAAAATTGCGTGGGTACCAATGCTACAGCTCAAAAGCTAGCTCGCTGGCTGGTGTGATATCACGCTTGAAGTGTGCCAGTCGTTTTTATACACCGGGCACGTGATCGTTCTAGGCCAATCAAAATACAGTATCCAAGACGGGGCTATAACTATTGATCTCTATTATAACAATCTGGTTTTGTGTACAGCTTGCGTGTTCCATCAATATTGTGCGTCAAGTTTGCTTGAAGATAAATTCGTTACCCCACTCGCGCTCGTGGAACACGGAAAATGTAGTGCGTCCGTGTCCCATATGCCACTCGGCCTTCGGCGTGGTGGCATATGGGACACGGACGCAAAAGCAATTTAAAAAATGATGGGTAGGCCTAATTGTGTTACTGTTGACCACTCTCAATAGGGTTATTACAACGGATGGTAGGGCCAACATGAAACCATCATTAATTAATAGACATTTCGCATCTCGTTCATGGATCGCATCGTGTGGTGATGCCAGTGGTGCTTATTAAAGTAAACCAATCAAGCATTTCACGTGCGAGCACGTGGTTTAACCTTGCCCATACGATACATGTATATGCGGTCCACACATGGTAGTTTATCGATTAAGCGATATTAGATCATCAGGATAATAAATACATGTTTCAGGTATTTCAAAATATTAAAGTGGCATAATTGTGTGTTTTTCGATTTTCAGGTAGATATTTTGGTGTGGCCGCCAGTCCAGGCCATTAATTTCTTTCTCATCCCTCCTCAACTGCGCGTGATATATGTCAACGTCTTCATTCTCATCTGGGACGCGTTTCTCTCGTTCATGAACCACAACTAGAACACTGCCTATTCAGCTGAACGCTGCTAAAGGGGTTCACGTAAAGGTAGTGTACACGATTGGTAATCCTCCAAATTTCTTTTTTACTGAATTATTACGAAATACCTTACTAGACTAAGTTAATGGTAGTCTCAATCATCCTGTGAAATGATGTCACCGGGTGTGCTGTCGTCGTCAAGAAAAGTGGAAATTTATATCGTTTTCCAACGATTTCCTGTAGTCAAGGTGCGCGTGGCTAGCCGGACGAGTGGCGCTTCCCGGACCATAGATATAGAATTAAAAAGACTAGATGGGCAGCGCGTACAGCAACAGACGCGCCATTGAGTGTGTACAAATGTCCCCGTTCTCTTAATTTACGCTCTATCTACGCACTGTAGTGCCTGGGGCGACGCTCACCAAGAGTGAGAACGTCACTCAATAAATAAGTAATCGAATTGAGTTTATTGAAAACATTTATTTACACATTGCATCAAACAGATTAAAATTAATACAGTAAAATAATATTGGCTTCCCATTCGTCTTTTATTGCTGTGACAAACTGCAGTAGGCCCGTAGCGCAGTTTAATGTTGAAAAATGTATCGTCATAATGCGTGTCGCCCCACGCGCTGAAAAATCGCTGCCCATGGCAGAATGCGCTCCTGTACGCGCTGCCCATCTAGTCTTTTTAATTTCTATAGACTAATCCAACGAGCAAAATCATCTTTGGGTACCCAATCGGGCGGTACTGCGCTCGCGCGCGCGTCATACGCGTTCTTACTTTTGAGGTGCGTGTTTACTTTGGCAATCCTATTGGTCAAAGGCGCAATGGGTGCGCGCGTATGACGAGCGCGCGTGTATGGTACCGCTCGATTAGGTACCCAAAGATGGCTTCTAATTTTGCTCGTCGGATTAGGCCGTGTCCGAAATGGGCGTCTAGAGCTACAGCTACGGCTACATCACGCGTAGTTGTAATAGACGAACACCTCGACAATAGCCCTAGACAAGCTATTCGGACGCAGCCTTAGTCTATATCTATGTCCCGGACATGCTAGCATTCGGGGCGCTTCACGCGTCCAGGTAGCCACGCGCGCCGTGACTAGGCTATCATCCGCCCGAAAACAAGCGCCTTTTTTCTCTTCTTTTTTTTTTCGCCATGCAACAACGCAAAACTTTGAACAGGTCAGTGGAACGATATTCCTATAAAATAGGCTACTAACCCCAAAATCCGCCCATTTCTGAAAATTGCAACAATAGTGAGGTTTCTTTGGCGCACGGTTAGTGCGTACGCCAACGATTAGCTCTAAACGGTACGCGACGAAAATTTGTTTAAAACGTTCGTTGGCTTTATCCGTTTCTCATTGACGTGTAGTGCGACCGCTATCCATGTAAACAAGGTGATTACGTTTAGGATGATTAAGGAAAACGTCAAACAAGCGCAAAAACTGATGAGGTCGCGGGAACTAAACGTAGTCGTCTCTAACCGTGCGCTAACGAAACCTTTCTATTGACCAATCATGTACACTACCTTTAAAATTGTTCGCTACAGCGGCCTTGCGTTGTAGCGATTTCCGTCCGCCGATGCTCAGATTCCAAGATGGCGTCTGTATGGATGTAGCCATGCTTATATATGACTACCAAAACTACTAACAAGAACGTGGCTTTTCGTTGTATTCAATAGGGAAATAATATTAAACTGTAACTCATTAAAAGTAATGGCAAGTTTTAAAGTTTGGTTTAGGGATATAATTGGGGGAAATGCAGTACATTTTGTTCTATAGTGATGTTTTTTCTGAGTTGTCAGAATTCAGCGAGGTTCGGCAGAATGTGAGACTTTTGAGACGCTGGCGGCGGCAGACATAACGGTCCTTTTTGCTAGGTCTGAGCATGCGCCCGTGGTTCTGAGCATGCGCACGACTGGTGAGAACAATGGAAAATGACCATTATGTCTGCTGCCGCCAGCGTCTCAAAAGTCTCCCATTGTACACAGAGGGGATGTTCATTGTAGCCGAATGTTCGGTATTGTGGTGTTGGTTTAACTTGTAACGTATAATGTCTATCATGTCTGGAGTAAGCTTTATCATCAGAAACAGTTTGCAACACAAGGCAACGGGTTATGTTTGTGATCTTTGTGATGCCATAATTATGTTCTGCATTTACTATGTAATATGTTTAAGCCATTTTTAAAAACAAAACAATTATATTTTATATTTAACTAAATGTTTTTTGGCTGAAAATAATTTAGTAATTATAGATCGCCTGGGATCATATTTAATGGTCCCCGAAGTTTCACTTTTCTTCAGTACTACTACAATAATATTTTCTAAATGTTTGTATATTTGTTGTTTATTTTAATCCATCGCGGCCAACCTTTAAATAAATTGTACATTGTATAATGTTAAAGCTCATGTTCAAACTGCTTTATAATTATGTTTCAAAGTGAACAAAGAAAACTGACAGGAGCGGGATTCGAACCTGTCAGTTTCTCTTGTGGTGTGTTTGATGCTTTATAATAAGTCAAATATTGAGTTATTTTTGTGTGCGGTGATTACCTAAGTGTGAGTGCCTTGAGTGGCATTACAGCAATAACGCCCTATAATCAGGAAATAGCACGAACGTTATAAAAAACACCATCTCGATTCCATTTTCACACGGGCTTGCCATTATATACCTACACAGCTCAAAAGCATTGAAATTCGCCTTCGATTTTCAAGTGATTATCATTTTCATTGCACCTGTACCCATAACATGCAGTACTGTGCTTATAAACAGCTTCATGTGGTATTTGACACTCGTGCCTTAAAAACTGAACAGCATTCTTCGTAGTATTATAGCAGCTGAATATTTGTGTTTCAAATATATTAGTGTTTAGCATTAAGATCTGGTGATAAATAATAAGTTTCGAGGTTTTGTTATAGCTTAGTAAAGAACCATTTATATAGAAATCGATATGGGTTCGACCATCAATCATTCTGGATTAATTTAAAACCCTAACACTGCTGAATCCATCAATATCAATACAAATTTCCACACACCCTGGGGGGTTAGGGTTAAAGATCCCGTTTTTCTATTTGCTTTTCGTTTGTTGCCCTGTTTCGATATACATTATAAGCAATTGTGAATAAGGTGAATAACATCATAAATGACTAAGTCTTGTATATAGTCAACGCGAATATTTTTTCTGGCATGCGAATTTTCTTTTTTTATCATAGAAATTAAATTTTCCTCGGCGGTATGCGGGTAACTCGATGAAACATTTTTGGTATTATAGTATTCGTTTGACCTCTTTCTGAAATGGTTATACTTTCAATTGTTACCTGAAATCGGTAAATGGAGTAGTGTAATTTTTGAAATATACACCAACGAAATGTTAATTTCTGCTCTGAGTGTATTTCGGTACTTTCTGGAGACAATTAAATTGGTTGAGGCGGTTGTAGCTAATTTGTGTTAAAATTGAATTATTCATGTATTACAGTCAGTTTGTAGGTTCACGATTGACCGTATTACCGATAAGCCATAATAAACATGTCTACGTTGTTATGCTCAAGTTTATTTCAAGTTGGTTGTTGAGGAATTTTTTATAATTTGAAACCATACAGTTATATATAAAACTAGATGACGCAAGTATGACGTCACGGGTCTTGATAAGATCACGGACTGCACGTTCTTGCATGGGTACATGCAGGTATTTTACTTTCTATTTGCCCACTTTGAACCACTGATCCCTATGTAAATTGGATTGCTCATTGGCCATTGCGCGCTGTACAAGCAACTGAAGCCACAGCAACCGCCATACCCATCCCATTTTACCACTGATCTCTGTGTAAGGAGAACGAGGATGAAAGTAGACCCCGGGGACAAGGATGGTAGACGTTGGCTTTAACTCAAATATAGACGAAACCGGCGACCAAAATTTGAAGCATTTACTGCGGCGGCATCACGCTCGCGTGCGTATTTTACGCACGCGCTCGATGCATCTTCGACCAACAGGGTGTTTACAACTTGCCAAAATGCGCGCGCGACTGAAATTAAAGAACGCGCGCAACCTGCACGCGAGCGCGGCACCACTGTAAAAATGGAATCGGCGAATTCCTGTATAGTCGATGCGCAATCCATTTGACATAAGCCCTGTTTTCCCTCGGTGGTTTGTTTGTTTCACACAGATCCGGATCTCGATCAGTTATCCGATCGCTGGTTCATCCTATAGAGCACACGGGACCTTCAGTTTAATGTCCCATTCGAAGGACGAAACAAACGGGTACATGCAGTCAAATGTGGGTGCATTTACTATGGACGCTTTATTGAGTGCTCCTGCAAAGCGGGCCACGTTATCGGCCACGGGACAGTGTGCGCACCCTCTAATCTTTTTATGTAACTCTGTTTTAACAGCGGGGAGGTTTAAGGATAACGCCGTGTGAGGCAAGAAATGAGTTTCTGAAAGATCTGGTGTTAAGAATGCTTTCTCGACGTTTCGGACAGTTTGCTCTGTTCGTCCTCAATTCTTCACGTAATGATAAGGGCCTGTCGATATCACACATGCCACGATAAGGAGAGCGATTGGTGGAATTGTCGCGCGTGTAATGCGTGCGCGCACAGAGCGTTCATTTGCATGGTTTTAGTTTTGTCCCCATTATCGTGGCTTTTGTGAACAGCATACCCGCTATTAAGCTCACTGTTGTGCCATTCCCTAATGCAAAGCTTCAACTTTCAAGTCGCGTTTTAAGCTATAACACGCGTGACTCAAGAGCGAGTGGGGACAATGGTCTGCATAAATCAAACACACGAGCGTGAACGCAGATACACTATAACAAGCAAACATATGACGAAGGCTGTGATAAATGACCAGAATATGCCGAATCGTACTCGAATAAGGTACAGTTTGATCCTATCGCTTTGATCAGTACGTTGGTATGATACGGCACACATTCCGGCTCCGAACACTTCCGCAATGCCGCATTTAATCTCCGGCAATTCAATTGCGCTTAAAAAGTCATACGGTTAGGGTGCAATCAATCAAATTCATATCCATTAGAGTGCACAATGTGTATGGCTAAATTTGTGTTTATACAGCGCATGATATTGTGTTGTTTTTTCCTCATGAGTATCAAATGTAATAATTTGGTTTTTGACTTTTCTTGCTAGCTGCACAGCACTTAGACTGGTTCCCGGTACCTCCATTGTCATGACTTATAAGATTAAGACCAGGAGCGGTATAGCCATGTCATCTAGAAAATAATTTTCAATGGTTGTCTTTGTGAACACCGATACTCCTTTCTTTCACGACAGGTGCTCTGGGTTTATTTAGTGCACTGGTCCTACTAGAGCACACGGGACCTCCAGCTTAACGTCCCATCCGAAGGACGTGACCCTTATGAGATAAATAAGGGCCTGTCATGCCCCAGACCAATGCACTGATTATTGCCGGGCAAAAGCTAACATGTAGTAATGAAAAACACATTTAAGACACGAGAGACTGAGAAAAGGAATCCTTAGAAATGGTAAAAAATCTGAAGGTAGAGGAAAAAGAGAAATTTAGAGAAGGTCGGTCTCGTGAAGACAAGGACGTTCTTAAAAGAATAATTGAATCTGCTCACGGATGACCGAGTCTTCACAGATCCATCAATAGAGATCCAAAGGCGAGGACCGTAGACTCTCAACGTTACAATGTGGGTGGACGTGTGGGTAAATGGTAAGAATATACTGTTTTTGGATAATGAAAGTGTTTTGTGTACAGGAGTGAAGTAAAAAGAAAAGGTGCGAGGGAGAAGATTAACGATGTACTTATACATGAAAACGCCAGTGTGTAATTTGGTTCTATCAGTGAGAGTCTGATATTAACAAATTAAATTATTGAATCAATCTTCAGGCCAATATGTTTGCATGCATGAATGGTTTATATATTAACAAAGGAACCGTTTCAAGCTCATGATTTGATAAAAGAATTCAATTATTCACAGTATGTTTCGATCTCGGCAGCCATGATGACATTTCTTTAGAGCCAGTTGTCATGCCAACTGGCGTCACACTTCGGTAGTCTACACTAATTGCCATATACTGCTCATGGTGTACACTCTAAAATTTCATTTGTAATTTTGGCAAAAACAAATTAGTCACAGTGTATTGATGACCAACTGAATTAGTCAAAACTCCGACTAGAAAAATAGTCATATGACAAGGATAGGATTATGTCTGATACGACTAATCTCTCAGTCAAGCGACTTTCGCAATTTGTAATTGAACTTTCGACTAACTGAATTAGTCAAGGTCCTGACTAGAATAAAATTGTCATATGACAAGGATAGGATTATGTCTGATACGACTAATCTCTTAGTCAATTGACTTTCTCAATTTGTAATTGAACTGACCAGGGGCGTCAATCCTATTTCAAATGTGGGGGGGGGGGGGGGGCATTACTGAAGTCAAGAATCATGTGAAGCGCACACGGCGAGGGTTTTGGCGCGAAGCCCTTAATGTAGTGCATAGAGTAGTGCATATACGGTCTGTCTAGTCGGTATGACGTCATCAATTTTGGCCTCTCGGCCAATCAGTAGCCTGCATTTGGCCTCATTAGCATAACTCGTGAGGAAGTTTGAGGAGCGCTATTTTCGATTGGTCGCAGAAGGAACACCTTGCCGAAACCCTGCAAGAAAGTTCTGAAGAAATGTGGGTTAGACATGGATTATATACCAAACTATTAATGTGGACAAATTTCCTCTCTTGACAGTTATCGTGTCACAAGAGAGTAATGTGCAATGATCGCCGACGGATGACATTTAAATGTTACATTTCGCGTGTGAGAACATTTTTTCACCTTCAAGGAACCTTCAAGCTTGTTTTACACATTTAACCACGTCTTACCAATCTTCGCGGTTTTCACGAAGTGACGAATCCTTGTTGCCATTTCCGGAATGCCTTTGTTGTGACTACAAAATGTATGAAATGCATCGAAACCAAACAAATAGCGCCAACATACAAACACGTTATTTTAATGCCGTTTTTCTAGCTCTGGCGAAGACATAAAGTTGATACAGATGATGCGTGTTTTTCTCCTACACTTATGATATCATCACAATTTGTACATGGGGGGAGGGGGGTTGGGTTAAAGATTTCCCAGCTTTCAAACGAATTTCGACGTTCGGGGACTGTGGGGCGAATTTGTATCGAGGTGGAATCTACATAGCTATTTGTTCCTTTGTCAAAGCTGTCATTTAATTCTCGCAAGCAAGCTGTCACAGTACAATGGCCATTTAGGTTACATCAAGAAAATTTATTAAGCCACCAATGCCTCATTATTTATCCATTAGATCCACGGCCAAATACGTTTCCTGGCTACCAATACATTTATTACTATGAGACGGCTCCATCAGAACAAAAAGGCTGCAGACTTTATTTTGAGAACAATTTATTTAAATTATTCTACGCTCGGGAGAGTTAATGTGTATAATATGCTCATTAGCGTTTTATGTTGAGATACCCATCACGCATTGCGATGTTTTCAACCCCTGTAATAACTTTCTAAAAACGCGTTTATTCAACGAAATACATTCTCCATGATTCGCACCCATTCACAGGAACGTTTTTTTTTGGGGGGGGGGGGGGGGGGGGGGGTGGGGGAACTAGTCAACGCAGCACGCCAAACACTCTGTTTTCATTAATGCAATTGTGTAGTTCTACAGAGATATGCGGTCTGGAGCAAAGCTAATTTTAGCCGGCCCATTTCAAGTATATCTTATTCAATTTGCACACAAAACGGGTTTGTTTGATCATGGAGGAAGGATTCCTTCCTCCATGGTTTGATCAAGTAATGCAGCGTGAAACCATTCGTCGACGCTGTCACGAATTTGCTGCAAAGAAACAACGTAAATTGATTTTGTGACCGCTTCAGTGTTAGGCCTAAGGATTTTTTTCTACTTGGTTTTTTGCTGCTTGTTTTTTCCTTCATTATTTGGGACCCCGAAGTTAACGCTATATATGGATAGGATACGAAAATCTAAGAATTGGTGCGTATACCGGTATTTAAACGCATGTGCATCTTCAGACTTTAGTGGTTTATTGATGCAAAGAATTTGAGACGCTGGTGGCAGCAGATATAACGGTCCTTTTCCATTGTTCTTACCAGTCGTGCTTAGAACTACGCGCATGCTCAGAACTAAAATAATAGGACTCCATGCGCAAGAGTCAACTAAAATCTGGTATACTAACTTGACGCATGTGAGGTGATTTAAGTTCCTCATTATCTAAAGTGCCTCAAATACTAGATATATAATAAATTCAACCTCATGTACCCCCGTACTATTTCTGTGGAGGTGGGAGCTCTGATGTACAACGAGGCAAAAAGAGTCTCAACTTACGAGGTTAGTACAACGGCCTGTGGGAATGAGACAAGTGCAGAGTGATGGTCTTATTTAATATTGTTGATTATTAATGCGCTGAGTTTTTTCCACAGGTTTTGCGCAAACACCTCATGCTCAGTAATGGGTGCGTTCGAGTAGCTTACCCGAATCGACTCGGGTGAAAGCAGACGGGTCAGCCACGAGAGCTGGGTTAATAGAACGGTCAAAAACCCTCTCCTGTTGATTTCACCTTGCACTTGAGTCGGCCATGGAGGAATAAGAGTCGGCGATTGTGTAGTTACGGACACCTCTTTATATTTGATCCATTTCAAGTCAAGGTTGTTTTTATCATTCCAAAATGAATTTATCAACCTAAAGTATAGTCCTCTCAATTCTAATGACATAATTTTTTGTAATTCTGAACAGCTTCCTGCGGGAGAAAATGCAATTTTCTTACGTGTTTTGCGGTTGGTGTCTTGCGAATCAGTGCGGTCTTCGCCATCTTTATTTTCGTGTTGCGTTTTGTCATCTTCGTTGTCGTTTTACTCTGCCCTCTATCTACGACATACCTGTTGGTTTTTAATGTCGCAATCTAGTTTGCTAAGTCCAATAACTTAAAAGTGGATTTTGTTCTCTTATAATATGAACAGTCCTTAACTACACAATCGCCCTTGAGGGCAGCCATTTTCAATTCCCCGCTCCAGTAGAATCTGTGGGTTGTCAGACTTAATAACTACGCATGCGTGTGACGTAATTTCACCAGTGACTCTGCTCCGCGAGCAGGGTCTGTGGTGGCTTACCCGATTGAGCCACGGGTATGACGTCAGATCTAATCGAACAGCACAGGGCTAGCATGCACGGGGCTAACCCGAGTCGACCCGGGTGAGCTACTCGAACGCACCCAGTATGTGCTCCATCCTGGCGAGTGACCTATCATTTTAAAGAGGAGACCCTTACATAATTTGGTGGCATTGGTTTGATTGATGTGGATATATCTGGTGTTCAATTTCGGTATACTTTCTTTGCCTTACCCACTATAGCGAAAACGCCGTACATTTTTGTTTCAATCGCGTATAATCGTTCCGAGCCGGTCCATAAGTAACTTTGCACCGGCAAATGTTCTGAAATCATGTTTTACCAACAACTTTCTCTGATTTGTTAATATCAATGAAAGGTTCTTTGATGTTTTCTCCTTAAAAAGAATCCAAAACCACGAATTATAATTTTTGTATTAATCGACTATAAATCTTTGTTTTAAGAGAAAACACAAATGCCAAAAAAATAACTCTTTGCAGAGTCGAACTTGCAACCCTCCACTCTTAAGACACTCCCATCCAATAGCCCAAGGCACAGCACCACAGATCCTTGTTACTGCAATGTACGTGTGTTTCAAGGTAGCGGAAATTGAAAGATCTGAGCCGCCGTGTAAAAATAATCGATGGATCGCATCATGTACGGCACCGTAGCTTCTTAAAAGCCTCCCAAAGATCCGTGTTTGGTTTAACAAATAAGAAGGTTAGCCTTGACAGTGTTGCTTGAAACAAACAAGTCTTCGATTCAAGAGGTTGCTCGCAGCTTCCAGCAGGTATTCAATAAAAAACAGTTTCAAGGTTATAGATTGCAATCAAACTGCTTTTATGTTGTCAAATAATTCGATTCTCTCCTAAACTCCGACAGCATCAACATTTTAGCTATCTTCGACATTATAATGAATTGCTATACGTTCAGCAATGTCCAAGACCATTGACCACCCTGAGGCAGACCCCCCTGAGGCAGGCCAAGGCTTGTGAGCGAGAACAAAACCCCAAAGTGTCTGTAAAGCGATTGCCATTTTCATTCAGTTTTAATTAAAGTGGTCGCACAATACAACATGCCGGTTCACTATGGACGTCATTGTTTTGTTGACCCAAGCGTATCTCGAAATAGAAGCATTCGTTTTCTTATGTTGTGAAGGGGTGAACGACACACTACGTGTGAAGATACTGCTTCTTATGTCCGTACTAAACGACTTTACATGTAGGTGAATTTGTGCCCAAAAAAAATATCAAAAATGACCATTTCATTATTAGCGTACGCCGTATAGTAATGAAATACTACAGATAATTGCGTTGTTGTTGTTTTTAATCAAGCTTAGCTCCAAATAATAAAAATCATTTAACTAAAAGTGTATTTATACACTTCTATTTACACTGAGATAAGAGTATACCGGTAACGCCATACCCTAACCGGCTGCCGGACACATACAATTCTCTACAGCTTCTACAGTGCGTCTGTATCGGGCGCAGTGTGGGGGGGGGGGCAATACCGGTGCCAAAAATGGTAACACAAAAAACGGTACACATGTACATACCCATGAAGGAAAAAAATGGTGGTGGGGTGGGCAAATCCCCCCCCCCCCCCCCCACCCTCGAAAAAAATCTGGGGCGACGCCCATGTACATACCGCTCAGCTTTTAGTTGGGAAGGACCTTTAAGCATCGTCACTCGAGGGAGAGAGTTCATAAACAGAATTTTGTGAGGGCAAAATTGTAAATTCATAGATGACATTTTAAGACATTCCTTGTTAATTATCTGTCTTTATTCACTAAACAATTTTTCTGGAAAAAAAATGCTCACAGTTTTGCATTCATGTCTCTTCAGGGCCAAAGTGGGGGATGCATTGTAGGTAATCGCTTACATTTTAGAAAGTAATTGTTTATCTGTTGCTGTGCCCACGTCTTTTAAAATGTCAGTGACGAAAATTTACAGTTGAAATGAATAGGCCTAGTCGTATTCCTTCCTTTAGTTTTCATTTGCGAGGTTGTTCTTTAACCCCTTTGCGTATACGGAAGACGCCAAAATGGCGCAAAAAGCAGTGCCATCAGGCCGGATGACGCCATTGGCCGCTGTTTGTGCAGTTTCAATCCATTGTTGGATTATTGTGTTTGTCACGCTTGACTGCACAAACACATTGTGGCCGTTTCGCTTGTCTGCCAGAGCCGCCGCAACACCCCGACGTCACCCGTAAAATACCGTGCTCAAGGGGTAATAGTATTCGCACGGCTACGTTCAAGCAATCAAATCGACTTACAAGATTCCGCGATGCATACTATTAGCACGATTGCAAATTGGAGTGCGTGAAGCCATTTTCACAAATTGTCCACGTGTTATTCAGAAAACACCTTGAGTTGGAAAGTTTTCTTTTTTATGTAATAGTGCCATCGTTTGTGGACCTACACAGAGACTAGTGTTACGTCTAATCACTTTTTACATGAACATCTTGGTACCCACTGAAACGGACTTTAATATGTCTTCCCCGGCTCAAAGCATCGTGACTGATAGATTCATCAAAGTTGAGGTCAAATTTGTCATTTGCCAAGTAAGAAAAAAAACATGTTTAGCGTCCCCGCCAGCTTCCTTTTCGGGAGCCGCCTGGGTTAAAAAACAAATTACCATCAGTGGAAAACGAGGTGAAAAAAAGCCCCAAAAATGTCAACTGATCCATACTGGCGAGTTTGAACGTCTCAAACTATTAAAACAACTGTAAACATGTTCAATTCTCTTGTCCAACATGTCTCCTTCGTTTTTGTATCTTTGAAAAAACTTCGGTTGTCGGAAATTTTAAAAAGAATGGAGGCCATCTTGAAAGCACAAATAAAAAATAAAAAGTCATTCCTCCTCGGATGTTTTTTTTTATTTGGCCTAATCATACATCTTTTAGTTTTTCTTCACAAAACCACATTATTGGAGTTTTTAAGCTCTGCCCAGCCAGAAAGCAAAATCATTTCGAAAAAAAGGACGCCGCGCTGCGGCGATTATATGCGTGCCAGTGTGCCCGTATATAAGCATCGTATTCTCGCCAAATCTCATTGGATCTGGAGGTAAATTGTTACGCTCGAGAGTTGAGTATGCTTGCTTTCGTGACCTAAGAGTTGAAGGTTTGAATGATGAAAGTGTAGCAAAGAGAGAAAATTTCACATGGTGTTACCGCAAACCTTTACCTTACTTCGTGAACGGGCTTTAACGATTTATGTGCCACTGTCAGGGCGGGTTGTGATGCACACAAGGATATTAACCGCATGCAATAACACACACACATAGAAAATTATAGAATTAAACGACCTCGGCCCACTCAATCTGCTCATTTAATAACGTCGGTAATGATTGTTTGCAGTAAAGGAGGGAAAATAGGAAACAATGGTCGCGTAATCCACAGGACGTTTTGCCAGGTTTTTGTATATGAGTGAATATTAAACAATTTTCAAGTACTTCGTAATTCCTGCCAGAATAAAATGTAAATAAATAATACACATAACCGAAATATTAATTGTATTTAGAAAGCTCTTTATCGCCACGGCAATTCGATTTTGGAGCTAAACAAGTGAGCCCATTTCTCGCTTTCTACATTACCATTTTTTTTTTTTAACTGGACGACGGTCTTTCGGAAGGCTTAAAACCATCTATGTATAAAATGGATGCCAACAAAGATGCCGGGGTTTTGTATTACATGTATGTACCACACGATGGTTGTTCCAGTCGTAGATGTGCATTCAACATAAATCTTCGACGAGAGTATATCTCAAAGCAATATACCTAATATTATACCCAAGATATTGTTGAATAACTCACGACCATAAAATTGTAAATCAGAAGGAAAATAACCAGTCTTAAATATTGTATTAACTACTTAAAATGCACGCGTTTTACACGCTAGGTGCAAAGGGTTAGATTCGTGAACAAAATTGCAGTTATAAAACCACGACTAATTTGCCACTAGAAATTGACGAATGAGAAGCAAACTAAAATGAACGTGTTCACAACGTAATGAAAAAAAGTCATCTCGTGCTGACGCGAAGTAGGAGTGATGGGGCTTGGTAATATTTTAATTAAACCCGCCGAGATCAGGTTTGTGCGGAAATTACAAAGGTAGATTGTCGGTTTAATTTGGATGGCCGACTCTTTGCTCACGATGCATTGCAACACAATCGTGCTTTTAGAATGAAAACAATGTTTGGCATTCTAATCCAATCCTAATCTAATCCCATCCTAATCTAAACCCTACAAGAAAACCCTACTCTAATCCTCACCGTCACCCTGACACTATGTTTCTCATTGTTTTGGTGGGGAGGGGGATACTGAGCATGCGCAGTATAATTAACAAGTCTGATTTTCAGGGAGTCTGATATTAACGCAAGGCGGGGACAGTAACCACTGCGCCAACCTGATTCCCTATCAGGTGAAAACATGAAAATGTTAGAGATGTTGCATTTTCCAGTTGTGTGATATCGGTCAACTTTTGTCCAGAACACTGCCCCAAAGGCCTTTTGAGATCGCAAGTCTCGTGACTTTGTGATCACTTGTCACTATGAACATCTAACAAAAGAAAACCCACGCAGTCCTTTGTTTGTAACAAAGGACTGCGTGGGTTTTCTTTTGTTAGATGTTCATAGTGTGTTATCTCAAATTTTATGTGCACGCTTTGGTACCAAACACTGACTAGTCTAGCGACGGACTCTTTAGCCTGCCTTTACCCAATAGCAATGTGAATGATATATTGATCGTACGTTTAGGTGAAAGTTTTATTATAGTTTTGGTCAGTAATTGAAAAAACAATTGAAGATGTTGTAAATTGAAATACCTCTTTTTTTCTTCACAAGACTACGTTATAGTAGTTTTCCAGCTTATCCGGCCAGGTCAGAAAACAACAATAGAATAAATCAGCGCACCGCACAACTTGCAGCTCCCATCGACCTACGGTGGATCCAGAAGGATGTATTCTTGCAAATTCTCGCTGAATTGTCAGGTCAACTATAGCTATCGCAGTAGAATTATGTTTGTTTCTTGGTCAATTTATTAATTGAAAATCTAAATACAGCCCGGCTCATCAAACAGATAAATATGTTTCAGACGGTGAATCGGACCTTTCTTGGTATTTGCCAAGCGTTCACATGACCACGAGTTCATTTCTCGGCGGCAGGTCATTAGTCAAGGGAGAACTGAATTCGAGTTTTATGGAGCCGTCACGATCGCATCGTGTACTCTGTCATTATCGTTTTGGCGGGAAACAATCTAAACGGGCCTGCCACGGATTGATTGATGTGTTGGCGCTGCTCATGTGGCGACACGGCCTTTTTACTTGTCTCCGTACCCAGTTTTTATGCCTTGTTGTTCAACAATTTGTTTGTGAAGTTTGTGACTTTTCTCAAGTACGATGATGTGTCAAGTACCCTGTTTTCTTGTGTTGGTGGTTTTTGTTGCATTTTTAATTTTTATCAGTGGAGTGCTAGACGAATTCTGGGTGCAGCCTATATCAGCAGTGAAGGTGAGCTTCCGCCATTGATATCATACAGTCGTGTATTCCTGTTGAGTCGACGTGCTTTTTCGACACAGCCTGATTATGTAATACCCGAGGTATGCATGGACATACTCAAAGTACGTTGTCCAAGGAACAGACTTAGGAAATCGAGATTTAGAACTTTACTTCCTACAATCATCCATTGCAATGTTCAGAGCATACGAAACAAAACTGATGAACTTGGAGCCTGCCAACAGTTCCTCTCAGAATATCGTGATGCTATAGTTTGATATGTTTGACTGAAACATGGCTATAAATTGACAATGACCCAAAAACCCTGGTTGACTTGGATGAGTATAAGCTGTTGAGGATGGACAGAAACAAGGATTCAGGAAAGACTAAAGGTGGAGGAGTATGTGCATTTATTCATGAAAAATACTGCTTGCCAGCACACATCACCATCAAGCAAAGGCTTTGTACGAAGGATATTGAACTCCTTAGTATTTATCTCCGGCCATGTTATTTGCCACGGGAAATAAATCAAGTTATGCTGTTTGTGGTGTAGGCCTATGTTCCCCTTCGGCAGACGCCAAGATAGCAGCCGATACAATTCACGACTTTGTGTCTAAAGCTGATGCGACGGTCTCAACTATGCTGCCAAAATAATTATTGGCTACTTCAATTCATGCAATTTAGCGGAATGTATGCCCACATACCACCAGTATGTAAACTGCCCCACCCGTAATGATGCCTGTTTGGACCTCTGTTACTGACTTACAGCAACATTCCCAAGGCATATACCGAGCAAGATTCTAACCACAACATGATCCAGCTAATTCCTGTTTATCAACCCCGAGTACAGCGGGAACCTGTAAAGAAAGAAGTCAAGTCCTAGACAAGTCAAGCTGTGGCGACGCTACGAGGGTGTTTCGCCTGTACGGAATGGAACGTGTTCACTGATGTTTCAGATGATCTAGATGAAGCTGTCTACGTGATATATGAACTTACGTCCGTTGTTGTGAAGACTTGCTGATTCCTAAAAAGACAGTGAGCATTTTCTCAAACAATAAACCATGGGTCACGAAGGAGCTCAAAGGGTTGTAATGAAAAAAAGATCGTGTTTCATTCTGGAACCAGAGAGGAACGAAAAGAGGTTCAGAAAAGATTGGAACAAGAAATCAAAAATTGTAAACTGGCTTATAAGAATAAAATTGAAGGTGATTTTCAAACAAATGACACCAGGAAGACATGGCAGGGTTTGCAAACCATTACAGGGTATAAACCAAAGAAAAGCAGAATCACTGTGGAAGATATAGTCGATTATGCCCACAATCTGAACTGTTTTTACAGTAGGTTTGACAAATATGATTTCAGTGTTCAAAAGGATGAAGTCATTGATCAAGCGTGAAGCTCCTTTGATGAAAATATTCATATTGGGGTTGATGAAGTAAAATATCCGTTTATGAGACTGAACACACGTAAAGCAAATGGGCCCGACTTGGTTACATGCAAGGTGCTGAAGGTATGTGCTGACCAGTTAGCAATCCCGTATCAAATGTTGTTTCAAAAATCGTAAAGTCATGTGTCAGTTCCAACTTTGTGGAAGAGGTCATTATTGTGCCCGTCCCAAAAAAAATCTCACCCAAAAGAAATGAACGATTTGCGTCCCGTGGCTCTTACCTCGGCACCTATGAAGTGTCTCGAAAAATAACGAAGAGATTATTGCCACAGGTTAATGAGTCTATGGATGGCCACCAACTTGCTTACCGATCTCATAGAGGCGTGCAGGATGCAGTACTTACATTGTTGAATGGTATTTATGAGGACTTGGAGAAAGCAGGAGCCTATGTACGAATACTTTTTGTTGATTTTTCGAGTGCCTTTAATACCATTCAACCGCATCTTATGGCCCAGAAATTAACTCTAGACTTATTTTATGGATTTATTATTTTTTGTCAAACAGAGGGCAACAGGTTAAACTGAACTCCATTACTTCACCTCTCCGGTACACAAACGCCTGTGCTAAGGCTAAATTCTGTAAATTACGACAACGACTCTTTTTCCTTCGGAAGCTTAATTCTTTTAATGTTGATCACACAATTTCACAAATATTTTATAAATCAGTTTCATAGAGTATTCTTACTTTGTCTTATTTGAGTGTTTGGAAATATGAGGACCTAGGATCACATTATGTTGGATAGAATAGTTAAACAAGCAAGCAGGATTATTGGCCATCTGCAAGAACCACTGATTGACTTATTTAAGTCTTACTTGTGCAATAAGTTACAACTGATTATGTCTGACAGGTGCCATCCGCTGTAATAATTTTGATGTCTATTGCTTTTCTTATTAATGATTCATTAATTAATGTAGTTTCATTTATACTGACCTCTGACCTCCCAAGGAGTTTGACCTCCTAAGGAGTCTGACCTCCCAAGGAGACCGGCTTATAGCAATTATTTGCTCACAGGTATCCTACCCATTGTATTGTTTGCCATAATGGTTAATTATAATTTTTTGATTATATTTGTACGTACTTTACAATGTGGTGAAATAAATTCATTCATTCATTCATACAAAGTTCGTCCAAAACTCCAGAAGTAATCGTCTTCTACAACGGAGGATAAGAACCACGCGATATGGCAGCTCATTTGTTCCAGCAGCTATCAGGTAGTACAATGAGCAGTTGGAACGCTAAGCTACTATGTTGCAACCCTTATCCTCCGTTGACGAAGTTCGTCTACTTTTGCAAAACAAATAGGTATAACAAACGGGTACATAGTAAATATATGTATTTTACTTGCTTAAAGATTTTATGAGTTATTATTTTTTAAATTTATTATGTATTCTGTGTAGTTTTTACATTCATGTTTTCAGGTGTTTTTAAAATTTACGTGTAAAAAGGCCATGGAATTTCCCGCAATTGGAGCTGCATTGCACTGTACTGTACTGTACTGTACTGGTGCAATTCGAAGAACACACTGAACACATTGAATAAATTCAGTCTGCCTGTACACACATCCAAGATTGTATAAAATACATTGAGTTTCAGATTGTGAATAAAAGGTATCATTGTACTCGTCTGTAAAGCCTGGTGTTTACATTTGTAAGGATTGGTGTCTTTTTTTGCAATTTCCTCTTTCCTATCATCGCAAGTGACTAAAACACAAAATCTAAGTCACCTCTCGCGTATAGAATCAAATATATTACATGCATATAGTGTGTCATTTTAACAGTGAAATAAGTTAAGGCATTGCATACGTTGTAGAACACGAGCAAACCAGTTATCACTTTAATGCGAACGTCTTGACATCGAACACTTACTATTCTACCGGAAAACATTGGCAGTAAAAATATAACTGTCTTCCGAGGCACGCATTTCCGTCTAGTTCCCATTCCTCGAGTATAACACGGCGTGAAATTAATTGCAAAGAAAATAATACATTGTGCCTGAGTGTGTTTAAAGATATACTGTCCGTGCTGTTTTCCAGTTTCAACCCCGAAATGAGTTGTTTTATTTTGAAATTGCTATTTTTCTAGCAATACAAACGATATTCACTTTTGAATGATGCATAGAACGAAAAACTAATTTATATGAAACATCGAACAAAAAACCCCAAACAAAACAAAATAACCAAAAACGAACAAACGGAAACGCACGTTTACTCATGGAATATTTACTTTATGGAATAATAACAACTGTATGTGTCTTAAGCCAGTTCGGTATCTCAAAGGTCAAAGGTTATTCGGGATAAAATTGCTGACGTAATTTCACGCCATGTTACGCGAACGCCCATTCTGATTTAATTTAACACGTGAGCGTTAAGCGACCACCTTTTGCGTTCACCTGCGCGCGTTAGGTCACGGGCGTATCTCTGTATCTTTTTGTATTAATGTAGTTGTTAAAATTCCAAAATTGACTTTTCAGTGAAGAAAATGGTTATTTCTGCTTGTAACTCAGAAAACCATATTGCGACTTTCCCCTCATTTTGTTCTGGCAAGTTACATGTTGCCGAGCATGACAAATTGGTAGATTTTCAATCAAAGCAACATCTATAATAATTCATTCCTCTACACTCGTGCCGTGTGGAGTGCTCGGCACTTGCAAACAGCGTGCACTCACGAACCAATCATTCACTCCGTTTAACTGTATGTGTCTTGACCAGTATTAGTAAACATGTATGCTAGTACCGCAGTTAATGTCTTCTCGTAGACAGTAAAGTGAACCATTTTTTGGACTTTAAATATGTCGTTACTACGGAAGCGTGTATTACGGAAGCGTGTATTACGGAAGCGTGTATTACGGAAGCGTATTTAGGAAATGGCTAAAAAAAGATTTCGCGCCCACTTTTTCGCCCGGGCGGAATAGTATTTCGCCCGGGCGGTTTAGTATTTCGCCCTGACGGATTAGTATTTTGCCTGGGCGGATTACTGTCGAAATGGTGAAACCCGTTAGTAAATGTTCCGATTAATCCGCCCGGGCGAAATAGTTATCCGCCCGGGCGAAATAGTAATCCGCCCGGGCGAAATACTAATCCGCCCGGGCGAAATAATAAGCGAGAATTTTTTGTTTTGGTCCTAAATACGCTTCCGTGATATACGCTTCCGTGATATACGCTTCCGTAGGCTCGTAATACACTCATCGATGTTCACATAATTCTGCATACTTGCATACAGTTTTGTAAACACCTCAACAAAAGTAAGTTCCCCCTAAATGAATCTTTATATTTCATAAGATATACACAGGATTTCTATTAACCTTGGTGCAGATCATAGGACCCATGGAACAAATACTGAAACTGACTAGCCCATACCTAGGGGGCCTACTGTTATGCATGAATGAGCAGAGTGTAAAGGTGAAATTGACACACGTCAAAAATTGCAGAATGGTATTTTTGAAGTTTGAATTGTTGTGACACGTGGTATTTGCGTTAAAACAAGTCGAACTAAATTATCCATTGCTGAGAAAGTTAATACACTGGGCAAATGAAGATCGGAGAGACCAAAGCCCTTCTGTCAAGAGTCTGAGGAATTTGTGCGAATTGTAACGAGACTATTTGATGCCAACGGTCGCATCATGGTGGAAGGTTGAAGTTAATTACACGAAGAGACAGTCCCTGGTTAGAAAGATCGCTTGCTGCTACATGTATATGGCTCAGAGGAAAGGGCTCCGTGGAAGGCTGGAATGTATAACCATGGTATTACCCAAGGAGAATCTTCCGCCGTTACGTCAATGTTGCTAGCGCTCTTTTGAAGATTTACACACGACTATCCTGGCTTCCCGGACTCACAGGTTCCTGTGGATTCGTCTCCTGTAATTAAGAAAGGTGATTTATTTCCACAGGATATGCCTCCTTGTGGTTGAAAACAACCACCATAAAGAAACCCGCTGCTGTTATCCATGCCGTGACGAAATTTACTGATTGTGGCCATCTGAAGGGAGGTGTTTGTGTTGTTGCCTATAGGGGCCTAAGTAGATTCGTTGGAGTGGCAATTTTTAACCACGATGGTTAATGGCCTTTGTCCCTGCCCACATGTCACCTCGTAGTTCTCCTTGACCGCTCGATGGATTGTCGGACTGATCGAGAGTCGGTCCGGAAAACCGGTCAGTTCCGTCCCTCTGGCCGCAATGCGTATGCGGCGAGTCCAGCATTCACACCTGCAGACAGCCCCGGTCAACTTCAGGAAGGAATGGCGGAACTCTTTGTTGCGGAAGGCGTAAATGATGGGATTCACCATGGAATTACTGAACGCGATGTGGAAGAAGGTCAGCTCGTAGATGAGCAGTTTTTCCTGCAGTTTGTCATCCACTTCGACGAAGGTGTCTAGTACCGAGATTAGCGACGCGGGAGTCCAGGCGATCAGGAAAAACCCGAGGATCATGGCGACAGTTTTGGCTGCTTTGACGTCCCGTCGCAGAGTTGGCTGTCTCGACGTGGTCGCCTCCTGAGCGGCGATTCGATTCATGTGCGCCCGGGCCACGCGGAACATCCTGAAGTAGAAGAACAGCATGAGATTAAGCGGGAAAACCACGCTAACGGAGACTGAGAAAAAGCGGTAGCTGGACGCGTGGACGAACATCAAGTCGCAGTACTCGTGGCCGAAGTAAAGCACGTTGTTCCAGCCGAGCAGCGGCATGACCGATATAGACAGGGCTGTACCCCAGGCCACGGCAATCAGTACGCCGATTCGGACACGACCCATCTTCATAACGTAGCACAGCGGTTGCGTGATGGCCAGATACCGGTCGTAAGCTATGACAGTCAGGTGGAGGACGGATACTATAATCATGGTGGTCAGGACGTTGCTGCAGGCCAGGCAAGCTAGGGGTGTCACGCCCCTAGCGTAACCCAAGCCAAAGCCGACATCAATCGGCAATACAACGACACCGACCATCAGGTCGGCTACGGCAAGGCTGGCAATGAAGGCATTGGTCGGCGTGCGGAGTCTCCGTTCCAGCAACACAGACAGGATGACGAGGGTGTTACCTAGTATGATGGTTACAGCCAGGAGACAGTCCACGGTCAGAAAGATCACTTGCTGCCACCGGCTCAGGGGAAAGGCCTCTGTGGATGGCTCAGTTGTACCGTTAACCATGGCGCTTTTTAGAATTACCGTAGCTTTCATTTACGCCATTCACGATGGACCCCAGAGTGATACAAAATGAACGTGGCAATTCCAAGCAGACGAACACTGAAGTCATGGCATCTTCAGTTTCTCAACGAAGGTGATGTAGCTCGGCAAGATTAAAAAACCGGCATGACCATTTACATTTGAAGCAAAAAGCCTCACAAACTCATTTGAAATTTAAAAAGTGTCTGTTTGTGCGACTGCTCTGCAAACTGATTAATCTAAAAGTGACGATTGATACGGATTGTTCATTATCCCCGTTGACAGACACTGCGATACAGCCCATGTGCTTTGGAGAGTGACCGGCCGGTATGATTGTTCGCCAACTGGACCGCAAGGCTACTGATGAACACGCCAACGGTGCAGTCACGGGAAAACTACATCGCAATTATTTTTTCAACGAATCACCAGTCTCTTAACGGCTGTTGCATGTCAACGCTCAGTTTCTGTCTATGTCTTATTTGTATTTGTAGTTTATTGATTGTCTTAATATATTTTTAAATATTATTTTTGTTGGTCGAGTTGAGGTTGAGTGTTTTCCTGTTTCAATTTTTTTGAATCGGAAGTTGGTACTATTTTATGGGGCATTTTATTTAGGTATATGTCAAATGTTTTCCTGTTTATAAATTGTATTGCATTTTTTCTTTGCAAAGCGGTCATGGCGCTTATGGGTGTCCCTCGTGTGCGCAAGCGCTATAAGAATGTCCCATTTTTAAAGAGTTGGATGCCGTTTTCTTTCTCGTAAATGATTTTGTAATTGTGAAGAGTTTTACTTTTTGGAATGCACGTTTGTTCAGTGAAGTGACTGGATGTACTGAAGATTTCAGTCACCTGTCACCCCTCAAAATCTTTCAACTGTTCTTCTGCCAAGTTGATGGTGAAAGAGACCAATCCGATGTTGGAGTGACAATGCAACAGTCCTGATTCCTTCGTTACAATACAGTTGTCGCACATGCCTTGAGAGTTGGGGGTTTATGAACCACCCCTAAAAATCTCCTTTAATAGACCAATATTTTGGTTCTTATTATTCTAATAGTTGTTGGGGGACTGTTTCTTAATGAACCTAATGATGATTCCACACGGCATTTACACTGCCAATTCACCCTACATATTACATTGTAATGTTAAATAGCTGTACATATTATGTTAAGGAACCCCCTTTTGGATATTTTGTTTTGCCTTTACAGGTAAGAAAACAAGAGGAATTAAATGGCGCCACCAACGTAAAAGAAGAGTACAGGCCCACCCCTACTCTACCCCACCCCACGCCCACCCAACACAACGTTTAGCATATATTTGTGACTTTTTTTCAAATTTTATCAAATTTCGAAAATATGCAAAAAACAGCCAAATGCTCACAAAATGGTATCAGCAAGCAACTCTAAAGCGCAAAAATAAAATCAACATTTGTTGCCTGTGATGATACAAAATATTAGCCTTTTTAAAATTGCTGAACAAAATAAAAGCAACCAAATGTATTCTGATAAGTAGTTCAGTTTGAAATACTTTCACTTGCATTTTTCATTGTAAAGCGACTCGTATTTTCCAAGGCTTTCTACAGCATGACGCTTTTCTTGCAGTGGAAAGGATAGTTTCTATATCATCCTTGAACTCATCTCGGTTAAAACCTGCAGTGAGTTGGACAAATCAGACAGAGGATTAAAGACATAATGTGTGTAGCTTGCCAAGCATATTAAAGAAATGAGACAGTCATACTAACATTTTGGAGGGAGATACAACCTGGGAATTACAGAGGACGTCAGCCTAATGCTGCAATGTCTTTAAAACCAACTTTATTTTCATATTATTCATTCCTTATAGTTTGCAATTATGCATCGTCTCCATGCTCAAAACAAGCACAATGTGAACGTCACTGTGATTTGTCGACAGAGAGGGCGCTTGTGCACAAAGCAGTTCTCCTTATACACTTCTGCTGTGTAAGCCTCATGTATAAATCCGTGTACGTGTTAGGAGAGAGTAGCAGAAAAGTCGGAGAAAATAGAGCACATGCCTTGGATAATTGGTAAAACAATAGCTTAGCGCTACCCTATAAATGAAAACGCGGGTGCCAAACTGTAACAATGCCAACAAAGTGATGCCAACCAAAACGCGCATGCGTCAAAGCTAATGTTTACAAACAAAAGTGCAAAAACTGTGGTGTTAAATTAGCACCATGTGGTGTTTATATTGGACCACTCGCCCAATATAAACACCACATGGTGTTAACATCACAGTTTTTGCAGTGTATATATCACTCGATCGCTTAAACTTTATATAAAGAGCCCTTCAGGGGTCTAGTTGGTACCTACCCCAGTGTCTGATTCTTCATTGGTGCTATTCTCCCTGATGTGCCTGCCGAACTGCACCCACCTACTGCTTCTTGCATATCTGGCCCTCGCAAGTGCCAGGATTGTGATGACGAACAGCAGAACACACACGATCACCACTACAGCAATGGCCGCTGATGCCCCACCAGAGGCGGAGCCTATCACTGCCTTCGCAGACGGCTTTGGAGGAGGCAGGCGCCCACCCGCGTCAGAAGGGATGACTGTCTTTCTCGCTGCTGGCGAAGGTGTTAAAGCAGGAAGCGTGGGATCCATTTCTGTAAAACGGAACAAAAACAAATTTATCCTCGCAAGGATCTCTGGAGCTGCATGGTTATTTGGGTCTCCATTTCCATGTGATATAATTTGATTTGCAAATAGGACATCCGCAGTTTGTGAAAATTAAACATGGTTGAATGTAGATAATACGTAGTGTTAATTTAGCATCCAAGCAGGAGCAAGACCGTGTTTAAGACGCCTTGGTACTAAATCGCACCTAGACTGACTCTTGCCCAGATGCTCTGACTGTACGGCCCTAGTCCGGCGCTAGTCCGCGCAGCAACCTTGAAACGATATTCTCCAGACGGCTCCAGACCATCGATAACAACCCATTCCGTTATTGTGTTGCCGCCAGAGTCAAGCAGACTACCGTCCTCATGGGTCAGCATGTAGGTGTAGTTTGTGATGACTCCGCCCCTTCCTCCACAGGCGGGTTGACTCCAAGAGAAGCCTAAGCTGTGACTATCATAGGTCTGGAGAACCATCACATCTTTGGGTGGGTTAGATGGTGCTGAAAAGGGGGAAAGACAATTGGAAACGCCACGAGTGAGAAATGTTGATATGTGAATGGTGCGTATTTCAGAAAGTTGGGAGAAAAGTTGTATTTCAGAAAGTTGGAAGTTATGCACTGCTGCATGGTGCAATATCATACCTGAATCTTCCGTGAACGAGAGTATCGATGTTTCGTGTCCCGGACTTGCAGAATTAACGGCTCTCACGAACACCTGATATTGAGAGGCAGGTATTAATCCAGTTAGTGTGATAGACGTCCCGTTTGTCGAAACGGCCGTAAGTGCTGAGAGAGCTACAGAGGAGATTGAACACCTGTCCTGAGAATTCAGCACATATCTCAGCCTGTACTCATCAACACCGCACATCTTGATAAGAGGCGGTTGCCAGCTCACAGTAATTTCAGTTGAGGATGAACCTGTAACTTCCAGGTCGACGACTGACCCAGGCCCTGGAAAAAAAAACAGTGTTGCTTTTATTATTCTCACATGCTCTTAAATCACTTGCTCACACTCCACGATGACGGGTTCATCATCCACTGCATTTAAGTGAATGAAGTGAATGGTCCTAAAGCCAAATAAAATGCCATATTTAACTTTAATTTAATTAAAGAGGCATATAATAGGCACTTTCAGTTTGTCATAAGATGTTCGTATCCCCTTACCTTGCACAGCGGTCTTAGCGATGATCCAGTGCGAATAAGATCCTTGCAAACTGGAAGCAAGAGACGCCACTCTTAATTGGTACTTTCGGCATGGAGTGAGCCCGGCGAATCCCACTTCTGCCACCACTGTTGAACCGGTTGCTACGGTGTCTTCAGTTGTTGCATCCTGCAGAACATAGCTATAGCCTTCGAACTGTCCATGATGCTGTTCGCAAGGAAGATCGTTCCAGGTAAAGTGAAGACCATTTGCTGACGAGGATGCCAGTGAAAGACCGTTTGGTGGATTTGGAGCTGTTAGAGGCATCAGTGAAAAATAAATGACAGAAACTGATACTGTATTTCAGCTATTTGATTCTGATTCTGTGTAAGAAGCACCAATTGTAGAAAAACAGTGAATTTACCCGTTATGAGAAGGATAGTAATAAAAAGGAGACGACCCTGCATTTTGTCATTAAAGTGTTAATATGTAGCTGAAAAGCATCATGGATACTTTAAAATCACTTGGTCCGGTGTGACTACAAGACTGCTGGTTCGAAGCTAGGTGTAAAGAATCAAAGTTATGCCTTTGATCCTCGCAATCAGTGCTGATTTATTGATTAACCTGTAGAACCTTGCCGGATTTTGGTTGTCGCTTAAACAAGTCGGATGCACCAAAGAAAGTGGATTTTACACTATACCTGCTGGCGAAGTGACAACTTGCAGTGTTGCCGCTGTTCCACTGACGCCGCCAACGCTAGCAGAAATGGAGATGCTGTAGTATGCGAAGGGTTCCAAGGAGGCCAGTGTCACGGTCGTGCACTCGGTGAAGACCGTTTGCTCCAAAGGTGAAATCTGCCCAGAACAGTTACCTCTCTGTATGAGGTCAGAGGTCAGATAATAACCCTCAGCACACTGAACTGAATACCAGCTGAGGAGTAAATCGTTTGCTGTCACATCGACAACCTGGAAATCTTTGACGAAGCGGGGATCTAAACACGAGTTTGTAAACAAATTCAAGTGCTGCGTCAGTTCACATTGTGGCTCTTCGAGATCTACTGGATTGTGACAACACTTCTTCACCACATTTCTTAAAACAAAAAAGTTGTGATTTCAGTTTAAAGGTAATGTACAACATTTGCAAAGATCCAAAAACAAAACGACCACATTATTATGAAACACCTCACTTGACTGTCGGTGAATTATAGTCTCAAGTATCCTGTGAAATCATGGCACCTGGCGTGCTGTCATTTTGGGATTCAAGAAAAGTGGAATGTTTGTATCCATTTTCAGCGATGGTCGGCCGGCCATCGTGGGAAAAGAATCTGACTTTTTCAGTTACTGCGCCCAATTTTTTTACCAAATTTAGTTAGTCCATATTTTGTTTGCAATCGGGTACCGGTACAAATCCTGGAATGGGTGCAAACCAGCTCTTTAATGCCTTTTATCTCCAAGAGTGATTAGCAAAGTACCTGCCAAACAAGTAAAAATAGTATGAAGTCAATTTTAATGATACTTGATGGAAATTACACAGGTATAAGTTACAGTGTATAAGTTACGGTTGTCTCTCCCAGTTGGCCTAGTTTCTTTTAAAGTCGCAAAACCTTCGGCCAACCGAATGGTTCGAAGAGGAATTATGAATCGGGGTTGCACCTTACACCATGGATGTTCTCTGTGATTATAATGTCCTATTACTTACTGTCAGTTTGCGATGTAGATACTTCTATGAAGGACTCTGTGGGTGCAATGCTGTGGATACTGTAGTGTGACTTCACGTAGACTTTGTAAACTGAAGAAGGCTCTAGGTCCCTCAGGATGAGATGGGTCGTCTCTCTGTCCAGAACATCGGGGAGAAACACTCTCTCCGACGATGTAATTGGCTCACAGTTGCCTCGGTTGACCAACTCGTACCCAATGGTGTAAAATGAAGCACTGTCCTTGCCCCAGGAAAGTGTTAAGTGCCCTGGGTCGGTGTCGCTAGGATGGGCAATTAAGTCAGGAACGCCGTCGAAACCTGCAACAGAGCCGTGGAAATGTTGCCACTTGTAAATGTAAAGTTGTTTTGATGACGTGGGGTGGCAGTTGTTGGGAGGTATCAAAAGTCAGAACGTTCCTGTTCCCATTCCAAGCATTTTCCCAACTGGAACAAACTGTTCCTACGCGCATACACAATCGTTCCCATACGGGATCACGCGGTGTTCCCAGGCTGTTCCCAGTAGGAAAATCACGTATTCCCGAACAGGCAATGTTCTCGTTTGAACGTTCCAAGCGTTCCTACCTTTGAGACCCTCCCATTACAGGAATGGGTTGAGTTTGTAGTGGGACGAATCTGCGTGTAGTCTTACCTCTCTGTTGACAGTCGACTCCGAAGTATGATTCAGCACATTCTAAAGACACAAATAAGTAAACATTGATCAAAATATTTATTAAAAAGTTTAAACTTAAAACAAAAAAATATAATTATTTCAACTCTTCGACAGCAGTGTCATTGCTACATTGTGCTACACGTGATTAATTCAGATAATTCAGTTCTTTATTAAAGAACCATAAAAACTCTATGATTAAAGTAGTATACAAAATTTGCAAACATAACAAAACAAAAGTACTGAATTATTACGAAATACCGTACTGTTTTCAAGAAAAGTGGAAATATATGTCGTTTTCCAACGGTTGTCGGCCGACAATCTTTGGAAATAGTCTAGTTCCCCGACCTGATAATTCCCTGGCTCTATAAATTGCTACGATTAAAGGGAACCAGACTACTAGGACAGAATTTGTTCATCTCTTGATGCACACAAAACTTTAAACAGGTCACTGATACAGTATTTGTTAGCAAGCTATAAAATACTAACCCCCAAATCCATTTATTTTTGAAAGTTATAGCAAATGCAAATGTTGTTTACTACCTTTAAGAACAGAAAAGTCGCAATCGATTGAACTCACGTCCATCACATTCACCAGTGTCCTGATGACATGTCCCACTTGCGCAGTGACAGACTTGACTGCACTCGGCCCCGAAGAATCCGACCGGACAAGCTGCAAGCAATAATGAGCGCACGGTTGTAAATAGGCCGAAATTTGCCGATCTGCACACATTTTGCCTGCTTTGCAAATGTTTTTCCCGCAGAGTATTTTGACGCTCATGTACCACCTTACGCGTTTATTTTTATTGTCAGCATTTTGGATAAATTGGCCATGAGTAATGGTGCTCATTTTCGAGAAGGGATGCTCTTTCGGTTCGGCTACTTTTAGGGGTGGTCTTGTTTGTAGGTTCCACCCAAAACTTATCACTGACACCCCCCCCCCCCCCCCCCCCCCCCCAAATGAAAGACGACACGCCAAGCTTAATTTTGGTATTTAGTTTAATCAACTTGGGGACTTGTAAGTATTTTGCCTTTTTCTTATTTGGGGCATTTACTATTGATATCTAGGGAAGTTTGCCTATAGAGGTGCACCCGTTAAATGCTATACTACACGATAATTAAAGATGCATAAAGTGTAATTGTTCTTAAGGGTCGACAATAGATCCCTCATTTTTTTAAAATGAAGTTTAAAGAGCCCTACCTGTTTGTTGACAGTTCACCCCGAAGTATGAAGAAGCACATTCTGTAAATGTAAATCATTTCCAGATTTTGTTAAATGCAGATAATACAGACTAAGTCTATAATCGTATTGAACTGACGAAATTTACATTGTGGGCAGTTTGTCAAAATTAATGGCAGAGTAATAGAACTAGCATTCAGATCAAGAGAATTGCCTTGTAGCACTATCCAAAAAGCATCTTGAAAAATACTTCTTTTCTATTTCAAATACAACCTGAGATTACAAACAAATGGAGCTGCCAGTTCTTTGGGAAATTTATCCCTAAAAAATGTGACTTGTCATTACGTCCTACCTCCCTGACACACCCCCGTATCTTTCAAGCAAGTGACATTGAGGGCGCAGTGACATGTTTGTTTGCAGTCCGCTCCATAGGTCCCTTCATCACACTCTGTGAACAAGCGAAAAATTAAGTTTTCATCAAAATCTCTTTGAGGTGTAGTCTTACATTTTGACGATGTACGTGTTTATGGTGCATAAAGTAAAAACGGGTAACAAAAGAATGACATGAGGGCAAAAGGTCCTCGATTGGCAAGCTGTCCACGGTTGGAAATCGTGTACGAATCCAATAAGAGGGGTTGCAAAAGGAGAAACATAAACAACGATGTACACCACACCAAATGGTTTATTAGTTTATTGTTTATGAATTTCTCTCTAACTAACTTCCGGGTGAGGCAGTCCTTCACCCAAAACTGGTATTATAGTCGCCATGCCTAAGGAGTCATTTACGGCAATTGTGATGGCATAGAACTGTGAAAATAATACAATTTGTTGATGTAAACCTTGTGATGATGAGTCAGATTGGCCTCGTGGTACTTTCCTCGCGTGCCACCGCTATGACCCGGGTTCGAATCCCACCCGATTGGGGATCTGGATTGGGTTTTCAGGCCCTCACATTTGAGGGTCTGGTTTCGTGGGTTTCCCCTGAATGTTATCATGTGTTGGATTTTATTCGCCTGCTTTTTAAATTGAACATCTTCTTCGTCTTCTTTTTCACTGGTTTCTTCATGGGAAGCTGCTGTGCTATATGAGCCTTTGAGTTTCAGTACCAGAAATATTGCATCTGTGTGCTAGGTTAGGCCTATGCAATCAAATTAAAAGGGAAAGGTGTTGAGGGACAACGTCATCCACTGTATACAATGTAAGTTACTGCTTCCTTTATTGTTGTCTTAGATATCTTTTCACAAAACTGCCAGCTCAGCTAGAGAATCTTGGTTTGTTAAAAAATTATTAATTAGTTACATTTAAAGAGGCTACCATTTCGATATAGGCCTAGGTAAAAACACCATTTTATACTGGTTTATTTAACATTTTTATCTGATCTATTTTTGACATTTTGGTTTTATTACCTTCCATGCAGTCGAAACCCTTGAATCCTGCTGCGCATGAGCAACCATACGGGTCAGGAAGGCAGAACAGTTTCCCCTGGCAACCGTTGCTGTGGGGATCATCCGAACCGAGGCAATAATGACTGCCATCTTGGCCAAAGACGTCTCGTCCAAGAACTTTGTGAAAAGGAAATAAATAAATAGAGTAACAAAACAGAGCAGAATTTTTCGTTTCTAAAAACTGTTACAGACACTTAATAACATTTTATGGGACATTGAGTCCAGTGATGACGCACCCGGGTTTTGACTGAAGGAGGGTCATCAATTTATTTTCTAATATTGTGCAAAAAGAGGTTATACCCTGAATTTTTAATGCGGGGGGGGGGGACGTTTGTTTCACGCAAGTCGCTACCGCCAATTCTTGCGGCTATTAAAAAATATAAACTGACAAGCCCCTCTCCCCCATGGGAAAGCCCCCCTCCCCATGGGAAAGCCCCCTCCCCGGGAGCAAGCCCCCCTCCCCGGGGGAAGCCCCGAGTTCCCCCTCCAGTCCTTGGCTGCATGACTGATTGAGTCTTCTGTAGGCGATCCATCCCCGACTCCATGCCCTGCGTGCGCGTTCGTGCAAGGCATAGGAAGACATGTAGGAATACTTTTTGGCAAGGACCCTCATTAGTTTTGTACACGGTTCTCAACCGGAGACCCTATTGTTCTCTATTGTTAAAGGTCCCCCATTGAATACAAAAACAAATCCACGCGAACAACATAAATACCGCACAACATCCCGGCGTTTTTTGTGCACATCCACTGGAAAACCGTCGTTCGCGAAATGTCCACGCACGTGCGTGCTTTTCCTGAGAACAATGCAAGATAGGTACTACCTAGCTATTATGTTTGACGCACCTTCTTCACAATAGCGGCCTTGAAATCCAGGAGCGCAGATACACAGGCCGGAAATGGCGTCGCAGATACCGCCGTTGTAGCACTGCGGACAGAGCTTGGTACAGGAAGACTCCGGATCCCACTTTCCAGAGGGACATTCTTCGTACAAATAAGCAACAGAATTAAAGGTAGGTCTATACACTACCAATTTGTATCGGCATTGTGGGAATCTGTCTAATACAAGCTCTTTGCAATAATTATATTCTAATTTGCCTCTATTAGAAGCTACCCGAAAAGTTATGCTGGAAAGCCGTTTGTCTACCCCTGAATATTTCGTTCCCTTGTTCCTACTATTTAAAAGTTTTGGACTAGAAAACATTGTCACGACACTGAGTTAGTTTACAAGTGGAACACACTTTTGACTTATTTTTCGTTTCTCTTTAAGAGACAAACTGAAGTATGCCTATATCTCAATTCATTTAAAGTTTGTTTCGGGTTTGAATTAGACTTTTACATTTTGATTTCCGTTGATGGCTTGTTAATTGGATTGTCATTTGCACGGGAACAGAGCTAGAGGTTTCGAAGTATGACGCCAGTTAGCATGACAACTGGTTCCAAAAAACTTCTGCCATTGCTGCTATAGTGCCAAGCATTGTGAAAATTGATTGTTTTTTCACACATATTTTTGACAAGCAGTCATACAAATATAATATGTTGGCATACGTAATTGGCATATCAATATTATTGGCCGGCATATCGCTTCTGGTTCTGGAAACTGCATGGTGACGTCATCACTTTGGTACTCTTTTGTACGAAGCTATCTGCTGCCCTCATTGGACCAACTAGGCACTACAATCTACAACCTACCCACCGATGTAGCCCATTGGCCATTGCGCGCTGTACGAAAAACTGAAGCCATAAGCGGCCATTTTAGCACTCCCATCGTATGGGATCGTTTTCGTAATCAATTCAGTGATTAACGTGTACTTTTTAGACCGAGGGACAATTTTGTCAAACCTATTGATTCGGGAGTAATAATATGGTGCACATAGAGATCAGTGAACATACCTCGTACAATGAGCTTCATGATCGCATGTCGTTGAAGTGGGCGGTTGTAATTGACGTGGCACTCGTATATCCCAGCGTCGCTTGTACATGCATTAGGGATATAGTGGCTAAGTCTGTCCTGAGATATGTCAATAAACGGACCGCCATTGTGTCTCCACCTCCAGTTAGAATCGGGCGGGTTAACGGCTTTCATCTCCAGGGTCACCGACTCGCCTATGCTCACGGTTTTGGTTAAGGCCACTGGGCGAACGTGAACCTCGTTTTCTACAGGAATAGCAATGAGAATTTCGAGCTCTTAGGGTAGGCCTACATCGTATATTCCCGAGGCATTGGGAACTGGTGTAAGTAAATTATGCGGGTGTGATGGGTTGGTGGGGCTCAGTCGAAGTTTTATTTTGGAACCAGGCTGTGCCGTGCATGATGTGCCGCGCCACTGTCTCTGTCATTCCATGCACCATGCTGCCACCGCGGTGTCAATGGTGCATGCTGTGCCACCGTATACCTGGCCTGGTCCTCACACACGGTCATGTCACAGATTCTACAACTTAAGCTTACCCGCAACGAAACACGCATAAATGCCCAAACACCGAGTGGCAATCTGGGTAGAAAATACATGTACCATGCTTCGGCAAGCTTCATAGTCCTATGTGCAACGCCTCGCACGATTGAGTTGTCTCGTCATGTCTAAAAGTCGACTTGTCTCTGAGTTGTCGCACCGTTCAAGTTGTCCCAAGTCGAGTTGGCAAACTGTCGAGTTGTCTGACACCGTTTTACATACTTAATTGTATGTATGTATGTATGTGGGCAGACCACAGGGCCAACCCCAGGGCAGATAAGATTTGATCATTGGCAAGGTTTTATAACACTGCATATCATGAGTACGAGTAATTTACGACTAGTATATACGAGTACCGTACATTTTCATGAGTACGAGTACAAGTACGAAAAAAAGTACCGGTACTCGAGTACGAGTACGAGTACGAGTACGAGTACGAGTACTACAACACTGCTGTGAACCATTGTAGACTACACTCTTAGTACAAAAGAAGAAAAAAACACTCCAAGTAACATTTCGAAAGTTGAATTACGGTTTTAACAGTTTGGGAAAATGGTAGTGGATACACCGATGCGCGAACGGGTATAGCAGCGCAGGTTGGCAGGTTATGCCAAGGCAGTTTGATTGGTAGGTTGGAACGCGCATAGCTCGGGAGACAGTCGAACACACACCAAACACAAGGCAGCACAAGAAGACGGGAGTAGAAGCGAACGGAATAAGATTGTTATAGGTCTACATTATTGTTGTTGAGGCTTCTCATAGTGGAGAGTTTTACAAAATGTTTTGCGGATAAATAATAGACGAGGGGTTGTTAGAATGCATGTTTTGGTTAGTATGCGCTGATTAAGAGAATGGTGATGTTGAATGGTGAATGGTTCTCCTAATACCTGTGGTTCTAAAAAGACTTATAAGAACCACACTTCTTTTTAAGAACTGGTAAAGTTGTCTAGTTATACCATTCTTATTCAAAATGATGATGGTGACCTTAGTCGTGACCTCATTCATCTCTGCCAGGCAGTAGAACGCCCCTATTCTCTGGGTACCGTCAGCTTGGGGCATGTAGAGCAGCTCGGCATCCGTAGCCTCTGAGGGGTGCTGGACCTGGAAGGAAGCAGTGGGTAAGCCGAGTCCTCCCGTGTCGCCCGTCCAGGCGTCTCGCCCGAAGGACACGGTGGCTGCCGCATCTCTGTCACCCAGATAGGTACCGATGAACGCGCCTCTGTGCCCGCTGGGATCTATGAGAGGTGTTGGAGTGAAGCATGTAGCATCCAGGAAGCCGGTTCCGTTGCCTGGTCAGGGAAATAAAGAAAGATATAGTTTAAGTTTTGTCTATGCTTTTTTTTTGCAGTTTTCTTTACTCAAAATATGAAACATCTGATTCTAAAAACAAAATGGGAACATCTGAAGAACAAAATTGAAGTAAGATGAAGCGTTAGAAGGTATTAAATGTACAATACTGTCGACAGTTAAAACACTTTCTTTCTCGCACATTAATTTATTTGTTAACTATTAAAAACTCCTAAAGCGAATAAAATCTGTTCGTTTAGAAATTAAAGTCCAAAGGTAGGGAAAACATGACCAAGCTATGTACATATAAACGACCATCGTTGTGGTTTGATCATAAACTAGGGATAGCTTTCCATTGATATCTTGGATGCATTTCTCTGGTCATGCATCACTGACCTTCGCATACAGTCAGAAAAATTCAAGGTTACAGGATGGTTCAACTAACAACTGAGCAACGAGTGTTTGTGGTGAAGAGATTTCAACAGACAAGAATCTATCAAGCTACTCGGGACAGACAATCCCGAATTGACGAAAATAGCACCGATCTGCGCACTTCCGAGTTTGAAAGCGAGGCTCTCAGTGCTAAGTAAACAACTTACTATGCAGAACGTGCGCTGTCATTTATGGCGTGATTCGTTCATGCATGAATGACGTTGGAGAACAGCACAGTGTTTAGCACTGACATCCTCGCTTTCAACCCGGAAGTGGTAATGTGAAATTCGTCGATAGGTTTAGAGAAGTCTTCCCCAAGAGCAGTGGCGGATCTACGGGGGGGGGGGGGGGGGGGTGGGGGTTTAAACCCCCCCCCCCCCCCCCCCCCCCTTGGGCTGCCCAGTGAAATCGTGATGGCTTAGAAAAAAATAAAAAATAACCAGTGTCGGGTGTCGAAAATTCGGCACGCTGGGGTGTGTAGGCCAATCACCTCAGGTAAACCCCCCCCCCCCTTAGTTAAAACCTAGATCCGCCCCTGAAGAGGGACACTCCACTTAAGAAAATGATTTGGGCGAATGTGGGGAATGCCCTGTATCCCTGGATACAAGACATTTCTTTACAGACCAAAAAGAAATCAACCCTATGTGTGGCAGGATCCAATAAAATTATGGACTTAATAAAAAAGAACAAAATGAACTTATACGTGACTTTTGTTGATGTATTACTAACGGATGCCTTACTAATTCCCATAGTTGCGTTCCCCCACCTCAGAACAATTTGTGCACCCACCCCCCCCCCCAGCAATGGGGACCAGTTGCACCACTGCCCATGTGCGACCCCCCCCCCCCCCCCCCCCCCGCCCCGTGTGACACACCTCTCCATTCCGGGCACTCGTTGGGTTGAGTTTCGTGCACTTTGACCTCGCACACCGTCAGATACTGAGACTCGCCTGACCCTTTTAGATCGATGTCCACGCTGACGTAGCGAGCCTGGATGGGCGGGTCGCAGGTGAAACGGATCCACTCGCTATGGGTGGTTTGCTCAGCACTCACTGGGGATCCACACACGGTGTTCTGGGTGACAGTCGGGCTGAGTCCAGCACGGATGGTTGCATTAATCAAGCGTTCGCCTATAGAACCAGAAAAAAAGTTCGGACATTCTTATTATTTAACAAATTAGGCCTATGCCATTTTAAAAGGCGGAGGGTTTTAAGGAAATATCAAAATATACTGAATTAGTATGAAATGCCTGACTGCAAGTAAATAATAAAAGTAAATAATAGTCTCAAGCATCCTATGAAATCATGGCACCCTCGTGTGCTGTCATTTTCAAGAAAAGTGGAATTTTTGTATCCATTTCCACCGATGGTCAGCTGACTATCGCTGGAAAAAACTGTTTTTCAAATACTGCCCGCGCCCCAATTTACCAACTTCAGTTATTAGTCCACAGTTTCTTTGGCAGTTGGTTACACATCCATGAACGGTGATACCCAGCACGACATGGGGGAAAGGGTACCCCCCCCCCCCCCCCTTTATCCCTATACCCTAAGCACACTCCAGATTTCTGAAAAGAATTCCTGAGATTCCGGGAACACAATGACCAACACAAAGGAGGGAGAGGGTCCTCTCCCCCCCCCCCCCCCCCCCCCCATATCGTGCTTCATATGTGAACGGTGCATACAAGCCAGTGCAAGCTCCGTTTTGTCTGAAGTAGGGTTAGGGAAACCATAGAGCAAACAGACTACAGGAACATTATTTTTTAGCTTTGTTTTCCCCAGCATCTATGCACACAAAACTTTAAACAGGTCACACAAATGTTGTTCAGGCCTATAATACTTTTAATGCTGATGGTTTTTCATTTTCGTTGGGTTTAAATCATGGAGAAATTATTCTTGTTGATGCAATTGTGTTTTGGCGAGTTTTTGCAGCGGTTGAGAAAATCGCAATTCATTATGGGTATACTTGTGCAATGTGCATGTATCAATATAGAAACCCTTCATGGTAATTTCATATATAGTGTGGAGGGACCGGAGCAGTCTAGAAATAGCACGTGAATCAATAGGAACGCAGGGTTTTAATTAGCGCTGTTTAATTTGCCAAACAGACTATACCTGTAGGCCTATACGTCTTTTGAACTTAAACGATGGCTGGCCTACAGAGCTAAATAAGGGCACAGTATCTTTAATCGGAAGTAGCCTATACACGAGTCAGAGTTGATTTTGTTTGATTTCAGGTGTTGGGCAAGAGAGCCCAAACCCATGTCTGTTGGTCATAGTTTTCCTTTGGAAATGAAGAAACAGCAGAAACAGAGATTCAGATAAAGAGAGAGAGACAGACAGACAGACGGGGAGACAGATAGACACACAGAGAGAATGATCTACAACAATTGGGAGATGATGACATTTCTGAAACCCGCCGACCTTTTAATTTTTAATTATAAAAAGAAAATCAGGGGAGGGGATCCTATACCAACGCCGGTCAAAAAGTGGGGATATATCTTCCCCATCCCCAGGAATCTATGCCATATCTGATATTAAAGAAAAAATTACTAGTCTGGTAAATTTGATCTGAATGGAACTAATTATCTCACGGCAACAATCATGTCTGTTGACCACAGTGATCCATCGGATGCAGTACTCTCCTGCCAAGTCGACGCGCCACCATGGATGCTCCTCAGAAGCTTCAAAAATAGAGAAAAGAGGAAAGGTCTTTAAAGTAATTACATTTCATGCACTTTGCGGTTTTTCCCGTACCATTTTGGATTACCACGTGGGCTGAATTTTGTTTTGAATGTTAATTTCGGTAAACCGCAACTACGCCAAAAAATTGCTTCTACAGCGCCCTCATTCGGTGCCCTTATTTGTAATACGTCACGGTTTGACCTTTGACATCAGCACCAAAACCCCGAAAGGAGTGTGTGTTGCGGAAAGCAAAACCACAGAAAAACAGGTTCATGATGTGTGCAATAATGATGCGCATCGGGTAGGGTTAACCACGCCAAATTGACCCGAAACATTATACATGTAGATATAAACCGAATCCGTACTGAAACCGATCTGAACTCTCCAAACCGACCCGACCCGACCCGACAAAAATATTTGGGGAAAAAACGACCCGAACCGCCCAAAACCACTGGTAAGAATTTTTAAAAATCCAAATGCCCCCCCCCCCCCAAAAGGAAGTGGGCGAGGACGCTAAACATTTTTTTTTTACTTCGCCAGTAATTGAAAGCGCCTCAAAACTGTTGCGTACATATACAGTATACCGCCATTAATTCAGGCACTCGGAATGCAATGAAGCATTAAAACCGCGCAACCAGTGTCATCAGTCACACCCCTCTCCCCGCTTGTTAAATTATTTTGCGGACGCAAAATGCTTTAGGGCACTTCCGCAAGCCAGTCAGCAAGCCAGATTAATTAATTAAATTAATTATTTAATTAATTAATTTGGGTTCTGGATTCGCTGCAGTCTTTTTTAAACGGTTTATTATGCCAATATTTATGGTAGCTATACATCATTAATATAATTCTTTTTCAGTTAAATTATCTCGTTTAAGACCAACAACTATAAAGGTCAATGAGCAATCAACTATCCGAATAAAGTGTTCCCCACGTGTACCCGCCTATTATTGAGAGTGATGTGCCAAGAACACAGAAAGCCATTGTGAGTAGTTTCCCAAAACGCGGGAAGGAATTAACCTTTGCATTAGACTTTGAACAAAAACAAAGCCAAACAGGTGTTATAGGCCAACGGAAACAGTTTTGACCTGTTTCGGTGCGTCTTACTGGAAAGGATGGGTCGTTTTTGTTTTTGTCATGAAGTCGAGTTCTTGATTCTGGGGTGGACCGATAATTTGTCTTTGTGATGATGTTTTATTTGTTCCAGATATTTCCAGCTAAAATGACCAGCAGAACTGCGGATGTCGTCATCTTGCCTGCAATAATGTCGTCATCCCGAGATAAAATATGTCAGGATCTCAACAAGTTGGATGGCACTCCTAGAGCTCTGTACGAAATAGCTATTTCATGAGAACGAAACAGGAATGCGTGCGAACGAAATAATTCGTGCGAAAGAATTAGCAAATTGTGGAAACGAATTAGCAATTTGTGGGAACGAATTAACAATTCATGGGAACGAATGAGTAATTCTTGTGAACGAATAAGCAATTTGTGTGAACGAATTAGGAATTCGTGCGAACGAATTAGGAATTCGTGCGAACGAAATAACAGTTCGTGGGAACGAATTAGTAATTAATCCCACAATAAGTAGTAATTGGTGGGAACGAATTAGCAATTTGTGGGAACGAATTAACAATTTATGGGAACGAATGAGTAATTCTTGTGAACGAATAAGCAATTCGTGTGAACGAATTAGGAATTCGTGCGAACGAATTAACATTTTGTGGGAACGAATTAGTAGGCCTAATTAATCTCACAATAAGTAGTAATTGGTGGGAACGAATTAGCAACGGCCAAAAGAATTACCACTCTGTCCCTTCCCAGCTTCATGGAAACCTTTTATTTGTGTACTGTGCATGTGATCATGGTGTTTATTGTTTTGGTTATTTCCTCATGCTAATATTTTCTTCACCATTTCCGATTACCCGGTCATTTCCTGAGGTATTTCCGACAAACAGTAACCGCTTGACATTGGCCTGTGGTGAAGGCAATTTGTGCTACATTTATTGGTATCAATATTGGTTGTGGGGGCGGAGCCGGGCGATATTTTAAAATCAAGATTATGGTATTTCCTGAAAGTACAGGTTAAAAGCTTTAATTTGATATATTGTTTGTTATGGTACCTCATTCCTAGCCCCCGATACAAACTTTTCGATTTGTTAGAATCTTGACGCCCTGTTTTGAGAAAATGAAGCTCAAAGTTTGTGATCTGTGCACACTTTAACCCGAGTTCAAAAAAGAAACCATCCCCAAATATTTCTAATTCCAATCATCTGTACCGATGGATGGAGAATCTTTCTAGAAGAAAAATGATACTGAGACCTCCCGATTCGGTCCAGTAGTGTTTGCTGAGCCTATTTTGTGAAGCAAAGTCGGGGGTCAGTTGGTCCCGAGATGCTATCATCATCCTCTTTTCTGCATGGAACAAATGGCCAAGTGACCCGACCTTGCTTCACAAAATTGGCTCTGGAGCAAAAACTACTGGACCGAATCGGGAGGTCTTAGAATCATTTTTCTTCTAGAAAGATTCTCCATCCATCGGTACAGATTGTTTGACTCTAAAGATAGCGGAAGTATGCCGTTCCGGTGTTTTTGGACCACCCTGTATACACATGTATGTATTGAACACATTATATTGGAGTTTTAACCTGCATCCTCTCAAAATTGGAATGTTCCCATGTCAGTCATAATAGTAAGGGGAAGGGGAACAGAATTAGGCGATCAACACTTTGCCCATTGATTTTTTACTTTAGATGTGTGCCGAATAATGTAAGTGAATCACATGGTCGTTACAAACCAAATAATAATCGACACTGTTCCATTTGACGCGCCACCAGCAGATAAGATTTTTTGGTGTGGGTTTTGTTCACTACATCTGCTGTTCATTTTGTACACTACTTATTTTCTTAAATCATTCTTCTGTTTTCACTGAATAGTAAATAAAAAAGTAAGTATACAATGTCTTTGATCTCATGTTGTCAAGAACTCGCATTTATTAGTAGTTACAAAAGTTTTTAAGCGTAAATTAAAGAATGGAGTGTAACAAGAGAGCCTCCATATAGAGCAAATTGTAAGTGGATATTTGACAAATTGAAAACAAATAATTGTAATAGTTCATACCATTAAAGCGCATCTTGTTCTCCGAAACAAAGCCTTTATTATATTAGGCCTATGTCATTCTAACAGAACCGTGGATAAATGTTCAAGTTTAAAGTTGCCATGCCCGTGCATTTTGGGTCTGGCAACCCCAAGATAAACTTTGAAAATTGTTCAATTAATAGCATGACCAAAGTGATTAGCTTTCCAATTAGGCATTGAAGGAGAGAAAATCAACTCGATTAGTAATTAAATAATTTTAGTTAGCAGTGCCTTGGTCTTACTTTAGCTGGGTAGCTCAAAAATGCAGTTTTCATGCATGCGACTTTTGTAGTTGGAAACCGCTCTTGTCACCTGAAATGTATATTACAGGCCTACCTAAGTAAACTTTTTTTAGGTATTTCATCAGCGTGTACTGAATTTACATTTCGTTCTGCAAAGTATTTAATCTTTGATAATTCTTCAGCAGGAATAAATTCATTTTACAGTGAGCAGAGATAACCCATCTGTAGCAGAAACAAAAAGGGGAACCTACTGGTCTTGGTACAGGTGCTTGTGACGTCATCAACACCCTTGTAAGCTCCGGTAGACTCACTGTAAGCAGACGACTGGGAGCTTGGCCGGCCAACCAAATACAGGCTGTCGGTGGGTCTGCACACTGTGCAAAATAAAAGAGATGCAAACCATTGAAGTAGCAATGAGGGGGGGGGGGGGGTCCGAAATCCCCTTATTCCTTAAAAAAGAGGGAAAATGGGTAGTTAGTAGGAAAAATCAAAGTCATTGGAATGGTTTCCCCATGTTAAGAATCAATAGCGGCTAATTGTAAAACTACATTTCAGGACAAAAATAAGCGAAATGGCGCTACTAACTTTAGAAGTAGTCATATCCCCAATTTCTATGGCTCCTCAAAAGTTCTCGCTATACGCTACTGATCAAAACCAATGTTATTTCCCACTTTTGCCGTACAGCCCTACAGCTTTTAAAATATTTTCAAATCCTCCAGACTGAACAGTCACTGATAATTGCACCAAACAACACGTGGCCAATTCAGGGGCGGAACAAGGTTTGGTTGGCGGGTTTAAAAACCCAACTCCTGACCTCCTCAGCAGTTATATTATTGCATGTGGTATCTCGAAAATGTATGTAACTTACCTAAAAGGATGCCGAGAACGCTTAAAAAACTAGAAACTTGATATCGCCCAAACGTTCTACCCTGCGCGGCCATTTTCACTGCACTGTGAAGTTGCCGGCTTGAGAATCGGCGTCACAAGATGACTTCCTTTCTCGATGCGTATCTTTTTATAGCAATAGCATGCATATGTACATGCAGGGAACAGTCGGGTATCAGTCACGTGATACGGGGCAACCTTGATCGCAATTTTATTTTCCGATAACCGTTCGAATTTCTGGTTCAAAACTTCCTTTCAATTTTGTCCTTCCTCCTTTTTTATAAACAATTGGCACCAGTTTATCCATCTGCCAAATTCTCTGTATTATACACGGTTGACCTCTCTGTTCCGTGCCTGTATCGTAGACTTCCACATCTTTACCACAACAGTTAAAATTTTCACACAGACTCTCGGAAAGCACTGAGTATACAGTGCTTCATACATTGCGTCGGGACAGGGCAAAAGAGAAAACATCTCTGTTCTAATTTAAATAAATATACATGGGGCGTCACTTGGAAATTCTATCCATACACACAGAATTGTTGTACCCCCCCCCCCCCCCCCTCCACGGCTGAATGAGGATCCAGACGCTGCTAATTGAAGAGGTGAAATTTCAATTGATTACCACACCAGAGTTGATTTTTGTTGTTGCTATGAATCTATTAAATCTACTTTGCAATTCAGTTTTAATGTGTCCTTCGGGGTGCCATACATAGAAATGACGCACACAGCATCTTTAAACATGGCAGTCATATTTCTCGGTATCGGCATTTAATATAGATTTTCCCGGCCAATTTGCGAATTGTTCTGATCACTTTCATTATTGGTCAAAATTTTGTTCCTAATATATGTTTCGTTTAGGGGCATTCTATTTCGTTTTGGTGCATTCAAGACTTCATTTTGTTGCATTCTTACATTGAGTTTTGTAACCTCCTTTGACGGGTGAAGCATTCAAATTAGCGAACGTCGGTGCGCATGACGCTTGACCATGCTTTTCTTTTCTTATTCGTTTATGGCAATCATTTTCATCAAATGGTCATTCAAATTAATACGAATTTGTAATTGATATATTTTCCTATTGTTCTCTGAGGTTTTTGTACAAATTGTGTACAATTTATAATGGAACATTTTGTAACATTTATTATGTAACATCTGAACTGATATGAGGGATAGATGGATGATGAACGAATTAATGAAATGAAAATGGCCAATGGTTTTCTTTTTCACTGTTGATCTTTGTTTGTTTTAAAGTTTGACCAAAACAAATTAGGGGCATCTGTATGTTGACATGTTTATGAATCCTTTAACTTTGTTCTTTTTCGTTCTTTGTTCTTTTTCGTTTACTGTTCTTTTTCGTTCTGATTCACCTATCGATCTCTTCATATGCAAGACATCGGGCCATGTATGTTTGGCAATGGTTGTACCATTGGGAACACTTCTCTTGGGTAATTTGTTTTCTTTGGCCGATTCCATTAGACGATCATACGTCCCCCCGTAGGCTCGCCATCTTATCTGTCTCAGTGAAGACTTAGTTAAGAAAGAGAGGTGTGCATCTACGGATTGAAGACGTCAGATATGATTTATGAGATAACTCAAACTTTTATAGGAATACGGACATGCAGGAATGTGGACATGCAGGAAAAGATGCTTGAAAAAAGGTGAAACATGTTTGCCCAATAATGAAAATGAATGCCCGATCAACCCCTTACTGCTGGTCCAGACGAAATTGAATGAATAATATACGATACTTTTAATTAGAATGCATCTTTGACAGGGACGAGTGAAGCTAAAAGACAATAGAGTGCTCGAATAGTGAGTTTGAACTTGCCCCCCCCCCCCCCCCCGGCTGTTTGTAAGACTGTTTTACGCTACTGGGCAGACGGGTCACCCCAAATGCCGTGCTATAAGCTAATCGAACGATAAAACGCAGGCCGTCACGATCTTCACTTGATTGTCGTAGCCATTGACAAAACGCACTTTTCGGACCAAAGCGTACATTTTTGAGATTTATTGCTTTTCCGTTAATCGCAGAAGTAACAGCGTCGGGCTAGAATAATAGCTTCTAAAGTCGCAATGATCTCAATATGTTTAAACTTTAAATATAATTATATGGGCCGACTTGAGCTTACCCGCCGTCCGGCGTGATTGACTTGTGATCTGCCTTTGGATCTGACTTGTGATTGACTTGTGATTGACTTGATTACAACTCTGGCCATAATTTGTGACGTATTTCCACCACTGACTCAGCTCCACGAGCAGGAATGTCTTGGCCATGGGCGTCGCCGGGGGGGGGGGGGGGGGGGAGGGGGACCCCCCCCCCCCCGGAAATATAAAAGAAGACAAGGTGCCAAGTCAATTTCGTACTCAATTGAATGTACAAAACACTCGAAACCTGCTGAAAGCGTCGAGTGATGTCCAGCACCCCTCCTTTTCGATTTTTCCACGGCCCGTGATTTCTCCCTTTGCTGCATTCTGGTGAGTGCTCCCCCTCCCCCCCCTCCCCCCTCTAGAAAAAAATCCTGGCGACGCCCATGGTCGTGGCTGACTCGGGCGAGTCCTGATGACGTCATAATCGAACGGCACCGGTGGGTTAACCTGAGTCTTTTCGACCCAGCTAGGTCACATAACACCCGGTTCAGACACCAGCCTTCCAGAGCCGCGCCGAACCAAATTAAAGACAAGATTTGAATTAAGTACCGGTACATGAAAAGTCTGACGTCTGAAACAATTAGGGGCGACTATAGACGCGCTAGATGGCGAAAGATCGACTGTTGGAGTAGTTAGAGCGACTCAGGAGCGACTTGGTTTCTGACGTCGCTCTCGTCATGAGCCAAACTCAATGCAAATTTATGTTAATCATATGTTAAAGTTGGTATTTAGGAAATTTGACCTTGAGACATCCGACAATCCATCGGTACCTTCACCGCGCGCAGTATAGAGCGTGTAAGTTGACCTCGACAACGTACGAGAGTTTACGAGAAACCGAACTTCCGGGCACCTCGAATAGGAGCTTCAACGTGTAAAGCGAGTAGTTTTCTTGAAATAATTTGTTTTGACGCTGTTCTTTTTACTGAAAGGTAGATAAAAACTTTTAGCAAAATATTATTTTTCATTTCAATTTACAAAATGTGAACGATATATCAAATTAGGGAAAAGGAGAACGAACAAGTCTAATACGTCATACGTACGTCATTCGCCATTGTTCTTCACGCGCCAGTCTTAATAGCGTAGACCATATATGCAGAATAACGCGGTCGTCGCATATAATTTATGTACGTACGTTCACTTTCCGCAGCGCCAGAAGATGCAGTACAGGGGTTGGGGCCGTCTTTCTCTTGCCGACAATGAGCCAATCACGTTGCAACCTGACGCTCAGGTCAAACATTTTTTCCTACTTTTCTTCAATGATTTAGACAGTCATGCATGTTTTCATATATTTTAAAATTAATTTTGAATTTATCATCCATATTTATGGCCGTTTCATGGTTCAGATCATCGTAAAAACAAAGTATTATAGAAAACAAAATCAACCACACATAAAAGTCCTATAGCCGGCGGCTCGGAGGTGCCCGGAAGTTCAATCGTGACCTTTATGCGTGAGACTTACACGGTCTATAGACGACAGCTATAGTACGATAAGAGTCACAAAGCACAAATTTATGATTCGCCTTTGCCTCGCAGCAAAGAAGTATTCAAGTAGTTTTAGACTCCCCATTGCGTTTTAAATTTGTGGAAGTGCTTACTTCAAATGTTAAATAAATTCAATATAAAACATCTGGATAAATCCCCGTCATCTGATTGGTGGATCGTCGATCACGCGCATTGAATTATTCGTACCAACGCACGGTGTAGTATAAATATCCATCTCCCTGAAAAGCCGACTTTAGTGGTTCTACGGCGCATGCCCGTGGAGATAAATGGGGCAGTGACCGGTCACGTGAGAGGGTTTAACCAATAATAGGGAAGAGAAGCCCAAATTTCATGGGAGTCGGATATTCATATGACAACGGCACCGCAAAAATAGAAGTTCTATTCAACGGTATGCGTTGAATAGAACTTCCATAATTACACGGTCACACTATTGGTGGCGCTACACCACGGCTGTCATTCACAATAACAGATGATGAAATATCGGAACTCGTAGGTGATGCTGCCTCTGCTGACACAAAAAAAACCAAATTAAATACGCAGTCAAACGATTAGATGAATTTGCAACGATTGAAGCTTTAAGCCCCAGTCCCACTAGGACCTGCGATTTCCCGCGACCAGTTCAGTCGTGCGACAAGACTGGTCGTGGGTAGTCGTGGATATTTCCTGCGACTTGAGTCTAGCAGTCACATTGTAAGACCAGTTGTGCAACCTGTAGAAGACTTGTTGCCGACTGATAGCACCACTAATCGCACGACTGTCGCACAACTACCCAAGACTACGTACGATTGGTGAGGTCCTGTCGCACGACTGGCTACGACCAATCGTGCGACAGGTGCCGACTGGCTGTGACTGATCGTGCGACCGGTAGTGACTGGCTGCGACCGGTCTTGACCAGTCGTGGGACTGGTGGTGCGACTATAAATACAGGGCATGCAGAGCATGCTGAGATGCCAGCAGAACAAGCCCCCATTAATACACCGGCTGACCGGTCTTGGGCAGTGGCATGACCGACGCAGGACAACTCACGACTATTCGTACGACTTGTCGTGGAGTCGCACGACTAGTCGTGCAACTTGTCGTGCAACTAGTCGTGCAATCAGGTCTACTCGCACGACAAGTCGTGCTAGTGGGACTGGGGCTTTAGCTGATTTCGAACTGGTAAATGTGTATTTGTTAGGCAAATTAGGACCGAGTTATGGGGATTTGTCTCCATAACGATGGTGTTCCCCACGACGTCTATCGCACGACCACAATTTGTGTGCGTGTGGTGGTGGGAGTGTTCTTCCGGGGGCGATTTTTTTTTCATACCACACATCCGGATTGGCAATCATTTTCAGGTGTACTTTGCTATGGAAGCTATCAATAGCGGGCGCTAGACAATGACACCATCATTACTCTTAATACAGTAAACCGGTTTGGTCGAGCTGCTGTTGTGGTTGTAAAAAATCGTAGGCCCTAAGGCTTGGGGTAGCGGCCTAGGTTCGAACCTTCTGCTGGATTTAGACTGTTACGGTTTTTTGGGCTTGCTTTTTGTTTGTTTTATTATTTTCGCTCCAATTATTTTGTGGTTTGCAGGATTTTATTTAAAGGAAAAAAACATTTGAAGTAAGATATGGGACAGAGCCCCCCCCCCCCCCCCCCCGCTCATTTGTGATTGTTGTTGTGTTTGTCATTTTGTATCTGGGATTGTGTTCAGATATCCAGGGGGATGTTTTAGGTATTATGTGTGAGTGTGTATAGGGTATAGGGACAGGAGGGGTACCCCCTTGGTCACATTTGCTGGGTATAGGGAAAGAAGTTCGAGAACTTGTTATGCAACACCACTGGCAATCAATCCACATTGCACTGAAATGTCCTTTCGGCAAAAAAGAATGCTGTGCCACAAGTTTCGCTGTGAGTGGTGCCAGTATGGAATAATCTGCCTGAAGAATTGAGAACCATATATTCCTTAGGTACATTTAAATCGGAGCTACGTAAAGCCATCGATCAGTGATATTTCTGCCATTTGCGCTGATCTACGGAGTAATAAACTTGGTTGCCACATAATTTGGAGCCGAATGGGAATTTTCCGAGGTTTTTTTTGCGGGTTTTTGCCCATTCCACTGGAGAATTGTAAATGTAACCTTACATAGATTTATTTGTGTAAATATTCTTGTATTTGTGTAAATATTTTTTGTCTGTGCACACATACAGATTGGTTGAAATAACTAAAATTGGTAGATATTTCGACACCAACACCACGAACTGACACTCTCTAGCGCGTGAGTGCCAGGGCGCGTGCGTATTTTACAGTGTTGTAGGTCTGGAGACCGGTCTCGGTCTCGAGACCGGTCTCGAGACCAGTTTTTCCTGGTCTCGGTCTCGGTCTCGGTCTCGGTACCCTGTGGTCTCGGTCTCGGTCTCGGTCTCGGTACCCCGTGGTCTCGGTATTTTGCTGGTCTCGGTATCGAGACCACCAATATTTTATACAAACAGCACATGTGCAGAATCGATTACAGCACGCTCGACTCGACTCGAGATGTATAATTGTGCAGTATATGACAACTTCTTGTTTACAGAATCGATTACAGTACGCTCTACTCGACTAAAGATTTATAAACGTGCAGTACATGACATGATGACAACCTCGTTTCTTTGCCGTGTACGCGTGCCCAAACGTACATGTAGCGCATTAGCTTCATGTATGGGAAGTTGGGAACGACATGCTCAAATACACGAACTACGTGTACATGTATTACGATCAGCGGCGTGTACTCTATACCACGTAAAGCCACCGCGGTCGTTTCTACAGCTGGACATTGTTTTTTCGAGTCAAGATGTCGATATACATGTAATGTAAACATGTAACCGGATAAATGGACAGTTAACCGTGTAACCGCAGCCTTATTCTTGATGTCAATAAATACGGTTTACTTGTACATAATACATGTATACTCCTTTGCACATAATGCATATGGAAATTTGTGATCTTTTTGCATTCTTTTATTATGTAAATGACATACAAGGTCTCGAGGTCTCGGTCTCGGTCTCGGGCCATTAGGTCTCGGTCTCGGTCTCGGTCTCGGTCTTCCAGGTCTCGGTCTCGGTCTCGGTCTCGGACCATCAGGTCTCGGTCTTGGTCTCGGTCTCGGACTTCGGGGTCTCGACTACAACACTGGTATTTTTCAGAACAAAGTAATTTTCGTTTTTACGAACTGACACCCAAGTAGGGGAGCGCGCGCTAACCACTCTTTAATTTTCACGAACTGAAACCATTCTTAATTTCACGAGTTTAGAGGTTTTCAGTTCAATGTTTCTGTAAACCCACAAGTACAGATGGAGTAGATTCGTGTCAAAGCTTTTAAAGCGTTTTTCTTGGAATGGTATTATCCGCTACATGCTTGCGTGTCAATTCGTGAAAACGAAGTCTTCTCTAGCGAGTCAGTGTCCGATGTGCGCGCGCACACCTGGGTGTCAGTTCGTGAAACCGAAATTTACTCAGTACGCGGTTTCACGAACTGGCACTCAGGTGCGCGTGAGTGTCAGTTCGTGAAAACGGTGACGATTTGTCCAACCAATCCAGTTTGTTGGATATCTACCAATACCGGTAATTGGTTGTTTTAACTAATTATATGGTTATTTCAACCAATCCGTTTTTAGAGTGTGTAAATATTCATTTCTAATTAGAAATATATGCAGGGCCCCAATGGAAACCAGTTTTAAACTGTTTTAAATTGGCAAATAGGCCCATGTGGTGCGAATAATTGCCACCTGGGGGTCGCACTGGCCTCTGGCTGCGTTGAAGTAGCAAATACGTGCTCATACCAGATTAGCCCTCGGCGATATGAAGCCCAAACTACTGCGATATATTCCATTCTGAAAAATACTCTCTTCACTGCAAAACGAAGAGGCAGCTTTCTGGTCCGCGAATTATGTATTCCCAAACGACATCCGAATGGATGATTGTTGAGCCCGCTCTACGATACTTTTTATATATGTACACATATATGTTATAGGTATATAATGCAATTAATTCTCAGTCGATACGGTGCAAGGCTTTGGGGTTGAAGATTGTGGGTTCGAAACCTCGACGTGACCGTTTTTTAAAGTCCATTTTTTTTCCTTCTAATTTCCAGCTTTGGAGGATTTTTTAAAAGGGAAATAAAGTCCGAAATTTCATAAGGTTCGAATTCATTTCTTTTTTTTTCTAATTCGTGGCTCCGGAGGATTTTTTTAAAAGGGAAGTGAAGTCCGAAATCTCATAGCGTTCACCCCATGCGGCTGGTCCAGTTGTTTTCAACATTGCTCTATAACTGAAACTCACAATTCTTTCAAAAGCTGGGACGCTTTATTTTGACAATACCTCAAGAACACGACTCTACAATTTGCTGTTCCTCTCTGAGGTCATGTAAATTATGATTGATTCTCTCAATGGCCGACCATATAATACGCAATTACACAACCCTCCCCAAACTGAACACACTTGACGTTCCCTCTACAATCACGGAAGTTTTGTAACACTGTGCTGCAATTTTCATGTGGATTATATACGTGGAAATTAGTGCGGGTTTGTGCACACTTCCTTGTCATTTCGACATAGTGCACAGTCATATATGCCTGTGTGTAATCATTGAGACCACTACCATCGCACAGGGAGTACTGCTTCGTTATATTTGGATGGAATGAACATGTAATTGGCATCGAAATGGCACTCTTTTCAAGCGGTCTTTACAACAATGTGTTACGGGGAATGAAGTATTTCACGATAGTACTGGGACTGTTCAACATTTTACAACCCTGTTGTCTGACTGCAGATGTTGCAGGTTAGTATGAATTATTCTAATTTTCTTTTGGTTTGCTATGCATGTACTAAACAGGGAGGTTCAACATGATGAAAACCCACTTTTTGCAGAAATTTACTTCTCGAGAGTTTTAAATATGTTTCTTGAAACATTCTTAAAGTATGGACATTCAAGCGTAAGCGGTGACAAAAATAATTGTTGCCTTTGCAGACTTTGCATTACCGCGCCAGGGGCGGATCCAAGGCGGGGGGGGGGGGGGGGGGGGGGTGGGTTAGGGGGTCGAAACCCCCCCCCCCCCCCCCCCCCCCCCGCTTGTTGCAGTTTTGTTTTACTTGTAAGGGCCTACACCTAAAGTAGCAAACCAGGAAAGCAAAACCCTGTAAAGGTTTTATTTTGCGTGTACGGGTAAGAACAAAACAAAGAGGTTAAATGGCGCCGCCAACGTTGAGAAAGTGTGTTCCCCATCCCCCCACCCCCCCCCCCCCCCCCCCGCTTGTAAAATTTTGTTCGCAGGCGAAACATTTTGGGCAAAATGTTCAGAACCCCCCCCCCCCCGCAAACAATCCTGGCTCCGCCCCTGCGCGCGCAATGGACGCATTAAATATGTCTAAAGTAAGAACCAAAGAGGACAGTCCTTTCCTCCATTTTTCAACAGCACCATAAGATTATGCTTTGTTTTCTTATAGAGAATTTCGTTTATAATTGTTTTGTGTTATCTTCGGCAAAGTCTTGTTTGTTTGTTTGTGCTTTTCATATTGTTTGTCAAAATAAACGAAGTGAAATCAAAGCAAACCCACACATCGCTTGGGCAGATACATAATCACCCTATGTTGATACGTTTTGTGTTGTTTGAATGATAACACTGAAGGTTAAAATACCGTATAGTTCCGTACCCATGGACAAAGTGAAATTTCCTACCGTTTGTTTCAATATTAGCATCAGGTGCAGCGGAACGCTTTTGAAAGTGGGGGCCGGGTTAAAGCAGCGCTGGTGCCGGCCAGCTGCTGCCATTTTCTGTGTTTTCTTGTGCGGAGCTGCGGTTATTAAAAGTCAGCAAACTGTCTGGCCCGCAGGCCTACTGGGGGAGGGGTGGGGGGGGGGGGGGGGGGGGTTGGGGGTTCGAACGACCGTCTCCCCGCTCTGTGACGAGTTCCAGGTTAGCCTAATTTGCCTTAAAAGTATACACGTATGCCGTATCACTGATTGTTCCACTCTATACGCTATATGGAACTTGAACGAGGCTTAAGCCGTAATTTTACTTCCAAAAACCGTTAAAACTAAAATACGGCTATTAAAAAAAAGGAAAAACCATTATTTTAAGGATTTTTTTTTACAGTGTAGGCCCACATACTGTGCGCATTCCTCAACAGTAAAAATACTATGTTCGGTTCCCTCTTCCAGCGATGTAATGATTCGTTTTCGTCAGTTATAAAGACTTGGATGATCAACGCTGGGCTGAAGTTGGTGCCATATCCCATGCTTTATTCCCAGAAAGGGTGTGGGTCAGTATGGCAACAAAATGTTGTTTGGACCCAACGTTTATTGTGAAAGTATATATATAAAAACCTCATGGCATGTTGTCCGCTTTTGAAGAACTTTTTCTCGAAATTTAGCAGTAAAATCTATTTCTAACAAGCATGGCCACAAACGTGACGATGCTATGATGTCACCGGCTGCTACTCATTCAGGAAATCCGATATGGCTGACGTCATAATATTTATCGTTTAGTGTATCATTTTCAGTCTTTTGGCTTTTTTTCTGTAAGTGATTTTTCTGGTGGTAAAAACCTTGCAAATATAACAAATATATGCAGACTCGCATATACAACTATACCGAATGCTACTATATACTTGCATTGTGACTACTGCTATAACTATTTCAAACTTTGTTCAAAGGACTTATAATTTACCAGATTTTTCATAAAAACTGGTCTTAAACCGATTGACAGTGCCCCGTTTGGCCAAGTAAAAAAACATGTTCAGCGTCCTGGTTAATTTTTTAGAGGAAGGAGAAGGGGCTTTATATTTTTTATTTTTAAGATGGCCGCTATTTGATTTCAAATTTCCGACAACCGTAGGATTTTCTACTGTTCAAAGACACAAAAATTAAAAAGACATGTTGGACAAGAGGATTAAACATGTTTAGGCCTACGGTGATTTTAATAGTTTAAGTAGGCCTAAGTTCTGACTAGCAAGTATTCTATTTTCCGATAGATCGGTTGACATAAAGTTTTGGGTTTTTTCACCTCATTTTCCACTGGTAAAATGTAAACAAAAATCCAGGTGGCCCCCAAAAAGGAAGCGGGCGGGGACGCTAAACTGTTTTTTTTTTACTTCGCCTTACGGTGATTCTATGTACAACAAATGACTCAATAATCGGCACAAGACTGAATTATCGGTTGAAAAATTGAGAAAACTTTGGTTGTGACCAACGGCGGCGGAACATTGGGGGGGGGGGGGGGGCTGGGTGGGGGACCCCCCCCAATTTTGGCAGTTCCGCCGCACAAGAAAAACATAGAAAAGGGCAGCAGCCGGCCGGCACCGGCGCTGCTTTGCCCCCCCCCCCCCCCCCACCCTCCTACCCCCACTTCAAAACATTTCCGCTGCATGCTGTTTGTTGTGACCTAAATTGGGAAATATTTAAAATATAAAAAAGATAGTACCATCATCGCTTCATAGCCAAATGAAGTCATCATTTGAGTGGGCTTGTTCAACATCTCATAATTTAAAAAAAATCAACCAAATTTTAGTTGAACAGCCGGGGGAGGGGGATTGTGTCCCCGTCTCCTTGATTCTAAAACAGCGAAAAATGCCTGGTCCTAGAAGAGTTGAATTTTTTTTAGAGTTTCACAAGTTCCGTTTTATTATTTGTTTTTTGCAGATGAAGAGCCCGTGTATTTGACTGCTGTTGTACACCAGCCAATTGGTGGAAACAAATACTCGTGTTTTCTAAGTAACCCGGACACAGATGCAACTGCCTTTTATGGGCGCTACGTTTGGACGAGAAATAATGGATACCAAAACAGAGTACCAACGGGTGCATCTCCAGCCACCCAACCAGGATCTTTTCGCGTAAATCTCGACAGGACTTTCAACAACTATTTCGGAATTTATTTTTGTCGAGCACGAAAAGCCAACAAGCTACTAACAACGATAACTGCCACTGTGCTCCTCAACAGCGGTAGGTAGTGACAAATCTGTCTGCTTGAAATATTAACATCATCCTAAACAAAACTTGTAAAATCAGACAAACCACAAAGTGTGTGGTTTGAACAAAGATACCGACAAACAGACCGCCTATACAGGACATGGTAGCCAAGTTGTAGAGCGCTGGTACAGTAATCCGGAGGTCAGTGATTCAAATCGCGCTACTGCCATTTTCTTTTCTCAACTCTTTAAATAGAAACAAGTCGCAGCATTTATGTCAGAGTGTGGTCATAAATGAATGGGAATATGAAATAAATATAAACAGTCATTTCAAATTACTGCTTTGACGTTAATAGTAGAAGACTGTTATTGAAATTTCTATAAAATTGTCATTATTTCGAGTGGGTAGTCGATTTTTATTACCCCTTGGTAATACCCTGGTTAGTTGGTATCCACTGTTCATTTTCAAATCATGTGATATTGTGTTTATTGCAACTTGTACTTGCTGTTATGGTGAAATCATCATTTTTAATTAATCCACTCAGTATAATTGTCTTGTACAGTAATAATTGTTACTTCGATGTCTGGAAAATCGGCGATTGTGTAGTGCAGGGCCCTGTTCCCTATAAGGGAACAAAAATCCACTTTTAGGTTATTGGAATTGCCAAACTAGTTTTAGCGACATTACAAACCAACGGGTATGCCATAGATAATTTTTAGATGGCGGTCACTGCGACACACACTAAACAAGCAAAACCGCGCTGATTCGCATGACAACTGCCGTAATGCGCGTATAAGGAAATTGCATTTTCTACCGCAATAAAGTGTTCAAAATTATAAAAAAAATATGTCAATAGAATTAAGAGAAGTCTGCTTTAGATTGAAAAAGTCATTTTGAATGGGAACAAATTACCTTAAATCTAATTTGATCAAAACTAAAGAGGGGCCCTACATTACACAATCGCCAGAAAATCTACCAAATTATGTATAAAGATCTATAGTAAAGTTGTGTGATCAGAGATATTACCCCACATTGGGAGCTCAGCAATGATATATTAAAAGTAATTTTGCAATGCTTGGCCTAAGCCTATACACATACATGTATTTTTCCCGAAGACCGTTTTCGCCCCAGAAATCAGATGATCGATTCCAAAACGCATTCTGTAATAACTTTTCTTCCAGCTGAAATTGTTCCGGCGAATGGACTGTATACAAAAACAGTCAACGAAGGAGATGATGGGGTGGTTATTGAGATGTCAGAGGTCACCGAGTCCCGTAACCGATATTCCTGGAGGTTCAACAATTCCGAAATTCTACAAACCAGTTATTCGAGGAGCTATGCTATTGAGGGTGCAGTTACACAGAGCAATGCAGGCGTATACGAGTGCCACTACTACAACGAACGAGGAGAGGCCAGACAAGGACTGGTTCGGTTGATTGTGAGGGGTGAGTCACAAGATTATTTAGATGTCTTTACTCGACCAAAAACAAACAAGATCAAACATTTTCCATAGGCCTACCACCTCAAGTTCTATCATCTAGAGCAATTCAGAAATACTACGTAATCGCTCTACCGTGAATATTTTCAGGAGTTTTCTAGAAATTTGCATTCACACCCATTTTCCAAGGAATTTGCTTGGCTTACCATGCATGCTCCTAGTTTAGACCTCTAAACAGTGCTATTACTTCGTGTACGTGGGACATGTGCTTCCCACCTCAGGTCTGTCCCCAGTTCCTCCACTGGGTATTGCAATTCGTAAACCTAGGGGTCTGGGACTTTTTTCTTCATGATGTCCCCCTGGGAAGATGGTGCACTACCGAGTGTCTCTAACCATGGGCGTAAATCCCGGGGTAAGGGTGGGAGTATAATTATATCCCCTACTTTTTGACCAGGGAGGAACAAAAAAATGCTGATTTCGAGGTTATCTTGTAACTTTTCAAGAGTCAAAATGTATAAAAACAAAAACAAATACAAAAACTTTAAATTGTGTTGTCAGACATAGGGACATAAATGTGCATATACACAGCCTATAATACATAGGGTAACCAGACCTTTGTATCATGAACGGTACCCCATAGTGTCATATTTTCTCCAGTATACTACCCCCCACCCCTCCCCAGCCTTTTTCAAATTTCTTTGGTCGGCCGGGATTTTGGTCATCCCCATCTCCCCCTACTCGCCCATCCCCCATCCCCCATCCCCCCATTCGCCGACACGGACTTACGCCGCTGCCTCTAACTGGTTGCCTCTTTGATCAGGTTGCCGTGCTGGCCGCTGGGGCTCGCCTGGGTGTTCCGGCGTGTGTGACAACTGCTACAATGGAGGTATATGTAACGACCTGAACGGACGCTGTGTTTGCCCCGCGGGCTTCGTGGGAAGAAACTGCTTGCAAGGTAGGCTCTGCTTACTGCGTTAGAGCGATCCTTTAAAGTTTAAGCCCCGCCCATTGACGTATTGACCAATCGCATCCACGAATAGTATGATCCGACAAACGTCCGACGTGTGGCGCGGGCGACTGATTGGCCAAATACGTCAAGGGGTCGGATTATTTTTTCGTAGAATAGATGGGTCCCTGAAAAGAATTCTTAGAGGCTTAAAGCCCACGAGCATAATGATATCTCAAAAAGAATACATGTAATGAAATGTTGCTGTTCATTGGAGTAGAAATCGTGCAACTGAGTGTCTTTGTTCCTCTGAGATAGACACTTTGTGCTTTCATTGTCAAAGACTGTCCACAGCGATAGTACCTCGGGCACGGTTTTCATAAGTATTAACTATTATCTGACGGGATCAGACTTCTACTCTTAAAATTAAGATGTGATTGAAAAAGGTTGTACTTTTTTCAGGAATCGGCTTTGAGTTGGCTCTTTAATACCTATCAACATAGGGATGCTGCATTTCTAAAAACGTCTGTGATTGCAAATTAAAAAGAATGACGTGTTATGGATGCAGGCAGTTCGTTTTTAGCCGCGTCGCATTGTTCTTCTTCTTGTTGTGCCAAATCCGTCAAGTGACAGTCACGTGTTCTTCTTGTTGCGCCAAATTCGCCACGTGACAGTTTTCCTTGACGAAACGAGTCTAGTCACACACGCAAAGTCTATAATGGGGTTTTCGAAACTTTGGCTTTGTCTCCGACTTCGGCTTCGTCTCCGACTTCGGCTTCGTCTCGGATTTCTGAATAACTGAGAAGCAAACCAAATTGAAATATTCTAAATTTTGGTGCATGTTCTGCTTCAGGAACATTCGTTCTGTTTATTATGAAAGCAAAAATTAGAATATTACTATTTGGTTTGCTTCTCAGTTATTCAGAAGTCGGAGACGAAGCCAAGGTTTCGAAAACCCCATTATGAGACCGCATCATGGAGAAATGTGTTTTATTTCTCCATGGTTGCGAATTGCATGTACTGTGTCGATTACACACAAGTTACCAACGATGCGCACGCGGCTCCTGCACGAATAAGCCAGTTCCATGTTTCGCTCGCGCATGCGCCAACTCCCTGACGACCGGATTTCTTCATATTACAAGTCTAAATTTTCCAAGCCTGTCGAAATGTTTGCCATCATAGGAAACCCATTAAATAAACTATAACTTGATTTTAGAATCAGCATTTTATTGCTCAGAACAAAAAAGTTGTGATTTTTCCCGAACCCCCGCACATTGTCCGGGCCCATATCGGACGTCCAGCCCGTGAGACACGTGCAAAATTAGTTCAAAATCTCGCTTCGCACAACGCAGCAACACGGAACATGCATCGCGTACCGCGAGCCAGACTAAGTCTGGTAATGGACTTATGGCATCCACGCACAATACGCATGCAGTACCAGTCTGGTTTCCACCACTCAAGATGTCGAGGGGTTGTTGCAAAATAATCGTTTTGCTTCTGTACTCGATCTATAAAAATACGTGTTGACTAAGTGCGCCTCGTTTGTCTGATTTTCTTTTTATATCACCCTGTTTAGAATAGTTTGGACTTCATGTGTACGAAGCTTAGGCGTTTTTTGGCTTTCCTCTTATTTATAAAGTTACATTAAAAAAAGTTACAATTTGTCAAAGAGATTGAATTTTACATGTGATTTCAATGAACGTTGCGGCACCGACGCGTGAAAAGCGCAACTTGAAAGTTCGATTCTTTTATATTTTATTTTTCTGCCAAAATGAATGAAGTTTCTATATAAACACCATGGATCGTAAGAGTTAATATTCCTTTTGATATCAGGGCACTTGTTAATTGATTTCGAGCCATGCTAATACTTATTATCACTGTTTGAAATTGACTACTTTTGAGTACGCTATGCACAACACGAATGGCGCGCCCATATCATATCTGTACGTCTATGTGATCAAATGATTTTTTTGTCTATCAGCATGTGGAGCTAACAGTTTTGGATTCAGCTGTGATATAGGATGCTCCAGCGACTCATTGTCGTGCACCGGGCAAGTATTCTGCCTTCCGGATCCGTTGGGATGCACGTGTGCCACAGGGTTTCAGAATTACGACTGCAAGACAGGTATAAACGCACTCGACTAATGTTTTGTGAACCATTTTGTGTGGCTTAATTAGTTCAGTCAAGTTAAAGTAACCAACCTTTACCTCGACACTTCGAAAGGGGTATTCTGCAATGCCCTTCGGGAAGAAATCCATTTTGTGACTGCTATTTGCTTTGCAATTGTGTAGTGTAGGGCCCCTCTAGATCTAGTTTTGATCAAATTAGAGTCAACTTCGGGTATCTTTTTCTCATTCCAAAAACAGACTTCTCTTAATTCTACTGACATATTTCTACTGACGGTAAGCCGGAGGTCGCAGGTTCGAATCCCGCTCCTGCCAGTTTCGTTGTTCACTTTGAAAATGTATTCAAATTTACCTAGTCAGTTTCCCTTGTGGATTGTTTTGTAATTTTGAAAAGTTTATTGCGGTAGAAAATGCAATTTTCTGGCGATTGTGTAGTGTAGGGCCCTGTTCCCTATAACGGGAACAAAAATCCACTTTTAGGTTATTGGAATTGCCAAACTAGTTAGCGACATTACAAACCAACAGGTATGCCGTAGATAAAGGGCAGGGTTTTAGTTTTGAGGGAAATTTTGGGGTAAAGCGAGGAGGATGACAAAATGCAACGCGAAAATAAAGATGGCGATCACTGCGACGCACAGTAAACACACAAAACCGCGTTCATTCGCAAAGCAACTGCCGTAAAGCACGTAAGAAAATTGCATTTTCTACCGAAATAAACTGTTCAAAATTACAAAAACGATGTCAGTAGAATTAAGAGAAGTCTGATTTAGGTTGAAAAAGTCATTTTGGAATGAGAAATAATACCATTGAATCTAATTTCATCAAAACTAAATTTAAAGACGGGCCCTATACACTACACAATTGCCATTTGCCCGGCTTTTGCTGTAATTTTCAGAAATAAATGGATTTGGGGTTAGTATTTTATGGCATGCTGGCAGATACTGCAAAGGCCTTGTCACACGAGGCAATTTTTACAAGCAACTTGTCGGCAACAAACAGTAGGCCTACTGCAAGATAAAGGAATGCTTGGGTAACACATGATACATTTTTCTGACGGCATACTATCGACAGGGCATGACAGGGCATGGCAGGGCAAGCAATTAAAAAAATATATTAAAAAGAAATAAATTTAATTGATGAACAAGTCAAACACATGCTAGCAGCACATGCTATGAAACAAATTGATTTGTTTCAACGTGAAAGCTTACCATTTACAAAGATGGCCAGTACCAATCCCCCTGATAAATATTACCATCAAAAATGCTGTCATGCATCTTCGAGAACATTTTAACTGAAGACCTCTAGAAACACCATAGCTTATTTAAGATTCAACAATTGAAATATAAATGTGCACAAAATCACATTTATAAATCAGAATGTTTTTTTTTATATTCTTCTGACTTGGATGGCGGATTGAACTTTTAAACTGTCACAGGTTTGTTATTTCATGTATATTATGTTGAATCACACAAAGTGTAAACACTGCTCAAATGAGCAAATCAAATTTCATCTTCTTGGCACTCACAAAATGATGCACAACCTAGTTTCCCTCTTCAAAGTTGGCTCATTGATCGGTAGAGCGCATCAATGTAAATCAGTCGTGTGTAACTCTATACTAGGCCCCTACTGTATAAATAATTCGGCATTGTGTGTTTCATGTCTCACGTGAAGAATTTTCTTGATATTTTTGGATATTAAAAAAACAAATAAGGCACTGTGTGCTGCCCACGGAAAAATCGCGTAGTGAACTGTACCTTTATACCTACAAACATTGTTAAATCAATTCGTAATTATGTTACAAAATTTAATTTCAGCTTGTGGTTCAGGACGATTTGGAGCAAGTTGCCTTCAAGAATGTCACTGTAGCCCAGGTTCAAGTTGTAACGATTTCACTGGGGAGTGTAGCCAGGGATGTGCAGACGGGTGGTCTGGCGAATCATGTCAAAGTAAGTAAATCAAAATATAATTACATTATCTTCTCATTCTACCTATTAAAACTACCGCTAAAAAGCGACAACCCTGTTTTAAAATACCATGTTTTGATATTTTGGTATACTATGTGTTAGTTGAATTTGAAGTTGAAATTGCTTCACAAGTAAAAAGTCTTTTTACAGCCATATTCATGGAGTAAAGTCAGTTTTATGTGTGTTATTTCTTTGAACGGCCGCCGCTTTTGTCTTTAAATTTTCACTATGCAAAAATGTTGGCAGTAAGTGAGGCCTGACATATTGCTTTTAGTTTACCCTTGAAAACAAAAATAGAACAGAAAAGATCGCTGTTAATTAATTAACCTTTGCATACGGAAGACGCCAAATGGCGCAAAAAACAACAGTGCCACCAGTCCGGATGATGCCATTTGCCGCTATTTGTGCAATTTCAATCCAGCGTTGGATTATTGTGTATGTTATGCTTGACTGCACAAGCACATTGTGGATAATTCGCTTGGCTGCAAAGGCCGGCGCGACACCCAGGCGCCTCCTGTAAATAACCGTACTGAAGGGGTTTTAAAGTCGCTGATCTGATGAGACGATTAGTGTAAAAGCAAAAAAAAAAAAAAACCTGTCAATTTAATTCAATTGTTCACTTTGTTCAAATTTCACTTTGCTTTGTTGTTTTAGTCCCAGATGTGTGCGGGGACGACTACTACGGTGATGACTGCACGAGGAAATGTCAGTGTATCGGAGACGGACCATGCAATAAAGATACTGGGGAATGTCCCGATGGCCTGTGCAGGCATGGATTCGCCGTGTATCCGGAAGCCTTGAACTGTGAAGGTAAGAGATCAAAGGAGGTGTATAAACCAAAATGGCATAGCGTCACTGCGCATAGCGTCACTGTGTGTGGTGAAGGTTTACATTGCACTGCATTGTGCGACGGGTACTGTGTTAGACTCTGCATACGTGGGGGGGGGGGGGGGGGGGGCAGAGCATTTCCCACCTCCATGATCAGAGTAAAATGTTTTAGCCAAGCCAGCATCTGTCATGGAGCCAGAGCCAGTGAATGCTTTGCAGAGAATTGCCAATATAGCGGGCTTACACTATAAAGACGTGTAAACCCACCATTTCGTGTGATTCAACATATACATGAAATAACAAACCTGTGAAAATTTTAACTCAAACCATCTGAGTTGTGAAAAAATACTGGACAAAGGTTCTGTTTCAACAATGACAGTATTCAGTTTATTGTTGAAATCGATCAGGACATTGTTGGATGTCTTCAGGCATTTCTAAGGTAATGTGTTTCTCAGAAGCCTACTTGTACCATCTTGGCAAACTTTCCGGTTGATTGAAGGTTCAATTTGGTTTTTGATCATTAACAAATGTATATCATACCTATATCATACCTATATCATACCTATATCATACCTATAATATTACGCCTTCTATTTAATAGTGTAAAGCCTGAGTCAAAAGGGTAACCCCCACAGCTCTAGATAATTAGCAATACATACCCAGCTAATACATTATGCTTTTATAACATTATGAAAAGGTCTTACGGATGTTATATATAAAACATTTTAAAATAACATTTTAAAAACCTTATAGAAATGTTATGATAAACAGAACAACATTTTAATAACATAATTTAAATGTCTCAAATTTGACGTTTTATCGAGTATGTTAAAGTGATGTCATCCAAATGTTATAACCAAATGTTTTAATTTAGTTTTCATGAGGGAAAGTTTGCCATAAATGTGATATTTTAAAAATATAATCCAGATGTTTTATAAATATCATAAAACGTTACTAAAACATCTCCTGAATGCTTGAGTCCACGGTACTATCAAAAACGTTTGAAAATGTTATAAATGCACTTCTATCTAATGTTTAAAAGTGGTTTAACTTAATTAATAAATGTCAGTGCATGTGATATTTGGAAGACGTCATTATAATGTTGCCACCTTATTATCTGTAAGTTTTTATAATGTTCTTAAAACATATTTTTAAAAATATAATACTATGTTTTACAAATATCCCTAAAATGTCATACCGCAGAGTTGACAACATTCATAAAACATTTTATAGATGTTTGAGTCCATGGAAGAATCAGTAACGTTAAAATAATGTTTAAAAAACACTTCATACTGATGTTTAAAACTTGTCCGAATTATTAAATATATCTCAGAACATTTTATATTTAAAAGACATCATTATAATGTTACCAGTCGTATGTTTTTATAATGTTCTTAAAACATATATTTGTATCCTTAAAAACATGTTGCAGAACTATGTGTAAAATATTATGCCAAATTATTGATAACATTCTTAAAACATGTTATAAATATTTGAGTCCACATAACTATTATTAACGTTTTAATAATGTCAAAAAAGCATTTCTGCCTGATGTTTAAAACTTGTCTTAGGTAAAAAATAAATTTCGGGCATTTGATATCAAAACGACGCGATGATAATGTTACCATCTCAACATGTGTATGTTTTCATGATGTTCTTAAAACATCTTTTAAAAATATGAAACCATGTTTCACAGATATTCCTAAAATATTATGACAAAGAGTTGACAACATTCTTAAAACATGATGTAAATGTTTGAGTCCATGCAAGAATTAGTTAAACGTCTAAATTGTTAAATATATCTTAGAGCATTTTATATTTGAAAGACATCATTATAGTGTTACCACCTAAATAGTCGTATATTATTATGATGATGTTCTTAAAACATATGCGTATAGCATACACATTTTTTTTCTCAGAAATATCTTTAAAATGTTATGCCAATTTATAGATAACATTCTCAAAACATGTTATAAATGTTCAAGTTAAGAAATATATGTACATGTATTAGGTAATAAATATATCTCTCGGGCATTTGATATCAAAACGACGTTATGATAATGTTACCATCTGAACATTTGCATTTTAAAAATGTGTTTAAAACATCTTTAAAAAATTTAAAACCATGTTTCATAGATATCCCTAAAAATGTTATGACAAGAGTTGACAACATTCTTAAAACATGTTATTAATGTTTATAGTGCATGGAAGAATCGATTAAACGTTTAAAGAATATGTTGCTGCAAAAGTACTTGTCTGAATTGTTAAATACCAGTATATCATAGAGCTTTTGATTTTTAAAAGACATCATTATAATGTTACCACCTAAATATAGTGGTGTACTATTATGAAGTTCTTAAAACATGTGTGTATAGCATTAAAACATGTTTCAGAAATATCTTACAAAGGTTATGCCAAATTCTTGACAACATTCTTAAAACATGTTCTAAATGTTCGAGTCCACAGAACTAAACTATAAACGTTTCAATAATGTTGTAAAAACATTTCTTCCTGGTGTTTAAAACTTGTCTTAGAAAATAAATATATCTCGGGGCATTTGATATCATAACGACGTCGTGATAATGTTACCATCTGAACATTTTTATGTTTTTATGATGTTTTGAAAACATTTTTGAAAAATATGAACCATGTTTTACAGATATCCATAAAATGTTATGACAACAAGAGTTGACAACATTCTTAAAACATGTTCTAAATGTTCGAGTCCATAGAACTATACTATACACGTTATAATAATGTTTTAAAAACATTTCTGCCTGGTGTTTAAAACTTGTCTTAGATAATAAATATTTCTCGGGGCATTTAATATCATAACGACGTCGTGATAATGTTACAATCTGAACATATTTATGATTTTATGATGTTCTGAAAACATCTTTGAAAAATATGAAACTATGTTTTACAGATATCCCTGAAATGTTATGCCAAATTCTTGACAACATTCTTAAAACATGTTATAAATGTTCGAGTCCACAGAACTATACTATAAACGTTATATTATTGTTGTAAAAACATTTCTGCCTGGTGTTTAACTTGTCTTAGATAATAAATATATCTCCGGGCATTTGATATCATAACAACGTCGTAATAATGTTACAATCTGAACATATTTATGTTTTTATGATGTTCTGAAAACATCTTTGAAAAATATGACACCATGTTTTACAGATATCCCTGAAATGTATGCCAAATTCTTGACAACATTCTTAAAACATGTTCTAAATGTTCGAGTCCACAGAACTATACTATAAACGTTATAATAATGTTGTAAAAACATTTCTGCCTGGTGTTTAAAACTTGTCTTAGATAATAAATATATCTCGGGGCATTTGATATAACGACGTCGTGATAATATTACCCTCTGAACATTTTTATGGTTTTATAATGTTCTGAAAGCATCTTTGAAAAATATGAAACTATGTTTTACAGATATCCCTAAAATGTTATGCCAAATTTTTGACAACATTCTTAAAACATGTTCTAAATGTTCGAGTCCACAGAACTATACTATAAACGTTTCAATAATGTTGTAAAAACATTTCTTCCTGGTGTTTAAAACTTGTCTTAGAAAATAAATATATCTTGGGGCATTTGATATCATAACGACGTCGTGATAATGTTACCATCTGAACATTTTTATGTTTTTATGATGTTTTGAAAACATTTTTGAAAAATATGAACCATGTTTTACAGATATCCATAAAATGTTATGACAACAAGAGTTGACAACATTCTTAAAACATGTTCTAAATGTTCGAGTCCATAGAACTATACTATACACGTTATAATAATGTTTTAAAAACATTTCTGCCTGGTGTTTAAAACTTGTCTTAGATAATAAATATTTCTCGGGGCATTTAATATCATAACGACGTCGTGATAATGTTACAATCTGAACATATTTATGATTTTATGATGTTCTGAAAACATCTTTGAAAAATATGAAACTATGTTTTACAGATATCCCTGAAATGTTATGCCAAAATCTTGACAACATTCTTAAAACATGTTCTAAATGTTCGAGTCCACAGAACTATACTATAAACGTTTTAATAATGTTGTAAAAACATTTCTTCCTGGTGTTTAAAACTTGTCTTAGAAAATAAATATATCTCGGGGCATTTGATATCATAACGACGTCGTGATAATGTTACCATCTGAACATTTGTATGTTCTTATGATGTTTTGAAAACATTTTTAAAAAATATGAACCATGTTTTACAGATATCCATAAAATGTTATGACAACAAGAGTTGACAACATTCTTAAAACATGTTCTAAATGTTCGAGTCCACAGAACTATACTATAAACGTTATAATAATGTTTTAAAAACATTTCTGCCTGGTGTTTAAAACTTGTCTTAGATAATAAATATATCTCGGGGCATTTGATATCAAAACGACGTCGTGATAATGTTACCATCTGAACATTTTTATGTTTGTATGATGTTCTGAAAACATCTTTGAAAAATATGAAACTATGTTTTACAGATATCCCTAAAATGTTATGCCAAAATCTTGACAACATTCTTAAAACATGTTCTAAATGTTCGAGTCCACAGAACTATACTATAAACGTTTTAATAATGTTGTAAAAACATTTGTGCCTGGTGTTTAAAACTTGTCTTAGAAAATAAATATATCTCGGGGCATTTGATATCATAACGACGTCGTGATAATGTTACCATCTGAACATTTGTATGTTTTTATGATGTTTTGAAAACATTTTTTAAAAATATGAACCATGTTTTACAGATATCCATAAAATGTTATGACAACAAGAGTTGACAACATTCTTAAAACATGTTCTAAATGTTCGAGTCCACAGAACTATACTATAAACGTTATAATAATGTTTTAAAAACATTTCTGCCTGGTGTTTAAAACTTGTCTTAGATAATAAATATTTCTCGGGGCATTTAATATCATAACGACGTCGTGATAATGTTACCATCTGAACATTTGTGATGATGTTGTGACAACGTTATAGTGACCTCAATTTGCATGTTGACCCCAAGTGGGCGTGGTAAACCTTGGTGAAACAATTTTGTCACTTTCTTTCAACATGAACGTTATGTTTTGCGTAACAGCGATATGTTTTAGGGTGTTTTCATAGAGATAATTGTGTAATATTTAACTATTCAAAGTCTCAAAGAAACAAATTTGCCAAAAAAGCAAAACAAAACAAATAGAAGAATTTTGACTTGCAAACTGTGACTAAAGACGACGGTGATATTGGGCATATATATACCATTTAGGGACGTACTTAAAGTGGAGGAGAGGCTTCCTCAGATATGTAATTGTGTATAGTATGTATACATAGTATTAATATATTGTATAGTATGTTAACCAATATTAATTAAGTATTAACCGATATAAAATCATTGATTTTCAGGAGCAGAGTTGCCGAATCTTGCTAACATAAACCGTTTCATTAATTGCAGGAATGGTTAAGTGTGGGAATGGCATAAAGTGCATACAGATCCATAGAGCTTGCAAATTACTGCTCCAACACGTAGTTAAAATGTTAATTAATATGATTTATTTTTACGTAAAAATAACATTTATTTGATAACATTTTAGTAACATTTGGGTGCAATTTCCTAACATTTCTAAGATATCATTATATTATTAAAACAATGTAAAACAATGTAAGAGCTGAATGCCAGTCACAAGCAACCCAGCTAACACATTGATGTTTTGATAACGTGGTATAAATGTTATGTGTAATGTTGTGATGATATTACGAAATAATGTTATGGCGACATGGTCTTACAAACGTTTTAGTGATACCTACATGACATTAATGAAAAAATGTTGGTGCGATGTTTTCATAACGTTTCAAAATGTTCACAAAACATTGCCCATGAAATATTTTTACGATGTCAAATTAATATTTCATGGGCAATGTTTGTAAAAATTTTGAAACGTTATGAAAACATCGCACCAACGTTTTTTCATGAATGTCATGTCGGTATCACAAAAACGTTTGTAAGACCATGTCGCCATAACATTTTTGCGAAATATCACGACAACATTACCTTAAAGATGATATTTTGATGTTTTAGCATCAGGTCAATGTAACGTTATGAAAACATCGCACCAACGTTATTTCATGAATGTCATGTCGGTATCACAAAAACGTTTGTAAGACCATGTCGCCATAACATTTTTGCGAAATATCACGACAACATTACCTTAAAGATGTTATTTTGATGTTTCAGCATCAGGTCAATGTAACGTTATGAAAACATCGCACCAACGCTTTTTCATGAATGTCATGTCGGTATCACAAAAACGTTTGTAAGACCATGTCGCCATAACATTATTTCGTAATATCATCAAAACATTACACATAACATTTATACCACGTTATAAAAACATCAATGTGTTAGCTGGGTACTGCAGTTTCGGTCGAGCATTTAAATACACATATAAATTGCCCCTCCAATTATTGCTATAGCTGTTCTATTTCTTGTTTATATCGTAAGTTTCGTATAAGAAAATCATGTTTCAGAACTCCTTTCACATACACGTAGGCCCTATTTGCTATTTGGATAACAGTTAGGATTGGGATTTAAGTTCCGTTTTGCATGCAACACTGCAGTCAGTGTGCGCCATACTTTGCGGGACCGCAGCTGCATAATTGTTTGTACAACGTTCAGTGAACCCTAACTGTGTAGTGTACATACAAATGCTTGATGTACAGTTTTGGGTACTTTTAACAAAACAAAAGCAATTAGAAATATGATTCCAAATACTTCCTGTAGGCCTGCTTCCTTAAAAAAAAGGAAATTCCCTTTCACCCCAAAGCGTGATTAATTAGTCTTTGTCATGCCAGACAGGATGTGGGGTCACACCAGGAAACGAACGACGGTCTGAATGCTTGTATACACTGCAAACCCACGAGGAAGAGATATTGTCATGGAACTATTTATCTATACAGTCTGTGCCAACAAATCCAAAGCAATTAAGAATGTCGTTATTTGTTGCTTAATTAAACTCTTGCAGGGCTAAAATCGACCCAGCTGCTGTACAGATCAAAGCCTATCAAATGGCAGGTTGAAACACACACAAGCTGTAAGAGTTGGTGTTTATAGAGTTTTTGATAGGCTGCTATAGTTATAAGTATAGGAGGGTTTTAATTATTACAAAACCTTTGTGTCGCCAGTATTTGTCTTTGGGCAGTTGGCCTAGTGGTACTTTCCCCGCCTTCCACCACTGTGACCTGGGTTCGAATCCCACCAGGGCCGACATGTGGATTGGGTTTTCAGCCTGATTCCGTGGGTTTTTCTCCAGAATATCATTCTGGGGTTTTCCTCCCACTTCTAAAACTGAACATTTCTTCATCGTCTTCCTACAGGTTTCTTCAAGCTTTCGAGCTATACAGTGCAATAATGCGCTTTTGAGGAATTCTTGGTTACATTACCAGAAAGAATTAAATAAATAAATAAATAAATAAATAGTGCCCCTTGGTCACTGAAATGGGATTGTTATAAGCTGAAACCCACGCCACCCATCTGTTCATACATTTTACCATCCCTTTCATGCTTTGGTTTGTCTTATGCCCATTTTAGCAATCAGTTGGATAGTGATGCTAATGCAGTTTACATATGAATACAGGAATAATACGGTACCATATGTGGGGAAAGCTTCAGTATCATTGATTTGTGGAAACATTTACAGAATTTGATTACTTTTCGCGGAATCATTTTTCTGAATGATTGTGTATCGACTTCATTGTTTTAGTTGTTAGCTAGTTGTTAACACTGTTATGTACAGACTACCATGATCAGCCAAATTCTGACTTATTTCCCTGTACTGTGAGGCCAGTACCGGGTGGAGGGGGGTGCGACACGCCCTCCTGAAATTCCCCTAAAGGTCCGCTTTTATAATTTTCAATTTTTTAGTGGGAATCGGTTATAGCCAACCATCGTATATTAATTGATATGCGCCCTGTTCTAATAAAAAGTAAATTATGCAGCAAGTGCCTTGAGTGACACCATATAGCAAGCTCTCTAACATGGAAGGAAATAGCTGGAGTATTATGAATACATTTAGAGGGAAAAAGAACACCTAAACCTGTTTTATATCCAAAACAGGTGAATTCCTTTCAATTTACACAATTCAGAAACATTGATGTTTGCACAAAAGTTCGTTCAGACTGGATTTTTATTTCCCTCCTTTAAGTAATCATGACTACTTTCCGTTTTAATTTCACTACTTTCGATCAGTCACGAAGCTAGAACTTAAATTTCATTGTCTGCTCTAATTTCCTTTCGCACAAACACGAAAGTGAAAGGTAATGACTGACACCCATCATCATTAATATGCCGTACAGTTCACTGTCAAATCTCTATACCCATGATGCACTGCTGATTTATCGTAAACATACCAACACAAATTAAAATTCTAAATCCTACCATAAACCAATGGCCTAACTCCATCATAAAGCAAGACCACAGCTGTTTCATACACCAATACCCCAACTCCACCATAAACCAGTGCCCTCAAACTATTATTAACCAGCACCCTATCATAAACCAATACCCTAACTTTATCATAAAACAATAACCATACCCTCTCCCTATTTGTACCCATAATCCTCTTTCGTCCAAGTTCATTCTTTGTTCCCCATTGTTAATGTATCGAGTGAGTGCTGTGACTAGAGTCCATATCAAGTCAGGGTTTGACGCGACTCCTATTTAAAGAACAAATATGCGAATAAGCGGAAAACTGTTTTTTTTAACTACAGCTCATTGAGTGATTCCCCGTGGTGTGTGATTTTAATTGCTCTGAATCCAACTCTGCGTGAAATTCAGTACTTTTCGATGCATGTAGCTTCATCAACCAAACAATTCTCTACAATAAAATCTCCATTTGATTTGAATATGAGCACTGTTTAAGACCAATGAGGCGAATCTGCATATTATTTGGAATCTGCATATCATAATGAATGGATATTTGTTATAATAAGTGGATATTCAGTTCGACTTGTTTTCACGTGTATATTACCATGTCAGAAAAACACCAACACGATTTAACTTGTTGTTTCCATGGGAAGTGGAAAGAAGTTGCTGGTTTTCAAATTTTTTTTTAAAAATGCTTCCATCAGTGTATGTGAGAGGTCGCTATTCCCTCGAAAACAACCCACTAGAAACGTTTGAAGAAACTTTGACAACTGAGTCAAAACGGAACATGAAAATCAAGGCGAACATAGAAACTACTGAAAGAAAATGTAGAGAGGTTTGTTAATTATATTTTTCACAAAGCTATAGAGAGACAATACCGTGCATGTCATTGAACATATCCATGCGTTTGCAGTTAGCATTTTTCATGTGCATAAAGGCAACTTAATATCGAAGTAACTGCATTTCTACAAAGGTGTAAATTCCTATTTAAACGTGGTTACAAAACTGACAAGTCTTAAAAATCCTCTTGACTGGCAATGCCTTTAAGTGTTGCATGTTCACTAATTATTGCATGTTGTCTGAAAAAACAAAACCGTGTTTCAAATTAGTCAAACAATTACTTCGAGTCCGCTTTCTCCTCTCTCCAGAGTGTCGAGGTGCCACCTATGGCTTTAACTGTGAAGGGATTTGCAACTGTGACGAGGCCAACTGCGTCAAGTCATCAGGGGTCTGCAATGGAGGTTGCAAACCTAACTGGGGAGAACCGGATTGCACCACAGGTTAGAGGTCAAAGTTCAACTCAACCAAATTATTGTTGCCGTGACAACATTGACTTTGTCAGTGTCATTGTCAATTAGAGTACACATAGAGTTGTGTATACATACACTTGGAAATTGTTCCTCCAATGGGATATTTTTGGGAGGCTGGTGGCAGCAGACATACCGGTCCTCTGCTAGTTCTGAGCACGAGCACGTAGCTCTGAGCACGAGCACGTAGCTCTGAGCATGCGCACGACTGGTGAGAACAATGGAAAAGTATAGTATGTCTGCTGCACGCAAGTCTACCATTGTCCATGGAGCTGTTTTGTTCCTTGCGATTTTTCTCTTGTAAATTTTCAGAATGTCAGTGAAATCACGTTTGAAACGTCTTTCCTCGTGCAGACATCATTTAGAATTAAATCATGACTTGGGATCGGAATTGAAAGTATGTTTCCAGGACTGCGATGTATGCAGACTTTCGATGACAAGAAGCTTGTAGAAATATTTTTGAAATGAATGGAGAGCAGGGGCTAATAGCGTAATAGAAGTGGACCTCATGCACAATATCAAGAGGATGTTTCCGAAAAATGTCCATGTAGAATATTTTGGGAAGCCTTATTGGGATAACGAAGGAAGGAAGGGAGGTTGGTCGGTCGGCCGCGCATTGCCTGTGTTTCCCAACTTGACCACCTATTGTCAAGTGACATGACAACAGATGCAGAATGTCTGCTAATTAAATTTGAAAAACAAAATGTCGGCCTTTATTGAACGGAACTATTTTTTAACGTTGCAGGTGTCCTGAGCGTAAACAATACGAAAGCAAATAGCGGCCAGCAGTCTACGTTCACTTGTATCGTGACCGGGAATCCGTTGCCTTTAGCTGCTGCAGTCAAACTCTACAGATTCTCCAAGAACACACATTACTTGTCACGTTCAGACACAGTGGTTGGTCCTGAGCGTATCCTCATATTCTCAATTCCAGCAGTTGAGGTGGATGAGGAATTCACCTGTTACATCGTTACTCCCAACGCAAACTTCGCTTACAGGGTTGATATGTACGGTGAGTAGTGAGGGCATTCTTTTCACTGAGCAGCGTTTAACGACCACCCTCCCCCCGTCTCTAAACCCTCATCCACGCGCTTCCCTCCACGGGCTCCCCTCTACAGGCTCTGACAGTGGTGAGAGATTGTAAAGGTAAACTACAGAGAAAAATAAATGTGTTTCTTATGCTTCTTGGATCCTTGTGTTAACAGTCCGCTGTATAACCTACCGGTCCTGCTTTTTCCTATCAACTGTTGGGAAAGTCTACTCCGGCAAAGACCAGCTTATCTCATACCTATTTTCTTAATGATTATACTCTTCTTTTCTTTCGTGTGTATTCAATTCTGTGATTGCTCTCAAGAAGCCGTTGCTAAGTTGTTGTACAAACACCTGTTTGAACCTTGTGTTCGTGTATCCGTATATCTCTCGAGGCACTTTATCTCTGTGCAAGGTACCTAATTCTAAAATACTTGGCAATTTTACGCGCAACAGATACCTAAATTTGGCATTTCAAGCAGTTGAGAGGAGTCAAATGAGCAAATTTCCTCGTTTGTATCATTAAGTACATCAAGCGGCAGATTCTAGTTAAATCTTGGCACATAAAATCGGACATTTTTAAGTGAAGCACTGCTGTACAAAATAAAGTATAATACCACGAAAAAGGCTCATTTTTTACAACCATAATCTGACAGATTTTCTCTCGTAACCAATGTCCTCACCATCTTTGCAACAATTCATTAATTTACTTTATTCCTTATTGGAAGGATGAATATTTTGGTCTTTTTTTCTTCTGAAAACCAGAATTGCCTGAACTGACCGGGGAACCCCGTGCTTCGGAAATTCTGGGACGTCAGGTTACCATCGAGTGGGATGCCTGGAACCCAGACCAGGGTGACCCTGGCGATCCTCCTGTTACAATGTACGCAGTCTACTACCGACCACAAAATGGGGAACAGTGGCAGAACTTTACAGAGGTACCGATTGGAGACAGATTGTCCGCAACAGTTACTGATCTTGCACCTGAAACTGCCTATGAAGTTGGCGTGGCCGTCACCAGGACAGGTCCCGGGGGCGAAGGTGCGATCACAAGCCTATTGGTAACAACATTATGCAGTGGTAAGTTAAAAAGGAAAAGGATTTGATAAGTTGGCCGCTAAGCTGACTGACAAACTAACGGATCTACCAGTGGATGAAACAGACTGACAGACCATCAAATCGGCACAACTGACAAACCGACCGACCAATTGTTCGACTGACCAACCAAATCGATCAAAAACAGACAAGTTGACCGACATTAAATCCAACCAACAAACCGATCTTTCGACCAACTGACCTTTCGACCGCATGACTAACCTCGATCAACATTTCATTTCATTTCTGAAGAATGTTCCTCAGAAATGGGGTGGTTTTGTTACCAGCATGAAACTTAATTGCCTTGCCCTTACTTATCTAGAACCACTGAAGTCACCTGATGATATACAAGCCTTCAGCCAACCAGAAATACCGAGGCAGATTACAGTTACTTGGCAGGTAAGTGCTTCAATCACCATGGTTGAAGCGCTATACGGTTACCTTTTATATCTCAAAGCAATTACTTTAACTCCAATACAAAATTCTTAATTGTTCACATGCAGGTTTGGCTCACAATGTTTATATCTTTGTCTATAGTATAATTGTTTCTTACCGTGATGTCTTAAACTTATCTTTGTTATTTGAATGTTAAGTCTCTTTTAATAACCTTTTTATTCTTCTTTCAATGTACCACACCTTTACTTTGGCTTGAGAGCCACGACGGTGTGTTGAATAAATAAATCCTAATAAATCCTAATCCTAATCCGAGATTCTATTTGAAATGCCCGTCCTTCTATATATTTTTGGACTGTGTGGATTGTGTAAAATAGAGGGCTTCATTACAGAAAAAAATCAACAGTAGGCCTATTGGATAAGCCATTACAATCGTAGGATTTTTCTGCACTGATTTCATCCCAACCGGGCCATACTAACTGCAGTTAGAGGATTTTCCGAATCAAGATTTGTTGCGAGATTCTTTTTTTGCCCATCTCCTACCTCCACAGAAGTGACTAATAATATGGTATTTTAGCACACTTCAGTAATAAAGAATTTTGCTCATTTTAATAAAGGAAAGTGCTTCAGGTACCAGAATTTAGTAACTCTTGCCCAAGGAATCATTATAGCTCATTTGCCGTTGCACGCTTTACGAACAACTGTCGCCAACAGCCGCCATATTACCACTCGTGAAATATCCATAAATCATTGATGCCTATACGCCTAGCGCCTGCTTTAATACGTCGTGCTTGCACTGGGTTTACCATGGAGGCCTTCCTCCATGGTTTTCCGTACGTTTGCGCGTCGCGTGGAGTGGAAAGATGGCGGATGGTGTCGTCAACTTGAACAGCCAATGATCTATCTATAATCCATTGGAAAGTACCTGTGTTTAAATAAAATGTCTCTGATATCCAACGGACAGGGTCTGAAGGCTTCATTTCACGGCTGCAGCACTGGCATCACACACTACAGTGTTCAATACACAGCTAGTGTCGGCTCGCCAGGAGCGAGCCTCAACTACATACAGGAAGATACGGACGACCACTCGGTAACATATTTCATTCTCACAGCTCTCGAGCCGTACACGAAGTATCACATTTCAGTCAGTGCCGTGAACGAGATCGGCACCGGGCCTTGGAGTGGAGACATCGCGACTTACTCGCCGGAGGAAGTACCCCCTCCCCCGCAGAAAGTTCTCATTCTCAGCAGCACCACGAGTTCCATCACGGTGAAAGCTGTGGCAGCGCTACCGCACAATCTGAATGGCAACGTGAGCCACTACATACTTCAGTATCACCAGGATGTAGAGGGAACCCAATCTGCAGCTACCGTTAAGTACATCAATGAGACCGGCTTCATAACAACCTACTCAATCACGAACCTGCCCGGCATGGTCGATTTCATTATCCAGGTAGGGCCCTATGATAGAATAAATCTAATAATATTTCTACCATTGTGCTTTGAAAGCACATCCCAAGCTAACTCTACCGCCTCCTGTTTCAAAATATTTTTTCGGCCGGAACTTTTTCTGCGGTCGCTTTTTGGGATGAATTGGTAGAAAATTCATCATCCCCCACTTTTGGACTTGGATTTAAACCAATGAATTCTTGTAATTTTCCCTAGTATTCGTTTTGTTTTATACAATTAGGTTAAAATCGTGAACGGAGTGGGACAGTCTGAATGGAGTGAACCTGTTCGTGCTACAACAGTAGACTCGGGTAAAAGCTGGATCCGATTTCAAGTTCTTTGTTATGTTGATGTTAATTCAAAGTATAGGAGCGTATAGTCTTTCTATACAAAGCCTTGAAGACATGTAGATATCGTAGAAAGTACAGTTTGGGAAGATACACTGCAAAAATTGCGATGTTAAATAAAACCATGTGGTGTTTATATTGGGCGAATGGTTCAATATAAACACCACGTGGCGTTAATTTAACACCACAGTTTTTGCAGTGTACTTCATTTATAAGTTCGGTTTGGCCAATTACAACGCAGTGCGCTACTTATAACAGTTTGTCCCAGCGAGGCCATATTTCGACTTACAGTTTAATGAAGTGCGCTATAGGAAATTTTGCACTATAAAAGCAAAACATTCTATAATTTTACGTTAAACAGTTTGTTACATTTTTGGGAGGCTTCCAAACCCTTTTAGAAAACTGCTTGACCGAAACTTCCTGAGAAATGTCTCCCGATGAATGATGTGATGCGGACGATTTGATTTGTCAACCAAAAAGTTTGTGGCGCAGTATATTAAGATTCGCCCCTTCATGCTTTGTGGTCGAGACAAATGACCACTTTCAACTAAGGATGGGAATTTACGTTTAATTTGATAAACGTTTAGCAAAACTTCCCCATAGCGTTTAAACGTTTAAACGTTTTTTCAACACTTCCAAAAGGCTGCCGCCCGTCCCAGTATTTTGTGGGGTAACTGCGGTCACGTGACAGACTCGGAATTGTTTGAAAACTTGGTATTTAAATCAGAATAGGAGAGGCGCCATCCGCATGGTGAGCTGAATTTCATAACTGTGACTCGACCCTACAAAATGAGTCTTAAGGAATTTGTATCACTTGTTAGTTTCGTTTTACTCAGTTTTACCTTCTAATCAATAGGACATGATGAGGGCAAAACCCTCGACAGTTCCAGTTGATTTCCACTGTATAAGTCATGTTTAATGGCCTATGGGTGACTTGTGCCTCGTCTTTGATTTTCTGTACCGCTTTCAAACGGAGGGTCGCTTTCCTTTTTGGATTTAAATGTTGCACCTATCGCGTGACTGTATTACTTTTTCATTATTCATTGCAGGTACCGGTACAGCAGGTCAGGCAGGTCAAGGTGGGGGAATAGCAGGGGGAATTTTAGGCGCTTTGTTTGTCGTTGTCATCGCCTTGATAGTTCTAGTTCTTGTGAGACGAAGGTGAGATTATACATTTGTTTCACTAAAATAATATAGCGAGATTACTGGTAAACAGAAAATATCATTGGTTGAATCGATTGCATCCTTCTAAGGCTTGCGCTAAACGTCGTGCTGCTGCCGTTCTGGACTCAAATTAAATTGCATTTTTTTTTAGTTCGGCAGGGCATGAGCACGAAGTTTAAACGCCATTAGGTTCGGCAAATTGAATTCCGCACGGTATTAGTATTTGTTACAGCAGGGCTTGACGTGCTCCTGCCGTACCAGTACTGAACGACAGTATACAAATAATGAATGTTTATGAGTGCGATGGTAAGAATAATTTCATGAGGTGACAGATGGCATGTTCCATTCCACGAGGCGAAGCCGAGTGGAATGGGACATTCCATCTGTCACCGAATGAAATTATTCTTACCATTGCACGAATGTAAAACATTCATTATTTGTTTTATACAACGTCTGAATAAATCCGACAGATTGCATGCATGGATTTCTTTGTGTAACGTTACAACGTGCCGTTTACCTTCTCAGTCCCGCATAAAACCGCGACAAAAAATTGTCGAGTTCCGAATCAGTTAAAGCTTCAATTGTTGTTCCTGCGTGTCTTGCAAATTAATCTAATCGTTTCACTGTATATTTGATTTGTCTCTTTGTATTTGGAGCGTCAGCATCGCCTACGAGTTCCAATATTTCGTCGTCTGTTAGGAGAACAAACCGCGGCAGTTCGGGAAACTCGGCCGCCATGTTGTGTGAATGACAGCCGTGTTGTAGCGCCACTAATAGTGACCGTGAAATTAGGGAAGTTCTTTTGGTTCTATCAATGCGCGCGCACCGTTTGATAGAACCATGTGATAGAACGTTTTGGGCGGTGCGGGTTCGCGTCGTGTGATGGGTCGAATAATTCAATGCACGTGATCGACGATCCACCAATCGGATGGCGGGGATTTATTCAGGTGTTGTATAAAACGTCTTAACCCTTCCTCTCTGAGAGCCAAAATTGAGCCAACTACCCTATCAAAACCTATCAAGTGACAGGTTGAAACACACAAGCTGTGAGACTTGGTGGGTAGGGTTTTTGACAGGCTGTGATAGTTATAACTATTGGAGTGTTTATTCATAAAGCCGTTTTCTCTAAGTTCGACTGGTAGATGCGATTAAGTTTAATGTTTAGAACCACTCCTGTTATATTGAAATTCTATTGCCATAATCAATTCAGTTGGGTTCGTTTAGCGCAGGCCTTATATTTTGTCTGTGATAATTCATTTTCATTAAAAAAATTATGGGTTTCTCATGGTAAGGACATTGTTGTTTTTTAAGCATTTCTCAAACTTCAGATGGGATAGGGGATATGAAGAAATAGATACGAATTTGAATAAAAGGTGGATCTATACCTGTATACTCGTTTGATTTTGTCTTTCTGATGAATGTTTTTGACGGAATAAAATTATCAGTAAAGAAAACTAACTGACTCGATTTATTTTCTCATAGAAGAGACAAGAAAGCCACAGAGAGTCAGGAAATCCATGAGGTCGGGGGTGTCCACCAAAACAGTGCCTACAACAACACCATCTACGAAAATTCAGGTATGAAGCCCTTTTTTTTACAGTAAATTTCCAACATCTTTCTTTATCCTGTTTGTGGTTTTGGAAGGTTTTCAAGAATAAAATTGAGAACCTACGGTTTGCTTGGACGCTGGTGCTAACACGCAATGACTCACAGGACATCTTTGGATAATTAACCATGCACACAATTTTAAAGACCGAGTATATTTCCAATATTTTTTTAAAGGCCACCCAACAGCTTAATATGCGTAAATTTCTGGAAAAAAATCTTGTCAAGAGTCATACTTAGCCATCAAACATACTTTAGATTTGAAGTCGTGCTGAAGGTGGAATTCCTTTAAAAGTTTGCTCTTAAATTCAGACAGAATGTGTTTAAAAGTACTTTGATCTCCTCGCGTGTGTTGTGGGTTTACTTTTACCTTTACTTTCCTCTCTGACGTCACAACGACTTTCGATGACTTCAACTCAAATCACAGACCAAAGGCCTCCAGAAGATCCTCAACCGGATGCTGCGGCATCAACAGAGAATCTCAAAGCTGCTGATAACGACATTGTCATCTATGAAAATGCAGGTCAGGGACAAAAATGAAACTCGTTACAAATATTTTTTTGGGAAGAAGAAAAACTTTTGGAAACAATATGGTGGCGCCCCAGTCAAATCCTGAGTGCTCCACCGTCCGAGATGCATACCTCACCTCACCTGACTTACCTGTTTACAGTATCTCGTGTGATTTAACTTGACCCTTACAGTGCATGATAATATACGTACACTCTGTACCAGTGTATAAGAACCCGAGGAAATTGTATTTGATCTATTTGTGATACATGTATAGAAAAGAAACTCGGCTACATCTTCACGATAATGAAAACTTTACCTTAATACCCGTACTGGCAGACATGAAGCCTCCACCAGCACCCGCCGCTACGACCACTGCTGCAGAACCCGCCGCTACGACCACTGCTGCAGCACCCGCCCTTACGACCACTGCTGCAGCACCCGCAGCAATAATTATTCCTCCAAAGCCAAAGCACACACCACCCCCACCCTCGGGAAATGGCAAGAAGCCAGTGAAATGGGATCCAAAATCACAAAAGCAGGTGACCACAAAGCCTACAAAACAGCCGTCGGATCCTGAGCCAGCGGAACAGTCGTCGGATCCGGAACTGCTTCTCGCATCATCCCAGCCTACGAAGTCTGATCAGTCCGAGTACGGCAATCTGAACCTAGGACATAAGCTCAGCCTCCCTATCCCTGTGGGACAGCTAGACGATTACATCGAGAGAAAGAAAGCGAGTACTACCGACAGTCTCAAATACGAATTTTCGGTAGGAATTTCAAATCTCTTTTTAGCTTCTTTCTTCAATTTTATTTCAGCAGGGTGTCGTGAGGTGTGTAGGCCTAGGCTATAGGACATTAGAGAGTGAAAGTTTACCTACCTACCTATACCTACTTATCCTCTTTGTTTCCTGAGACACATAAGGCCACCATGCTCTGCTTCCAATTGTGTCTGTCCCACGGTGCACATACCCTGGCTTCCTTCCACGTTCTCCGTCCTGTAACCTTTCATCCTTTTCTAATGTCTTTCTCCAAATTGTTTCCGGCCTTTCTACTTTGCGCCTTCCGTTTGATTGCCAAGTAAGGGCAGTCATGTATGTTTGGCATTGTTCTTTCCTTAGAGCATGGTCAATACAGTTCCATCGTCTGCGCTTGATTTCCTGACTTGCTTAGAGTGAAAGTTTAACTAAACAAATTATTGAAGAATTGAAAAAAATATGATTGGGTTTTTGCTGATAACCGTTTTTACTTAACAAGATTTTTTGTGCTAAGCAAATTTTGTGCCATAGTATTGCAAAGAATTCCAAATATGGGTACAAAGACATCAAGAAAATCATAGTGCTTGTGTCCGTGATGAAGGCATTTGATGTAATCGTTTCTTTAACACCTGCGATCAAAATGAGTAACTTTGGCTGAGAAGAATTGGTCATTGTGTGCAGTGGTTGTACAGCCCAGAGATCGAGGTGGCAGACTGCATGCCTCAATTTTCTCCACAGAGAATCGACAGTGTTTGAAGACCCCCAAGTATTCTCCATTATTGTTGGACTAAATCTAAAGCCATTCTACTTTTGCCTTTACACACCAGCTCCTTCCGGCCGATCAAACAAAACCTTGGACCGTGGCATCCCACCCGGATTTGAAGACCAGAAACCGCTTCAAAAACGTCATACCCTGTAAGTCCCATTTTATCAGACTTTCTTGTGGATAGATAGATGAATTCATGTCTCATGAAATTTGAGCATTATTTCTTCTTGAATATTTCAAATCTAGACGACCACAATCGTGTGCCACTGGCGTCAGTAGAAGGGTTGCCTCTAACACACTACTACAATGCAAGCTACATAAAGGTAAACCTTCTTAAACCCGCAACACCTAGCACTGAAGTACCCGTGTCATATAACATTACCTTGTCCTTAAGCCATTATGACAGCCCTATAGAGTGTGCCCCCACCCCAACAACGAAACCGCGCAACAGATCAATATTTCTCCATTATGATGGAATAATCATAAAACCAAAGCATATGTACCGGAAAGAGTATCATCTCAGCTTTGATTTGATGCCCTTTGTGATGTAATTCGCTCACGGCTTTCTGTCGAAAAAGCACTTTGAATATTAAATCTGGTGCAAGTTTTGTATTGAACACTTTTCAGATCATGTAAAATGTTGATGAAATGTTCCCACACGATACAGAAATCGTAAAGAGATCAATTCATGGCTTTAAAGGTAGTGCCTTATCTAAATGCCTCATGGTATGAACCAGAGATGTAGTCGAGTCCCTGCAAGTCCTTTCACAAGTCCTTTCGCAAGTCCAGTCAGAAGTCCTTTCATAAAGCCGGTCACAAGTAACTGGATGAACAATGACAAAGGAATGCCTTTGTCAAAGCTCATTTGAATAACTTGTGGTTGGAACATGGACTGGAGGACTTGCAGGGACTTGTGATAGACTCATGATGGACTCAAATACATCTCTGGTATGAACCCATGAGTGAATTTCACAACACAATGTGTATTAGTCTTTTTAGTTATATCATACACGAGGTGTGCCTCCTGTGTTCACGATGCTTGGACACGCAAGAGTTACGTGCTATAAATTGGGGGTTTCTGCCCCCAAACCTTACGTAGTATTTCCCTAGTCCGAGTACACTTGGATTTAAAAACTGGCTTGAGCCAGGCTGAGTATAGAGTCGAAGCAAATACTGTACCAAAAGTGTCTATGAATTACACCAACAATTTCTCGCCCAAAAAGTCCCAGAAAATTGCCAGTTATAAAACTGAAGCTGGCCCTAGTAGCACAAAAGTATCATAAAAGATAATGATAGTATCTGTGAGTTCTTACGTTTGCAAAAAGCCTGAAATGGTAAAAAGCTATTTGCGTTTCAAGTCAAAATTTAGTCAGTTCTTGTACCAAAACCGTGTTTTTGATTACCATAATTGTTTTTCCCGATATATTTCAGCATAAATAGCTCAAATCTACGGTTAACATGTTTTTTTTAATCGGTTGCCATGGTAACCATGAAAATTCAAAAAAAGAAGAAAAGATTTTGGTACCAAAATGAATCCCGATAAAAGTTTATACAAAGTCCAAACATTTCCTGTCATTCAGCTGAAGCATTCTGGGTTATTATAGAAAGGGTTTCTTGTGTTTCCCAGACAGCTGAAATATATTTATTCGTGGAGGTTGATCGCAAATCAAATGATAATGTTCTAATTTTTTTATTCTTATTCAACTCGCCTTCTGTGCAGAATTACAAGCAAAACAATACGTTCATAGCAGCAATGGGTAAGTATTTCAATATTTACGCCCGTAAGTAGTTTATTACATTTATGTTTTTTTTTTACCAGCCACTTGTTTTGGAAAGTTACTCGTGATTTTTCTTACTCTGGGCCAGATTCGGGGCTTGATTGCAAATGTTTGATTTTCAGCCACAGTTTAAAAAATGTTACAGTAAATTTGCAGCATTGTGCTCTTATTATCGTTCAAAAGACAAACATGAAACATGATAGTTAAAGTTGAACGTGTTAGTTAAATGATTGCCATACATTCTGATTTTAAAGTTGTTTTCACCGAAGGTTGTCAACCGTATTTCATTTTAATCCTGTGAATTTTCCCTGTTAATTCGCGAGTGTTGCATTTTTGCATTTCTTAAAAAAGTCCCTCTCACACAATACCCTCTTACCTATAACCTAGTTGCTAAATCCATCAATATGATTTTGCATGCACACAATTCAAGGGGGTTAGGGTTATGTACAATCACTATGGGGACACCTCAGGCCGACACTTTTTAATTTTTCAGGACCAAATGCCTCCTCCACAAACGACTTTTGGCGGCTGGTCTGGCAAGAAAAGATCAACATTATTGTCATGGTGACGCAACTTGTTGAAAATTGCAAGGTGAGTCGTTGGTATCTCTGTTTGGATTTGTTTTTATTCCAGAAAAACCCCATTACTAAAGAGCCCAAAATATTGAAATTCCAGATTGACCAATGCCAGCTCTCACATAGGCCTACTGGTGAACGTTTTGTGTCTGTTGAAGAGAAGCATGCAATGTATTTTCCAGTTATGTTTTCACATTATAATACCATGTGTAACAAAAATTACACGCATGATCTTTATTGTTATTAAAAGTGGAAAGGAAGGGGTGGTTTTTCAATTCTTAGAAAATCATTCCATCAATTTATGCAATGAGTGCTCTTTGTGTTCGGTAATACAAGGAACAGTACCAAAATCGATCCTTCAAAATAATCCACCGACAAGTTGTGAAAACAACATTTGATACTAATTAAGTCAAAACAAGCTGTTTAACATAAACAAATTAAGTGAATCATGAATATTCTTCAAGAAAACGTAAAAAAACAGTTTGATAATTTGTACCCAAATCTGTATAGGACCTTGCTGTTGTGCGTTTTATGGCATTATGCTTTGCTTCATGGATGTTGATATTTTCAGCAGAATAAAACTAGCATTGAAATAGCGCTCGTTGATTGCTAAAAAGGAGGTCCAGGTTCATAGTAACATGGAAATAGAGCTGTCCAACTCGTATCCAAGTCATATGAATTCTATTGTGTGGTTCCTAAACGTGCCCATGTTTGCGATGAACATTCATTCAGCGTCTTCCAATCTGTTTGGATTTGTGCTACCAACAGGAGAAGTGCAAGAGATACTGGCCTACAGCGGTCGGCCAGGAAGACAGGTATGGCAAGATAGTGGTGCAGCTGGTTGACCAGGAATCCTTCTCGGACTATACCATCCATATTCTACAGATCCATCAGGTACATTAACATTGTAATCTGTCCGATTTGTTATACAGTGCGCCACCAAGAGTTTGTCATTATTCGCACCACGCATTTGAAAAGGTCGACACGCTCATCTAAACAGCGCGTATCATTTCGTAAACTTTCAAATAGTTTGACATTTTAGACCATTGGTTATTGCTTATATTATATAAGTCTTTCAAATGCTTTTCAATTGTTACCCATCGTGATATTTAAACAAAATACTCTTGAATCAACAAGTTGGTCCGGGTAACTTTCCAAACAGTTTGAAAATGGCCTATCCGTGTACAACCGCTTGGGCGTACTGATTATGATTTGTTTTTACTGGTTTATTTTTATCCCTTTGACTGTACCGAACTTGTTCAAAAACTGTATGCATTCTAAGAATCACAATGATAATCTTTTTATGATGAATTTTCCAATTCCAAAAGCAATAGTTGTTTCTGAATAATTTTATTTTCATGTATTCGTGACATGTTCATGTTTAGCTATCAATTTTAAATTTTGTCTTTTTGTTATTAAAAGATAAGAGCACAATTTGGCAAATTTTTAATAACTTGGCAAATAAAAAGAAATTGCCCGACTGTCAATAACGTGCAATATGGCAAAAAGAAAATTGCATGCATGAGTAACCATGATCATGGTTACTCATGCATGAGTAACTTTAGAATAGAAAGCATTATAAGAAAAGCGGCAGTTACAAATGAGCTCGTTTGATCTCTTTGTATCCTTTGACATTAATATTCGGCTGACATGAAAACTGAACAAAATTGCAAATATGCAAATTATACCTGGCGTCTCTTTCTTCTTTTCTCTTTGACTCTTTGACCCATGTTTTACCTCAGGCTGGTCAAGATGAGAATGGCCACACCGTGAAACACATCCACATGACGTCCTGGCCTGACATGGGCGTGCCGCTCTACCCAACCTCCGTTCTCACCCTCGTTCAATTCGTGAAAGATGTCCAGGCGCAGATACTCGTGGACAGCGGCGCACAGGCTGACAAACCAATACTGGTTCATTGCAGGTTTGTAACACCCAAAAACACCAAAAAAGACCCCCCCAAAAAAACAAAAAAAAAACAACGAAAAACACCAAAAAGAAAAACAAAACACAAAAAAGAAACAAAAAAAAACAACAACAAAAACACACCAAAAAATACAAAAAAAACATCAAAAACACCAAATACGGGTGCTTTCTTATGTATTCATTATTGCTTTAGAACGATCTACAGCATTTCCTATTTTGATTTATGTGAGCCAAAACACGAAAAATTATGTTGTGCTGCTTGCAGTAGCAAAGACAAATAATTCTTTGCCTCAGTAATTGTTCACCGCCCCCCCCCCCCCCCCCCCCCAAAAAAAACCCACAATTTTGTACAATTGTTATTTTCGTTTGATACAGTGCGGGAGTTGGTCGCACAGGAACTTTCATTGCTGTGTACACTTTGATTGACATGATGATCGAACAAGGGGAGATTAGCGTCTTTAAATTCGTCAATCAGATGAGGGAAGACAGAGTCAACATGGTGCAGACATACGTGAGTATTGCAATTTGAAGAAACTTGCATGGTTTTGTTTTGGTTTCTCAAAGTAGGGGAATTGTATTTTAGCCAAGAGGTTTAGTGAATTAACAACCTCTCTGTATATTGACGTTAACACATGGAAACTAAGGACGCGGGATAGTTTAGGTCACAGTACAATTTGCATGCAAAAACAACACTGAAATACGGTATTTGCTCTTGATGGGGAAACCCCCTTTTAATCTATTTTTTTTGGCAGAGTAACATAGTTATTATAATTGACCATAGAATTAAAGTGTTTATGTTTTAATATTCAAATACTTTCACTTGCTTCCGTGAACATTCTGGGGGATGAAAAGGTTTGGGGGATATATCCTCCCGATCTCTCCCTGGATTAACGCGCTTAGATTTTACTGTGCCACCCCTGTGTAAATCACAGTGCTGTCTACTTGATACTGTCACTACATTTGTACCAACCGTATTTGATCTACACACAGGAACAGTATGCTTTCATCTACTCTGCCCTGCTGGAGACTCACCTCTGCGGCAACACCAGGATCCCAACCAGATATTTCGTCGAGAGGTTTGCGAAACTGAAGAAGATTAATCCGAAGACACGGAGACGTTACCTTGAAGAGGAATATCAGGTAAAGGTCTAGTCTTGGTTCCAAGACGTTCTTATCGCGGTGCGACGTACAGCGCGAACGGCAGCGCCCTCTAGCTACACACAAACACACGCCAAGGCCAAATCGCTAAGAACGTCTTGGGCATTTCGCAAGGGAGCGCGCGCGACCTGCTCATGCATAATTTAACAGGCGGGTCAAACGAATAATCGCGCTTGCGCACTGGAGGAAACTCATGTTTAAGTAATAACTTACTAGTCTGTTAACGTTCTGAGCAGAGTGATTCTGGACTGGCAAACAGGATTGAGAAATCTTCGGATTGTTCCAAAATGTGATCTGGAATATCAGACGTTATATATCTGCCGACTTCAGTCCCAGATGTTCAGCACGATGTAACCATGGAGAAATGTCTTATTTCTCCATGATGTAACTGATCAACGGCCTGGGCTTTTAATGGCACGACGACAATAACAAGCGTTTCTCCTGTTTTATACCTTCGGTTACTTCGTTCAAGAAATCTAAGACCAATGGAGCAGCTTGAAAAATTACACTCTTGCCAAATCCCGTTGGTAAATTAACAAACAAATCATGGCCACGTACAAATTGATGAATGGCACTGATCTGATGACTTTTTAGCTTTCCAAAGCCCAGTTTGTTTGCTGTAAAATCGATGGCTTGGTCCATCCACGCGCTCAGACATTTTTTCCAACAAACAACGAATGGCTTGGTACTGCGCTGCACGTTCATACGTACGTACACGTAAACCCCACGTGAGTACAGAAACCAGACTAGTGAGTGTTGGCTATAGTGTTTGCGATAATACAGTGACGTCACACGCGCATGCAAATGCCACACAGTTCTGCTCGCGATTTCGCGAGCGGAACTTGCAAAATTCCCTAGACGTTGTTAGCGATTTGGCCTTGGCGTGTGTGTGTGTAGCGAGAGGGCGCTGTCGGCCGCTATACGTTGCACCGCTAAGAACGTCTTGGAACCTAGACTAGTAAAGGTCCTGCGGGTTTGCACCGTATAGTTACACAATTGTTTTGTTTTATCGTTACCCAAAACGCAAGTGTTTATGTTTCACATCTAATGTATACTTTACAAATTGTTTGATTTCATGCGGAAAAGACACCTAACATCTGCTATCACAATAACGAGCATCACGGGATCCATTTAAAGTGTTCGGTCGTTCAGTATAGTGAATAATGAAATGTATATGATACGATACAATTTGAGAGCCAGTGATGATATTCGTTAGCCTATAGCCAAATTTTCGAAATAATAGTGTTCGTTATGGCGAAATTGAGTTATTTGAGGTATTTGACATATACTAGATATGGGGAAGTCTGCTCATTCAAACTATCTTTAAAGTGCCCCATAGGGCACCAGAGTTTGTTTACCTTATGTCGACATGCACAAATCTTGTTTAGTATTTATATCGCATGCTAATTTGTCTGATGTTATTTAGCAGGAGCGAGATTTGAACCTGCAACCCCCAGCATACCGTACCGGTGCTCTACCAACTGAGCCATCTCGCTCTCGGTCTCCCAAATTGTCAGTGTCTTTGTTGGGGGCGCTAGTCAGAAGTCATAAATCCATAATGTCGTACAGCCGAGGACCACACCCAAACTTTACAATACAACCTGATTTTACTTAGCCGGTTGTAACACTATATTTTCCAATTAGAATGCTTATTTATTCATTTGTTTGATAGACACTGGTCCGAGTCACCCCACTACCCAATAAGGCTTTATTCGGCGTGGCATCGCTCCCTGCAAATGCCGACAAGAACCGATTTGCCGATGTGCTTCCTCGTAAGTATTTGAACTTTGTGTAGTTTAAAAGGTTTCCAGTCTGATGTGAATTTTGAGGGTCTGACGTTCCAATCCTAGCAAAATCTGAGTATGGAAACTGCAAGCCCTCCTAAAGCCCGGCGTTTATGACATGTAGAAGGAACTCGTTAAAAGAACACAACGACAGTAGAAAAAAACGTTCCTCCAAAATACACAACAATGTTTCGAGGAAATTTATCAAAAATGGATTCCAAACTAATTGAAATGGGAATTAGCTAAAACGTGGAACATTCGCATGAATTTTGTTTAAAAAGCTATTTTGCGTAACCGTTTCCCATAAAGGACCTGCAAGTTTATAATATGGATATAACTCTGTCCGACAAGTATTCATGTTAAGAAAATATCATTGCATGTTTTTTTTTTCATTTTGTAACTAGTGGAGCGGAGCCGACCTACCCTGTTGCTAACGAGTGATGCTGGCGCAAGTAGCTATATCAATGCAGCATTTGTCGATGTGAGTTACTCTTTCACAATATGGAATCATCCATTCCATGATAAGCAGGCTTTGAAATTTCATATTCGTTACTTGGTTTCATTCAATATAATTACAAAATACTTGTTATTTGTCAAACAATCCACAAGGGAAACTGACTAGGTAAATTTGAATACATTTTCAAAGTGAACAAAGAAAACTGGCAGGAGCGGGATTCGAACCTGCGACCTCCGGAACACATTGAAACCAATACTTAATCTGTTTCGGCTGATTTCCTTTTTGTCGCTGGATATTTGAATCCCCACAACACGGGGATATTTTTCAAAGGTTGGTTTTTGATGTGTCTTTGGTGTACTGTTTCGGGCAGAGTCTTAAAGACAAGGATGCCTTCATTACGACCCAGATGCCCCTACCAAACACCGCGGCTGACATCTGGCGGCTCGTGTATGACTGGAACTGCTCCACCATCGTTATGATGCATGGACCTTACACTTCACAAACCGTAAGTAGACTCAAAAAGTCGTCCTACATTTGGTCTCCATTTCTCCCCCAGCCTAATGTTGTTTGTGTGTTTGTATGTGTGTGTGTGTGGGTTTGTTTTTGCATTCAATAAGGGACCTTTAACAATAGAGGACAATAGGGTGTCCGATTGAAAAAGGTTTGAAAATCATGTACAAAACCAATAAGGGCCCTTAAGTATGAACAATAGGGCAATAGGAGGTCCCCGATTGAAGTTGTTTACACACTTGTGTGTGTGTGTGGGGGGGGGGGGTTGTTTTTTGTTTGTTTGTTTGTTTATTTATGTAAATACTGGCAGTCGTGGACTAGGGACAAAAGGGTTAGGGCGTAGACAAAGGGTCCACGATTGACCGAACGTCCACGATTTAAAATCGTGTACAAAACATATAGGAGGCCTTCCGAAAAAAAGTATAAACAAAAGAGGGACAATAGGAGGTCAGCGATTGCTGGTATTTACACACTTATGTGCGTTGTTGAGAGCAATCTCAATGGTTTATATTAGTATTCCTAATCGTATTTCAATTTTCCCCATGCAGGAGCAAGGACAATATTGCCCGGATGCCGGTACAGTCCAGTTTGGATCTCTCCGCGTGGAGGTTCTTAACCACAGTAAAGGAAGGGTCTGCGACAGTACAACCTTTGAAGTATCCAGGGCCAACCACGAGGTCATTTTCTTTTTCACTTCAAAAACTGGTGTACAATAAATACCATGTTTTTATCTATAATGAACCGTTCGTTCACTTCAGCACCACCGTTTCTGCAGTGTTTGGTCTTTCAACAATGACCACTGCTTCTCAAAACCATTGCTGCTTGTAAAAATACAGTATCACTCGCTTTATCCTTTTGAGGGATTCTGTCGGATAATTCACGGTTGTTGCTATTGACTTGAGTCAAATTGAAATATTTAAAATGATGGACATAACCAGGACAGTAGACCATGGTAAATAATTTGGGCGGAGGGGTGGTTATGGCAGTGCCCCCCCCCCCCCCCCCCCCATAATTTCCCTCATATACATGTATCTTTTATGGGTGATTGGCTTTTACATGCACCATGCACCAGAATACACAAAGATCAGCACACATGTTCAAACAATTTCCCAAGATACACGAGAGACACCGAGTACCAGACGCTTAACAATTGTTATTGGTTGTGTGCTTTTTCCTCCGTCCCCCAACCTTGACGAGAAATCGCCTCCGCTGATGAGTGTCCTATACAAATAAATGAATTGCATATTATGCACTCGTTTCCAGGGTCACATCTTGACAGTGAAACACTTCCAGCTGAATGGATGGGCCAGCAACGAGGACAAACCCAATTCCCCGCAGGTTGTACTGGACCTGCTAGATGCGGTCCACAGCTGGCAGGCAGAATGTCCATCTGAGGGCCCAACTCTAGTCCAATGCATGTGGGTACAATTCAGTCCGCTGATCCATTAGGTCCCGCCCTTGACGTATCAACCAATCACAGACAAAAGTCTGACATACTTCACGGAGGTGTGGCGCGTGCGGCTGTGATTGGTCAATACTTCAAGAGGGCGGGGTCTAATGGTTGTTGTGTTCACAAACTCAGATATTCCACGAAATGTCATTTTTGGTGTTATTAGGTCATTAAAACATTAGCGTCATGGCTGCTTCTTTTATCGAGGCCGCATGTTTGTGGGCGTGTCGGGGTATTCAAACCGTGGACGAAAAATGCCGCAGAACAAAAGAGAACAATATCGTCCGCGATTGGGAGTGTGTACAAAACCTATGGAGGTCTTCCAAAAAGTACAAACAAAAGAGGAACAATAGGACGTCCACGTTTGGAGGTCGATACACGACTGTATGTGTGTGTTTGAAATGTTAACCGTAAATATATTTATTTGTGTAAGTATTCTTATATTTGTGTACACATTTTGCATGTGTGTAAAATTGTTCATGTAGGGGCCAACACGTATTCCTGTGGGGCAGAAAACACAATAGAACAATCAGCCCCACAGCGGAAGCTTTAGAAATCCATCTTCCCCAGAGGAGAAACTTCATAGCGTTACGGATTTCAATAGGAACAAAGGAAAACAAAAGGTGTATAAAGGTCTTCCCAATAAGTATATGTGTGTACGGCTGTATGTTCGTATGTGTGTAAATATTCATCTTTAATTAAAAATATATAAAGGGCCTCAATGGAAACCAGTTTTAAACTGTTTGGGTACACCATGGGTAAAGAAATGTAAGAAATAAATAAATATATATATAGTCCGTAAAATCCTAAAGGGATACAATACAAAACTGGGATTCCTCCCAGTCGAGCTATTAAAGAAGGGTTTAGAATCGATTTTATGGCCAGTTCTGCCATTGTTCTTTAGATGAATTTTGCATAAATTGCGTGCTGAACATTTGAAAATTCCCAATTTAATTACCAGTTTTCCCATTGACTTGCGTACAAAATGGATTCGTGTTTATTAAAATTGTATGTGTGTATCTTTGATGCGCAGTCCATGGGCAGTAGGCCTACAGTCCTATTCTTAATTCTGATTTGGCTGTAAAGACCTAGTTTAGAGACAGCACCAAAAAACATGGGGCTTGATTTAGATTTTCCTAACCTAGATTGTCGATAACTGTTGGCCTGTTTTTGTCTTTTGCTTTAGAAATGGAGTAGGCCGCAGTGGAGTCTTCTGCGCCGTCTCAAATGTTTTTGAGAGAATGGCCCGGGAAGAGGTGATAGACGTCTTTCAAGCCGTGAAGAGGTTACGGATGAACAGGCCACAGATGATCGAGTCCTTAGTGAGTTTAACATTAATCTCAGAAGGATCAGGTTTTCAAACTTGGCTGTATTAAAAAAAAAAAAAAAAACGTTGCTAGCTTTTCAAAAACTTCCGGTTAAAACATCTCAGTACCTATTCTTCAAACTGCTCAACAAGTAGGCCTACAATTTGAACGGTTCAGTCTATCATCACCAACCGCTCGATACCTCAGACTAAAAATTTGTTTCGTTTCTTTTTCATACTTGCAGGATCAATATATTCTGTGCTACGAAGTCACCTGCCACCACTTGGAGCATTTCCAACAATATGACAACCTCCTCTAGAGCATGACGGCCAACATTGGGCAGTTGGTTTGGAATCACGCATGGTTTTATTGTCTGCTGGTGGCAGTAACATTTTCATATACAGAGTTTTTTTGATCATTGTGAACGTCTGGATACCAAACACTGACTAGTCTAGTGACGGACTCTTTAGGTAGTTTTTACCGTTAACTATCATTGATCGGAAGTGTAGGTACATTTTCTCATTACTTTGGTTATCATTTTGCAATGTTTCAAAAATACTATAAATTGAAATGTCACCTTGTCCTTCAAAATTAGACATTTTTCAAGACAATACTGTAATTTCCTAGCTCAGCCCAGTCAGAGACTAAAATAATTTCATGAAATAGGATGCCACACCGTATCACCCCATTTCATTGTCCCTGGACGTAACATATTCTCACATTGCACGCTCTGTTGAATATGTGACAAAAAAATCTGATATACGTTTTGTATTTTTAGTTACTGCATATGCCCATAGGGAGTGTCGTAATATACGACGAGACAATATGTTTATCTGGTCATCTCAATCTGAGCAGGGTTACAGCTGAGGTCGACAGTTTATATACACCACAGTCCTGCCAACACATTTCCAATTCATCCCCAGGCCGCGAGCCAAATCCAGATAATCCTACATGTACGAGAAAAACTTCTGAAAAACATGATTTTATTGATGCTCTGGCAATTTACATAGAACAGTTACCATAAACAAACGGCTCCAGCAACAAATGAGAGAACAGTGTTCCTACATTAGTCTCTAAGGGGACAATGGTACCCCACGGGAGAGTCATTAGAAATTCAGCTACCCAACAAAGTTAGCGCTATGGAGTTTGAGATTTCAATAGGGACAAAGGAGAATAAAAGAAGGAAAGTAAAGTCTACAATAGAGGTACCGTATACCTCTATTGTAGACTTTACTTTCCTTATGGGTGTATGTGAGGGTGTGTGTTCTTGTATTGTACTACGTTCGAGGACAAGAGAAAGAAAATACAAAAGAATCTTTCTTGTCCTCGAGAGTCAGTCTTTTGTTAAAATCGGTCCTCGAACGTAAAGATACGTGCTTAGTCTATGGGGTTGGGTTATATTAAAGGAAGAATAGGAAACACAAAGCATTGTCCTTACGAGTATAGGAAAGTACGACTGTTTGTCCAAGTGTGTATACACTTTCTGCAGCTGTATATATTTTGTAAACTGTATTGCATAGAGGCCAAGAAGTACTAATTGCTGCCAGAGGAATTATCTGGGTTTTAGTTGTGGGTTTGAGAATTAAAGGTTCCAATGTGCATTACTATGAAATTGAATCTGACTATTGTAATCAAGAATGTCTAAATGTATGATGAAGAGAATGATTTAATTGTATAATATACAGATGCACTATAAATTTACAGTTTTTTAAAGGTATAATTTACTTTCCATGTAAGCAGTTTTCCCGTATTAATTGTGTCGTGCAATTGTGGAAAATGAAATGTATGATCGTTTGATCAATGGGGAAACTTTCCTCAGTTTAATGATAAGAAGTGATAGTGTAATGTAGGTGTATAGCACTGTGTGACAAGGAGTCTTACAGTCGCATTAAGGGTTAATTGCGTAGTACCTTAATTACTCAAGCTAAGCGATAGCCAATACTTCAATACGTATTTCTACAAAATAATTGTTTATAACATTTGTTATCCAATGTGTATTACCGACAACAAATATAGTTGTACCGTCCTCTTGAATTGCTCTTTTGGAAAGTGTTCTGAATGTCATTGCAATAATGATGTTGGCCCCATTGCCGAGAATTTGAGTTTAATAGTCAAAAACATAATACGCCTTCTTGGGATCTGGTGGACACAATATGAAGGCACTTCTTGATTTGAGTTAACCCTTTTGTTTTATTCTAACTGTGACAAAGCTCGGAATTTTGTTTTTGAAATGAACAATTCAACTAGATTAGTTCATGCCATAAAGTTACACTTTTATTAAAATGATTTTAGTACTTCACATAAAAGCAGCTTACATTTTTTCTCTGGGTCTTACCAAATAAGAAAGCATTGCCTCTGTATACACGTTCAAAACAAAATATCTGTTTCTATATCAAGGGGTCATTAACAATCATTGATCGGGGGTTCTGGTCCATTTTCTCATTATTACTTTGGTTATCAAAAGTTGCAATGTTTCAAAAATATTGTTAATTTAAATGTTACCCTGTCCTTCGGGAAGTGGGTCATTTTTTTTTGGGGGGGGGGAGGAATATAAACATTTAAAAAGTGCATTTTGCTGCTTTAAATGGCTTATTAAATTTCCAAGAGATTCGTGTATTTTTGTTTGTCTCTTGTTTGGTTATTGAAAATAGCGGATTAGTACTCTAACCAATTCTGTCAGGTTTGGCCCCATATTAATGGTTGGGGGTACTCCTTGCCATTTTTGTCGAATTTGGACCTGAAACTTTATTTTTGAAATTCGCGTGAAATTGGTTCTAGATATATGTAAAAGTGCCCGAAACCCATTTGGAGATTAATCAATATATATCTGATAGAAATACTGTATTATAATTTTGCAACAATATGAAATTATTAAAAATTCATAAAACATCGTTTTGAACCCATCTAATTTAAATTGCACGATAGCAGTCTCCGTTTCCATTTTTTATTTCTCTTGTAACTTTGAAGGCAACTTATTTTTTGACTTGCAAAAAAATGGCAAGGGTTAACCTTAGCATTTTTATCGATTTTCTCCGAAAAACGATATTTTCCTAATTTACCTGAAACAGATTTTAGAGATATGTAAAAGTGCCAGAAACCCATTCCGAAAGTAATGACAGCATATCTGATTTAAATATATATTGCAACACTTTTTGGAAAGAAATATGACATTTTTCAAAATGTATAAAGACATGCAGTGTTGAACCAAGACTTCCGACATTTCACGAGAGTACTCTCCAATCCATTTTCTATCTCTGTTGCATCTCTGTTGCCAACTTTGTTTTCGACCTTAAGAAAATGATTGAGAGTGATAAGCAGACTGTTATTGTGCAATTTCATAAACTGTTGAAAAATAATAATAATTCTATGAGATATGCTTTGGTTACTCTCAAAATAAAGAGAATCAATTATTTTTTTATTTGGAAATTGTCAGTTGCGGTTTAAAATCGACAAAAATGTTACCCTTGCCATTTTCTCAGGTCGAAAAATAAGTTGGCTTCAAAATCGCAGCAGAGATAGAGAATGGATTGGAGAGTTCAATATTGCAAGTTTAGATGTCTTAATTCGTCAAACAAATCACAAACTTTCAGTATTGAACCCAGACATTAACATTTCACGACAGAAGTCTCCAATCCATTCTTTATCTCTGCTGCGATTTTGCAGACAACGTATTTTTTTAACTAAAAAAAAAAACCAGCAAGGTTTACCCCTTGCCATTTTGGAGAATTTTCGCAGAAAACAGTTTTTTTCTAATTTATTACAAATTACTTCTAGAGATGAGCAAGATTGCTAGAAACCATTCTCAGAGTTATCACAGCATATCTAATAGAAATATCATAATTGTTTCGATACATTTTTTGGAGAAATAATTTTTTTTAAACAATTTATAATTAATATTGAATACAGACATCTGACATTGCACGGTAGCAGTGTCATTCCATTCTCTATCGCTCTAAAATTTTGAAGAGAACTTAATTTTCAACCTGAAAAAATGGCAAGGGTTACCCCTTGGCATTTTGTCGATTTTTGGCCCAAATCGACAATTTTCAAATATGTATGAAATTGATGCGATATATATGTGTAAGAGTGGCAAAAAACCCATTTGCGAGTAATCATAGTATAACTCATAGCAATATTTTTTCCAAACAATTTGTGGAAAATTATGGAATTTTTTAAACAATTAATAAAACATGCAGTGTTGAGCCCTTGCCAAGCGATATTTGTCAACTTTTCCTGAAACTGCTTCTGGTCACTCACAGTCCCTCGGGGCGCATAGACGTGCACTGGTGACATTATTGCCAGTCCATATGTGTATAATATACAAATATTTACTGTTTCAAGTGGTGTAGGCCGACACCCGCATGCATCTGCACACAAATACTGCGCCATGGGTATAGTACTTTGGTTGCTATGGGTATAGTACTTTTGCCGTGCACAGGAAGGTAGCAAAAATAGGAAATGCCATGTGACTCGCTCTCGGCCAATCAAGACACAGAATCTGTAGATGAGGGGTCATAATACTTTCTATTGCTACAAATAACATACATAAACAATATATGTACTTATAAATTAGAACAGAGATGGTGGCTCTCTTTTTGCCCTGTCCCGACGTCATGTACATGTATGAAGCACTGTATACTCAGTGCTTGATCCGAGAGCTTGTGTTAAAAAATTCACAGGCTTACTCGGTGGGATTCGAACCCACGACTTCCTGCTAAGTCGTGGGTTCGATTCCCACTCGGGTAAGCCTGTGATTTTTTTTCACACAGGCTCTCGGAAAGCACTGAGTATACAGTTCTTCATATATACATTACGTCGGGACAGTGCAAACAAAGAGAAAACATCTCTGTTCCAATTTACATCATCCCCGACGCAGAAAAAATCATCTTCTGACTGACAAATGTACTTGTTATTTTCGCAATATTATTAGTCATTTAAGTCGATATCTTAGATAATTTGTATTCATAATAAGCATAATGCTAATAAAGATAATACTAGCTCTGTCAAGGGCGGATCCAGAACACAATTTTTTGGGGGGCCAAACAAATTTTTCCCCGAAAAAGGGGTAAACAAAAAAACGTGCACAAATCACATATAAAACGGAAGGGTTTTTCCTTCCCTTTCTTTTACTTTGTTTTATTTTGTATGTGGGTGTACGCAGTGGCCCCTCTTTGCAAACCCCCCCCCCCCCTCCTCAACCCCTCCCCCGGATCCGCCGTCGAACTCTGTCGTTATAATCTTCCCAATTCATCTTGGAAATACCATTCTTATTCGATACGTTTGCTGTGCCAATTACGTGCGTGTGGATTATAACAGCTCCATGCAATTTTAACTAGGCAAACCTGTACTTATTAATATTCTCCGTATACAATTCCTATATTTACTGTCAAGCCATTAAGTACAACCTACGTCTAACTTGCTTATAGTTATATAGTAGTAGGGAAACCACTATTATAATATTTATCTTTTACAACATAATGTTGTAAAGTCACAGACTGGCACTGCCATATTAAACAAGTTGCCTAATTCATCTTCACACAATACTATTTTATTCTACTGATATATTATACTTGCTACTGAAAACTAATCAAGCCAGTAAAAGTCAGTGGCAAATATGCAACAACTTTAAATGTTCTTGAAAAATACAATATGCCTGGAACTTGGATTTGTTCGTACGGTTATATTGTAGTCTAATAAAACGTGTTCAGAACAATTCTTGTAAGGATACAGGTCTATTATTTATAAAAACCCTATAATTGATTTGACGATAATACTATGTATATATAGCGACACTAGTCTAAACATTCCTAAACTATAAATCACTTAAACGTATATATACAGTTTTAATATGAGACAAGGTATAATATTCCCATTGAAACAAAACATTATTATATAATATTATATACCTTTCCATGAAACATACCTATAGATGCTGCAAACACACAGATCGGGCAAAAAATGTCATTAAAACGTAGCAGATACATGTCCCGAATCACACGTTTTTAAAAGAGTAATGAGTGATTTTTGAAGCGCAATTTGAACGCTGCATTCAAAGAGGATGTTGATTGCTGAGAGAAGTCTGCGTCATTTTGTAGTTTTATGTAAAAAATATAACAGCCAATTATAACTCCCCTTTTGTGCCAATAGTGCGAGACACAAAAGGAGATTTCGTCTTATGACGTCAGATTTGTTTGCTGCCCGTAGCAAACAAATGGCACCAGCCGGCTGGAGGGGACTTGATAAAAATAGCTCTCAAAAGTCACGTTTTTTTTCATTCCATGGCAGAAATACTTAGCTGTTTCTATTTAATATGCTTGAATCTACATAAAACTACAGAATTACGCAGATTTCTCTCAGCAATCAACATCCTCTTTAAGCGCTGTAATTGACTAATATAGGCAAATATGACCAGATTACGCAAAAGTGTTTTTACTTACTCGTTGATAACTATACTAAGAAAATGGGCAAGGTTTTTCTTTCTGGGGGCATGGCCCCATTGACCCCCCGGACCAGCCCTTGAAACAAACAGCTTCTGAATATTATGATATGACCCATCCGGCCGGTGTTTTGGGGGCGCAAAAAGAGTTGCTAGGCATGTTTCCCAATATTACATGTATAGGCTCGAAATAAAAGCACAAAAGTTATGATGGTTTGTTTAAAAAAAAAATAATGCCGCTTTGATTTTTCACATCTTTAATTGTCGCACTCAGAGGATGTTTAAAATGTAAGGCAACCACGCACGACGTGATTGTATACTGAACAAGTATTTTTATGTCTAAAGTAAATCAGCCTTTGACTTTTATGCATTATTTAAGGTTTCAAAGACAAAACTCACTACCTCTAGCTGATCTAAGACTGTGTCGATCCTTAACAACAAAATAATTCTTCTTCCTTTTTTTCAGTCATGTTTTCGCAGATCCGCTAACAGAGATGATGTTTAATTGTCGTCCAGTTCTGGTCGGATGACGCTGAAATTCTCATAGTGACTGCGGTCCACAGCAAAGTATATCTATGAAAAAAAATAAAGAAAACAGGATTGGTCATCAGCAACATCTATCTATACTCCACGGCCATAAAAAAAAACCGAGACACTAAGTAAGCATTTGTGAGAATCGGGGAACACAGCATGTGACATCGTATCTGTGGGAAATAAGTTTGGTTTCGGGCGGGGAAACTAAAATAATTGAACCAGCGAGAGACCTGATCGCCGAAAAGCCCATTGGTTTATGTTGTGTTCTTGCCTATTTCATTCATCGATGTTACGTCCGCATAGAACGTGAAAAATATTAGCCAATCATCGGGGGGAAAGGGTGCAACCACAATGCAACAAAGAGTATCGGAAGCTTTATTATTCATTTCAGGCATTGTGAGGCTTTCCTACACATTTTATTCTCATAATCACGCAGATTAGCAAGGCCTACACTCGGAGATTACGATCCAAAGCGTCTGAACAACCTGCAAGAAACTACATAAATTATAACATTCCTTTACACATTACCCATTTCTCTCATTTCATTTCAACTTTGCACCGACGACCGCTATCTACTAATTACACCAAAACTAACCACAAAACCTTGTTCCGGTTTGCAAAGGAATACTATATAAAGCCATACTCAATCATAGGCCATCTTTGTACTTTCTTTTAGCCAACATGAACATCCTAAGAATTAATTGTTGTATATTCCTAGTCACCTACGCACCTGCTCTATCTTCTTGTCATCCATCTGACTGAGTATAAGAACTAAGTCACCGAAGAGAGGTCTGTTGCTAGGGTCCTCCTCCCAGCAACGGAGCATCAGAGCGTAGCTGATTGTGAAAAGATGCCAAAGTTCTACCATCATTGCAAGTCCATTGTGTGACCGAACTGTTATTTCAGAAGTTATTAATAACGATTTGCGGTAGCGCCATGTGCATGGCAGCTCTCTCTTTTCTGGGTCTATAGGGTTCTGAAAAGAAGCCGAGTTTCTCGAGGTTCTTTTTAGAACCCTATAAGCTCACAAAAAGAGAGAATTAGCGCAAGGTGCTACCGCAAAACCTTATCAAATGTTATTCTACACGTAATACTAGTGAGGCCTTTCTTTTTGATGTAGTGTACAGAATTAAACACTCGTTGGAGGACTTTCACGGGCTACGTGGAAACGCAACATGGGCCAATGCCCACAGACCTATGTTACCACATTATTATGGCCCAGCTAGTGGCGTTTCTTACATTTCTTCGTCGCAGTTATCTGGCTTGGGCATGCGGTATCCATCCGCCAGCTGAGCGGCCAATGACTTGGTTGCAATTGCGGGATATGGCGTGCCCCCTGAAAAAAATTTTAACATTCTAAAAAACAACTTTATCCTACTATTAACACAAAATATTACTCTACTGTTCAATTCCATCAATGTTATGGTGTTATGGTCAAATTTACACGACTTTTTAAAATATCCTACTCAAACATACAAAACTTTGTAAGGAAATTTTTTAGTCCCCTGCATTACAATTCTTTTTTCGTGAAGAAGAAATTTTAAATTCTTACCAATAGAAGCTATTTCCCACAGGAGAATTCCGAATGACCACCTAATGCCAAAATGAGATTTTATAAATGTCATAAAACGGTACAATGATGACCTTGAAAATAAACAGAGATTGAAGTAGTTCTATTTAACCACACTAAGAAAAGACCAAGTATTATACAGTAGTGTGGCAATTCGAAACCTGACAGGTTCAAGATAGATCATTCAAATGAAATATCGGGTAGTTTTATTTCTGTTTGAAGACTTACACATCGCTCTGGGTTGTGTAGCTGCGGTGCATCATAGATTCAGGGGCCAACCAGCGAGTTGGGACACGTCGCTTTTAAAGGAGATAAAATTTTGTAGTAAAAACAAAAACTTGAATCAGTTCAATCACCAACGTGTATTGGAGGCTTTGCAATCATTGTAAATCAAAGTCGTGTGAGAACTGCGTTGATATAACAAATAATAAATATGCCTATGCTATCATTTAATTTTAATTTAAGTAATTTAAGTTATACCCGGGGGTGGCTCAGGCGCGTAGCCAGGATTTTTTCATGGGGGTGTTTTGCTGGAGACTGACATGGGGGAGGGGTCTAAGGGGAGGGGGTGTCCCCCTCCCCTTTGGCGAAAAAATGTAATTTTAAGGCCTCTAGATGCAAAATGGTGCAATGTTTGAGCTCAAATCATGCAAAAAAAAATTTCACTAGCGTATCTCTCCAAGTCACTGGTGTTTTCTGCATATATTTTTTCTGGGCACTTGGGCCATGGGGGGTGTTTGAACACCCAAAACACCCCCCTTGGCTACGCGCCTGGGGTGGCTTTATCAACGATATTATGTTGATAAAATGATAGCAAAACAAAAGTGCGGTTATATGGGTGAACAAAAGCCACCACAAAATTCAAATTTCCCCCCGGGCCCCATAAAAAAGAACACTTAGGGTAGTTTACAAAATTAATTACTGCAAACCATTAACCAATATTACAACAATTTCAAATCTACCAAACCTATAAATTAATCTCCAGAATTCTAAAAATAATTTCGTACAATCTTAAACACATCTTTAATTTTGTCCCTCTAAATAAGTTCTTAAAGATGACAAATTCTTATCGTAAACAAATTTACACAGGTAAAAACCCCTACCATAGATGTCTGGACGTAGACATCCTCTCCTCTGGACAGTCCAAAGTCAGACACCTTTGCGACCAGTCTCTCCCCCAGCAGAATGTTTCTTGCTGCCAAATCACGGTGAATTACCTGCAAGCATGAGGGAAACATCCCACTAGAGCCAAAACAGGCAACTCCACTGCCTTTTGGTTGTTGACACACCAACACCTTTGCCAGCTTCTTATCTTTGTAATCCATTAGCCAAACAATTGCTTGTAATCCTTAAGTAAACACTTCCAGGCTGGGATTTGCTGGTACTACTCACAGCGTACAAATCACCTCTCCGATTCGTTCAAGTTTATTATCGTTCTCAGCTTTCCAGCGGCCGTTTTTCATGATTCAAAGTTTTTTAAGTAGTTACACAAGATAGAAAATCTAAACTGAGGCATTTTTTTACAATAAAACTAAGAATTCTTGCAGATGTTTCTGTGTTAAATATAACTCATATAGCTAAGAACTTAAGTCAGCAAAGGATTAAAACTGATAGTATCTTAAGTTTATTGACACAAGATAAACAATGTAAACAACATAAAATCTCCAAAAGGCAGTGCTCCTTTCCGAGTTAGGGCCTTCTAACTCGGAAAGCTCTAGTGGGATGGGGACAGTATGGGGAGAAAATATCAGCATCAAATCGCCTACATTGATAATTTGGTTTAGGTACTACACACAGCCGATTGGAGATTAGCTTTAACACTTTAGAAAATTAAACGTCATTTCTCATTTTTGTTATCCACAAAACACAAAAATGTACAATCAGGACAACCTGATGATTATAAGCCTGAAAATGTCAAATCATGGTCAGTACAATCTGAAACCTTGTGCAATGTTTTAGCCTACAAACCAAAAAGACTTAGCACCTCCTTTCACTATCTAAAGGCCGCCACCTCCTATTAGTGACACTTCAAAATACTATCTACAGCACAAAAAGAAGTTTCTGTTGAAAACATACCCCCGACATAGCAAGGTGTTTCATCCCTTTGGCAACATCTAGAGCAAACTTCACCAGCTGCTCTGAGGACAGGGCGCCCTCATCGGTGTCTGACTGCGAGCGAGCCATCCGCAGATAGCTTCGCAGATCGCCGTTGGGAAGAAACTCCAAGGCAACGTAGAGAACATCTTAGAGATACAGACACATTTTAGGATTTTACACTAAGATAAAACAAAAATCAAACTGCCACCCAAAACAAATCTCAGCAACAGAAAATGACATTCGCGCTACCCTTCAATAGGAAGTTATAAAGGGAATTTAACAAAACAAATGTCACCGATGAACCAAAAGTAAATTAGTCTATAACTGAGCATAGTTTTAAGATACCTTAATTTTTGGTTGTAGTTTGCAATCGTCGAAGTCGAGAAAAATAACGAATAGAAAATTGCTTTTCTTTTGTACACTTAACTTTCAATGAATACTGTTAATATCGTTAAATTTATTATTAATGATATTGCCATTATCATAGTCAATGCCATTATCATAGTCAATACCAAAAGACAGGAATTTCACTCCGATGAGACAGGTTTTATTAAAATATAATTTGGAGGAGAACCATGTTGTACTTTTTTAAAGGAAATCGTCTACTAACAGTTCGCAATAATTTTTGTGAATACCTTCATGCTGGCAAGCTCCAAGCAGTGTCACAACATTGGGGTTGTACCCGATGTTTGTCATTGTGCGAAACTCCTCCAGAAAATCGTTCCTGTCCGTCTCTGATGCGTGACCTTAGCAGACAGGAAAGGGACAAGAAATATGATCCTCACTTTGAAACAGATAAAACACAAGTTGCGGTTAAGGTCTACATGCATGGGCGGCGATCCCGGGAGACAGGGGGGACATGTCCTCCCAAATATTTTTTGAGAGAGGGGGCGGCTATGGCAGTGTCCCTCCAATAATTTTCCCATGGTAATATACATTTTATGTCATGCTTTATACATGCACCAGAATGCACCAAAATACACAAAGATCAGCACACATTTTCAAAAATGTCCCATGGATACAAAAGAGACACTGAGTACAAAACGCTTAACAATTGTTATTGGTTGTGTGCTTTGTCCTCCGTCCTCCAAACCTTGACGAGAAATCGCCGCCGATGTCCACATCAACCATGCAATGATGGGATTTTTATGACAGGAATATACGTAAAACAGCTTTCTTTCTAGGTGACTATGAATTTTCTTTCTCCTTTGCAGCAATTCTAGGCACTGCATTTAGATTTTTATGCCAATAACAATTTCCATATTCGTGAGTCATAGAATCTGCATAGAATCAGCGACACCGCAGCTATCTTTTAACAAAACAAACTGTGTGTCATAGCATAAAGCAAGGAAATATGGTCATAGTTATACCTCTAAGAACTTTGATAGCAGCTTTAGTCCTTTTTCCTCCGATGTTCACTTTCCCAGATCTGACTTCGCCAAAGCTTCCCTGACCGAGGACATGGTCGTCAACGACTAGGTTCCTCCAGACAATCTCCCATCTCAAAGCCCAGGATGGTAGGCCGACAGCTTCGTAAAGAGCAGATGTCACACCCTCTGGTGGAAGTGTCACTTCATAGTCAACTTCATTCTGTTCCATAAACCGTGCAATAAAACGGCAAGTACTTTTAAACAAGCAAAGGTGATTTTTATTGGGAATGTTGCGCGCGGGAAACAATCCCTATTCTTCCTTTAATATAACCCAACCCCATAGACTAAGCACGTATCTTTACGTTCGAAGACCGATTTTAACAAAGGACCGTCTCTCAAGGACAAGAAAGATTCTTTTGTATTTTCTTTCTCCTCCAATTTATAATGCAATATTAAGTTGTGTGAACATGTTCATGTGCATAATGGTTTTCCTGGTTTGAACAACCCCCCACATTTCTACTTATATACATGTATTTATTTTTTGACAACCCCCCCCCCTTCTAATTTTGGAAATGGATTTACGCCATTGCATATATTTCAAATGGTTGAAACTAACCATCTCCACAACTGTTCTGATTGGCCGACTACTCTTCGCCTTTCGTCTCCTCATTTTCACACCACACACAATCACTACAATAATCAGCAATACGACGACCATACAGACCACGGCTATGACTAACGGTATGGTGTTGTCAGCCTCGGCATTTCCTGCAGAGAATGAAACCAATAGGCCTACGTCAGGACAAAACGTACAAATGGCTCTTAATTAAGGACAGTACCCTGCAAAACACAAGAAGAACACGGGCTGATGCCATCAGATTCGAACTACCAAATGTGTGCGTAAATGACTTTTCTTGTGTTTCATAATCACTTTATATCATTTACAATGTTTTTTTTTCTGGTGGCATGAAGTCTACACACATAATAAACAAGGTTTCCATATTACTTTGCATGCTCGGTACCGGTATCTACGAGCATACTGTAACACTGACCTGTTTAATGTTTTGTTTTGGGAAAACAGATCAGAGAGGGAAAAAAAATGTTCTAGTCGTCTGGTTCCCCGACCGTACTTTAGACAAAACGGAGCAATTTATAGACGTCAGGGAATTTTCAGGTCATGGAACTAGACTATTTCCAACGATTGTCCGCCGACAATAAAATATTCCACTTTTCTTGAAAACGACAGCATACACCAGGTGCCATGATTTCACAAGATACTCGAGACGGCTAAAGTTTTGCTTTTTTATGTTTGCAAATGTTGTATACTATTTTAAGGGCTAAAAATTGAAAACAGTTTCGTGTAAAGTTGTTGCTTATATACACTGGCTACTTGCATTGGCGCCTATATACATAGTTCAATAAACCTTTTTCACTTGTCGTTGACCGCATAGTGTATTGATGCTATTGAAGTACTTATTCAAGTAAACCAGTCAAGCGTGCCATATCACGTGCGCTCACGTGGTTTAACCTGCTCCATGTTGTACGATAATCACGCCAAGGGGTCCACATGAGATGGTTTTTGTTATATTTCAACTGGTAACGTTGATGAAAAGGGTATCTACATCCTGTTATTTACAGTTGAAAGCAGCTGTATTCTCACCGGTGTAAATTGGTTGAAGCAGGGGACTTGTCACATAATCCTCCTGCCAGGGAAAAGCAAATGAGAATGCATGTGTTTATGATATCAGTCTGTCAATCGTTTTTCCATCTTGGTCACGGATAGTTTGAGACGTGCTTGGCGGAAAAAATTGATATGATTGAAAAGATTATTAAAAGGTTAAATATATAACAAGGTACACGACCAACCCTTGCGCAGTTTGTCCGAAAAGTGTTGACGAAAAACAACACGTACTATCCCATTTCCAAAGGTCCGACTTTTCCGAACTAAACGTTCGTCAATGATTTTCAGGCAAACACGCATTTTAAAGGGATGGTCGTTTATATGTTCTACTTTTTAATTATCTTTTCAACGATAGCAATTTCAGGATGAACGTTTTTTTGTAGTTCAATTAGGCGTCCAAGGCAATGCGTCACTTTGACTATAGACTATTTATATATTTACCATTCCATTCTCTAACACAACATATGCCCGTATGAACGCCGTGTACTTGGTGCTTGGCGTCAGCTGTCCATTTTCCCCTAAATGGCGTCGCGATGTTTGTCTTCTTTTGCGTCCAGTAGCACTGCTGTCGCATTCAGACTTACCACCACCTCCGATGGTTATATCTTTGGCCTCACCCAGCTCGTGCCTTTAAGGTAGAATAATTCACCACGACAAACAAACATTGTTAAATGTAACATTCGTTCAACGTACATAATACAGACAGCCAACATACGGTAAAATAGCACAGTTGGTCGCATGTTCAAATATCTTGTCAATTCATTGCTCATAAAAAAAATGTATTCAGTTTCCCTAGCGGTTTATTTTGTTAACAGAAATCCTCTTGAATGCCTACCGTTCGATTGTACTGGTTTCCGAATCACTGCAATGAAAGAGAGGTTTCTTCTCGGCGAAACTGTGTGAGTCAGACTTACCCATCCAAAGCCACTGCAATGTAAGGCGTTCCTGCTTTCCCTTGTGTTTCCTGGTAGCTACCCAGCATGTCGGGGTGATACTGGACATCCGGGTCTATGTCATCGATGACGTCATCATCATTCAGCCGTATTACTGTTACCTCAAAACAACTATTAAAAAAACCCAGGTACAGGGAGGCAGTTTTGAATTTGGGTATTGGGTAGATATGTGTTAAAACTCCACTATTAAGTTCCGTGTCTTCAGAGCTATTTTGGAGTTCAGGTCACCAAATATGACTTTGAAATTGAAGACAAACGAAACTTTCACCTATACATCAAATTTATCAGGATATAAAGCCGAGAGATACATCCAAATGGAAAGTTGAATGAAACTGAACCATATGTAAAACCAATCACAAGATGAATATGCAACATGAGCAGTGGCGTAACTGAGTGAAATTTCTGAGGGAGCACTGAAAGTACGTCAAATACAGCTTGTATAATTGTGTGTACATTTCAAGGTTTCTAATGGGAGAACACTCGGGGGAACCCGGGGGAGCACGAATGTCGGCTTGGGGAACATTTCCCCGTACACCCTCCTCCCCTCCCCCGTAGTTACGCCACTGAAAATAAGTCAATAATGATCATAGTTTACGTACACATTCCTCTACCTGATTGGTCCATTTCTTTGAGAGACAGAAGACAGTCTCATCTTAAACGTGGTCTCAGTTACAGGATTCCCGATGTCGGTTGGCGAAATCGGGTCACCGGGGTTAGCAGGAACTACACGTAAATTCAAATTAAGAGAAAATGTAAATTTGAACTTAAGATTAGTTAGACAACAATATCTATGTAATACCTTACATTCCTGTTATACATCGGGACCTGACCCTCTGAAACAAATTATATAAAGGATTAAACCGCGTTATTATAAAGGTACAGAGTGAATAGGCCTACACTGAAAGGATAAGAGCGAAACAATTCTTGATAAATCTGACGTCAAAAGAGTTTACTCTACAAAAATGGTACTTCGCATTCAAACTAAAATAGGTCTACTTTTCAGCTTTAAAAAAAGAGATCAAGGGGAAAAACCTCAACGTTTTCTTGTCCTTATGTTTTCCAAATGCATTGTCCGGGTGCATGAAAATGTGTACTTTTACCTCTGTCAGCTTTATCAATCATTTGTAAAACCGTTTGTAAGGTTTCATGTCAATCATGCAGCAAAACGAAGGAGACGTTTGCGTCAATGTACCTGCAGTCTTTGTAGTACAGCTTCCTATCGCTTCCGTGCTGTTCTCTCCCATTGCTACGGTTGCAGCACTGACTTTGAAGCGAAAATCTGAGAAAGGGGCCAAGTCAGTCTTATTGAATGTCAACGATAGCTGGCCAACGACAGTTTCTGCTCCAGAGTTTGCGTTATCAGCTCGTGCACTTAATCCCGTCCCTGGCAGGGGATACGCAGTGTAGAATACCTACATAGAACAATTTTTTTAATTATTTTTTAAAATACTGTCAGTAAGGCCCCTAATCACTCTGAAGGGGACAAAATTGCAACAAAGGCCAACACAATCTAAAAATAATATTAATAAAACCACAAAATTGAAGAACTCAATGAAAAATTTAGGTTTTTTTTATTTCAGATTTTTAATTAAGTTCCATATGCCCATGTAAGTGTTTTTCAATAGCATGAAGTTATGAAAAGTACTTTCAGCACTTGTCATTTCAAAGGGAGCCGAAAAGATCATCATCGTCAAGTTGTTTCTTTAATTTATTTTTGTATAACCTCTTTTAAAGCAAATGGTGTAAAAAGTATGGGTGACGTAGTCAAGGCCGATTTGTGGATCTATTGGGTGGCATGTGGATGAGATGACGTCATGGAATGACATCATCATCATCATCATCCTCATCCTCCTCCTCCTCCACTCCGGGGGAGCGTGCCCAACGCGCACGTCCACTTCTGGACATACGTACGTGTAGGGGTTCTGGTTCTGGTTCATTAATTGGCAACGCCTCCTCTCGAGTATCACGCCAATGGTGGATTGGGGTAGCAATTTAGATGTACTGGCTTAGATGTAGTTTAAGTCGTTGTTTGAAATTTGGTGCAGAAGATGCCTCAATGACGGTGGGGGGCAGAGCATTCCAGTCAACAATACTTCTTGGGAAATATGAATTTCTGTATATTTCAGTTCTTGCATGTAGATGTTTGTACCTTGCAGAATGAATGCGAGTAGGGCCTACTCTTTGTTGGATTAAGGCGCCTCTTTGCTGCGGTGACACAAAGTTCGCCTTTGCGGATCTTATACAGGTTGGCGAGTCTAGCTGCCTTCCTCCTATCTTGCAAAGATGGCCATCCCAGAGATTGGAACATTGATGTCACACTGCTATGCCTACTGCAGTCACCGCAAACAAATCTGACCGCGGAGCGCTGCACTTTCTCAAGTTTGTTAATATTTTTCTGTGTAAAGGGGTCCCACATGGTGGCTGCGTACTCGAGAGTTGGCCTGACTATGGATTGATAAGCTGAGATCTTGGTGTCTTTTTGGTACTTTTGTTTGTCTGACAGTATGACGTGTGAGCAGAAGCGGGGAAATTCTTTCTATATTATGACTGGTTAACGTTGGTTTAGTCGTGACTTACCGCTCTTGATTGGACGACGACGACGAGAAGGAGGAGCAGGAGGAGAGGAACGTCATTCCATGACGTCATCCCATCCGCATGCCACCCAATTCATCTACAAATCGGGCCCTAACTACGCCATACTACTGGTGTACACACAATCAAATAGTTAAGTACAGTGTTCACTAAATGGAAACGTGTAAATACATCAAGGAAACGACTTAACCGTAAACAAAATAACTTTAAAAAGCCAAAAGACTGATCAAGGGTAAGTAAACGATCAAGCACAGGACTGGTAGAACAGCAATTATACAAGAAGAAAAACATAAATTTAAACAAAATACATTTTACTTAAATGTAAAATGGAACAAGAAATTTCGTCATGAAACCACATCTTGAGTTTCAGTTTACCGTGTATTCTCGAACAATCCCGTTTTCATACTCAGGCGGGTCCCAGCTCACTATACACGCGTTTTCGTGTTGTGCAGATTTTACATTTACAGGACGTGACGGAACTGTATGAACGGATTTAAACAAAACAGAAATACGTAGAGAAATTATATGTGTGTCCAGAGTGAGTATATTTGTTTCCAGAATGACACATACACTGCAAAGTTCACAACTTTACGCGTTGTCATTCTGGAATCAAATATACTCGCAATTGGTACGTCTGTTGATCACACTTCTTTTCTGTGTAATGCAAAAGAATGCTTCTATTTACAGGGATATAAAGTCATGGATGTTACGGTAATGTTATCGTATAAGGAATAGGGTTATGCACGATCATGAATACATGCATCCATACAATCTACACTCATCCATACAATCCATACAAACACATTTCAAAAAGAAATGGCTTGTTCTCCAAAGACCGACCTGCATTAAATTATGTTTTGATGACAAACAAAAAGGGCGTAGTTGCATTTGCAAAATTAGCATTGTCGCACCAGTTAACGGATCTCTTCATATTACTGAGATCCGATCTTAATTTCAAGTAGGCCTACCCCCATACGGTAGGCCTAAGAACTATAAATTATTGCAATAGTTGTTTCCCTGAATAAAGTGAATCGAGACGCACTAAATAGACAAACTGTACAGCCTTTATATACATGTATGTAAAAAAACAAGTTTTGACAGTTTGGGATAAAGAAAAAAGAAAAGACAGCAGCCGGCCGGCACTTGCGCGGCTTCCTCGACCACCCCCCCCCCCCACCCCCCCCCCCCCCCACACTTTCAAAAGTGTTCTGCCGCACCTGGATCACGCCCCAACTTTGCGATACAACCTAAGAAATGACATCGTGGGTATCACGCATTGCGGACACTACTTCTTAACTTATAATACTGTCAAACAAACCTGTAAGTATGTATCTAGTCAGTTTCCCTTTTGGTTTGTTTGACTATGGAGAAACAGTGCATTTTCAAAGAACGCTCGCGTACATTATCGTACTCTTACTTTTTATTGATCTTTCCAACCATAACATTTTTTAGAATCAACACAAAAATAGTATTCTCAAAAGTGTGAACCTTTTGTCAAATAAAGGGGGCATACAAAAGCGTAACCACGCATCCACCCGGAACCCCGCCGGCACCCCCACCCCTTCACCCTAAACTGAACTGTGGCCGAGCTCCATCCTCACTGAATGATCCGCATTTTTGCCTATACAGTCAGGGGCATGATCCCTGCCATTCCTTGGATAGACTAAGAGTACAAATAATAAATAGTGCTCACCAAAATTATTGGCGGGTGCCGAATTTTGCCGCACGGTATCAACATCGAGTTTAACTTGTTTCCACACAGCAACACACGCCCCAAAGAAGGACACCAGGTCCGAAAATTCGGCACCCGCCACTAATTTTGGTGAGTACTATTTATTACTACACCTCATAAATATTCATGAGCAAATTGAAGCACGTCATTGGCCGATTCCGCCGCGCGTCCGGGAAGTAAAAATGATACGCTGCCAGGTGAGTCACCCGGTGAGTATCCAGCTCGCTGCTGTGTCGTATTTTTTCTGGAAGCACCAAAAGTTCCCTCTGGAACCCGCCTCGTAAACATATAGTCTATGGCATGTAATCTTTACGGAACCAGTCTGTTGTTTGTAGTCTTCGTAAATACTGCAGTAAAGGCACATTAAAGAGTGTTGGCACCAGACTATTTTAACCCTGTTGCCATGACACTGACACATGACTCTGCAGCTGAGCTCAAAAACAACAATGGCGTCTACGAGTAACGTGAGATTTCAGTCATTGACTGACGAAGAACTTGAAAATCTTGTGCTAAATAAAGATGCAAAATCTACGAAGGCCGTTATCGACAAGGCAGTGAGGTGTAGTAAAACAAATACAGCATGGTTTATTTCTGGAAAATAGTGGGAATTACTGGTCCCTCGGGACCTACACCTCAGGACCAGTAATTCCCACTACTTCCCCTCAAACTATGCTGTATTTGTATATTATCTTTACTGTTCATCTCACTTGATATAGTGCTGCGCAACACCCCGATTTTCTTCTTATTATATATAGACTAATCCGGCATTGAAAATTTTGAATGGCTCTTATAAAATAGACATAAAGTGTGATGACCCAATCTTTACTATGACAACTATACAGGAATTCGCCGACGCCATTTTTACAGTGGTGCCGCGCTCGCGTGTAGGCTGCCCGCGTTCTTTATTTTGATTCGCGTGCGCATTTTGGCAAGTTGTAAACACCCTTTGGTCAAAGCTGCGTCGAGCGCGTGCGTAAAACACGCACGCGAGCGCCTCGCCACCGCAGTAAATGCTTCTAATTTTGGTCGCCGGATTAGTCTATAGACGAATCCAGCGACCAAAATTAGAAGCATTTACTGCGGTGGCAGCCTGCACGCGAGCGCGGCACCACCGTAAAAATGGCTTCTAATTTTTTTCGGCGAATTCTCGTGTAACAATATGGGTTGATGACTTCTGACCGGTCCCTACAGATACTGAAAAATTTGAAGTTTGCTGATAGCCAAGGCCATCGTTGGGGCACAAGAGACAGTGAAAAGTCAAATAACCAAAATCTTTGTGGCTCTGGCTGTGGCTTTGAGTTTTAAAAAATATTTTTTGATGCTTTTTCAACAATCAACCTATAACTACACTCACTAAAATTTATAATGGAAAATGAAACCATGAATTTCAATGACAAACTATGATCAAAAGTTAAATGAAATAGAAAACGCAAAGGCTCTAAATGTGCCAAATACAAAGAATATTTAACATAATAAGGGTCGAGTCAATTTATAGTCGAAAATCTGAATCTCTAGTAGATGAAATATTTAATTATACGATAATTTTGGAAGAATTTTTCAGTCAAGAAAACATAAAAAAGAACAGTCATAAAAATGCATGGTCCTGATGAGAAACGTTCATTTTCCTGTTGAAAGTACGAGAAGATACAATACCACTCAACAATCAGAAAAATCCTCACCTAACTGTTATATGAAATCGGAATTTTGTACAGTCTGCATAGCAATCTCAAAATATAAGCTTTTCTTGTGACTTTCCTACACATTTACATCTGAAGCTATGATTTCTTAACTATCGTTCTAGTAAGCTATAGATTTCTCACCAGGCGGGGATCCGGGGGAGGGGGTGGTTTAGGGGCCGAAACTCCCCCCCCCCCCCACCCCTGCTCGTTGCCAATTTTTTCATTTTTTATTTTGTGTTTATACTTGTAGGGGCCTACGCCTAAAGTTGCAAACCAGACAAGCAGAAACCCTATACAGGTCTTATCTTGCCTATGGGTAAGAACAAAACAAAAAGGTTAAATGGCGCCACCAACGGTGAGAAAGTGTCTCAGAGCCCCCCCCCCCCCCCCCCCCCCCTACTGTGACGATCCTTCTTTCTGATACTCTACTAAACAAGTGAATGGAAGGTGACCATCAAAGACGATTTGCCATGTGACCTCAATCGCCTCTGCGCTTAAAGCAGTTGCAGTACCATTTGCGACATATCACTATGAACATCTAACAAAAGAAAACCCACGCAGTTCTTGTTTGTAACAAAGGACTGCGTGGGTTTTCTTTTGTTAGATGTTCATAGTGTATGGTTTCTCTGTAGAGAATAACAAAGAAAACAGGCTACCTTAACAAGAACTAACATGCTAATGTATAAACTACAATAATTTATTCTGTACAGTGCACAAGTAGAATCTTGTGTCATTCATCTATGTGGAGTTTCAGTAGCCCACTCTGCATACCCTTAGCTGTGTACCTTGCTTACTGCTTCTGCAAGTGACCATACCGAGCCTGCATCGGACTGATCAGCCAAATGTAGAATCACCGACACCAGTCTACAATTACCCAGCAGTGATGTCATGGTCATCATCCCCAAGGATGGATGAACAACACCTTGTTTAATGTGTCTCGGCAATGAACGATCCCGGGAAGTTGAAAACTGTCACAACAAAAGGGCCCCCAGTCTTTGAATATACAACTTACCAGCTTGTCTAGTCAGTTGCAGGATACTGTCAGAATTGTCACCCATGAGTGAATTTACACCTTCCACATTGAATGCCGTCACATAAATGGTGTAGTTCCTGAATGGACTCAGTCCTGTCACCATCAGAGATGTGGGTGCAGGATTTCCTGGTCTAGGGGCTAGAAAATGAGCATAATGTGTACACAATTGTTTAAAAAGGTACAAATTATGTGTAAAGCACAGTTTTGTTATAGACCTAAAAATCTACAGATTTCCATGCACAAGTTCAAGTGACTCGATGGGTTTAAATGCCATGATATAATTCAACAAAACCTGAATGAATATAGCAAATGGTTAAAGATATACTGTCCGTGGTCTTTTCGGGTTTCACCATAAAAAGGAATTCTGTTTTTCAAATAGATATTTTTTTCTAGCAATGCAAAAGTTATTTTATAGTGTTGATTGAAACATCAAATGAAATAAATGCGGCCACGTTTAGTTATCAAATAATTACATTAAAAAACGTTGAATTATTTACAGCCAAATAATAAGTCAGTTTCTGCCTGGTGGATTTTTGTGCATTCAGGTGCACAAACAACTGAGAATATAGAAGTCCTTTTTGGGGGGTTGCAGAGTGTAGGGATGCTACGCCCACACAGGTAACAGCTTTAATAATTTATTTGGTGATGTGTGAAGCGCGGTCTTAGTGACAGCGCCACCAAGCGGTGACACGCCATTCCCCATCGTGCTGTCTCCCTTGCATGCCGCTGGCCTGCACACCGCTCGCTTCTTACAGGTAAAAATTATCCTTTTTTATTGAATTATCATTTATAAATCATTAACATATCAATATTTAGTGGGCTCTGGAACAATATAAAGATGTAGAGAAATAGAGCAGTTCATTTAATTTAGTGTAAAGCGTGATTTTCTTCCAACTTTTGTCGATTGTAAAATTTGATGGAGGCCCTCTTGCGTTCACTTTGAGACATTATATTTGGCATGTCACCCTAAAACGTCGGTTTTCTAAGCAATTACTGGTCAGTCATTTTCGGAGTATTATTAAATGATTTGTTTTGTGTATGAAATCAAAGAACATGTCTTGTATTTACCCTCACTGGTTTGTAGAAATTAAATAGGAATAATTCACGGAATAGGAACACAAATCTCAGAATTTCAAATAAATTGGATTTAATCTCTGAAATAATTATTGTGTTTAGAGAGAAATCCCTTGCTACAGTAGGTAATTGATGCACAGTCCTTACTTTTACTGTATAAGCTTAATTTATGACTGTATAATGACAGACTGAATTAATTCCCTGTCATCACTGTCAATTAGGAAATTCTGGGTTTTTTCAATGAAATTCTATTTCTTAAAGAGATTAACAGTTAAGTTGGGTTGCGTGCTGTCACACCTCGACGACTGACTTGTAAATGGAATATTCTCAGATATTTATAATTTATGCAGATTAGGGTCTGTGGTAGAAATAATGTTGTATACTTTACTTAATTTTATTTTATTTCTCTCCCCCTTTTTGTCATTGTTTGTAATTGTCTAACTGATTCCCCATCGTGCTGTCTCCCTTGCCGCTGGCCTGCACACCGCTCGCTTCTTACAGATAATAAATGGAGTGACTCGAACCCAGGTGTCGGCGTACCACCTTATTCAAACACCCACACCCCATCAACGCCCCCCGGTCCTCACAAGTGTCAGAAGTGGGATACTCCGACTAGCGAGCGGTGTAGTTGCGGCTTGGAGACTAGGGGATCAGTTATTGTTAAGTGTGCTGCAGGTTGCATGCTGTCACGTCAAGATGGCTGCAAGTGTCAAGATCCGATCACCAACTGAGGAGAAGTCGAGAAAGTTTGCCCTGGTGGACGGAAGGCTGTCCCTTCCGACCCTGAGGGGGTGTTTTCAACACGCCACGGGAGTGTTGCACCGAGATGAAGAGGGTGATGAGGTGATCCTTCCTGTAGTTGATGACGCTGTGCTGCCTCCTGAGGGAGGATGGGGACCCAACAAGGACTTTGTGGTGTTGCTCCGAGAACCAATTAAAGATCCGCCCCAAAACAAACTGATGTCGGATGAAATCGTGCGTGCATTGGCTGCTAAGCCACCTCAAGTTGTGATGGCCCCTGAAAGAAAGATACCCATCTTTGAGGGAAAAGAGGATAGCAGTGGGAAATCAGTTCCAGTAGACGAATTTGTCACGGCTATTAACCATGCCTTCGAGCGATACCACATACCCGAGGATCAGAAAGGCCAGTTCCTGTTAGACTCACTGCGAGGCAACCCAAAGCTGGAAGTCAGATCACTCCTGGCAGCCGGCAAAGAGGCAGAAGAGGTCTTGAAGTACCTTCAGTCCTCTTATGGAGAGGCCTTTACGAGCAGTGAGCTCCAGCGCCAGTTCTTGGAGAAACGACAACGACCGAATGAGTCCATCAGACAGTATGGGGTAGACTTACAGAGGCTTTTTCATCGGCTGAAAAAAAAGGACCCTGACCTATACAAGCAGCCTGACCTGATCATCAGAGAGCGGTTCGTTGATGGGATCGAGTATGAGGGCCTGAGACACTCATGTCGAGATCTGGTCGACAGGAATCCCTCGATCTCCTTTAGTGAAGTAAAAGATTGGACGATAAAACGAGAAGAGAGGGAACGAGCCCGCGCAAACAACACCAGCAGACATGGGTTTTCTGCGGCCATTGAGGCTGAGAGTAATTCCTGTCCCACCCCTTTGCAGAAGCTTGAGAAGCAGATGGAGCAGGTGATCGAATCTGTAAAGGCGCTGACTAGTCTCGTGACACCCCAAACCACGTCTAGTCCTGCAACTCAACCAGTTCAATCTGAGTATGATTACCAGTGGAGTCAACAAAGGCCCACACCTGCCCGCCCCGAGCCCCACTGGCAGAATGGAAATCCCACCACCTACCCTGGAGTACCGGCATCAGTCCTTCGATGCTATAACTGTGAGCAGCCTGGGCACTTTGCCCGCAACTGCCCTGCCCCTCGTCGGCAGTATCGACCATCACCCCAAAGTTTCCCTGATCGACTGTTAAGAGATCGCCTTGGAGGTGTACCCAAAAAGGAAAACTAACTCCCTCTGTTGTTAGGAGCCAAACAGCAAGGGGGGAGAGAGATGGCTCGACTAATTGTAGTCTTAGGAACTTTGTGACCCGAGCAGCATCGGACTGTTTTGCTGTTGATGTGACCCTTGCAGGACGAACAATACCATGTTTGCTGGACACAGGGTCCATGGTTACAACAATTTCTGATGGCTACTTCAACAAATTCCTTGCGCGAGATGGGGTGCAACTGACAAGCATACCAGAGCAATTCAAACTACTTTCAGCAAATGGGGCCGACATCCCTTATGTTGGCTGCTTCGAGACCAGTGTAACGCTTTTGGGCATCACCATACCATCCCGGCTTGTATTGGTCATCAGACGGGCAAATGAAGATAAGTTGTCGGGTACGGTTCCAGGGATTGTTGGCATGAACATCCTGTCCGAGTGCTGGACTCAACTTGTCGCCCATCATGGGAAGGGATACCTTCGAAAATTGCAGATAAGTGAGAATTGGCCAGTGTGGGAGAAGACTCTGCAGGCAGCGGGGAAACAGCAACAATTTCAAGAGATAGAGGGTGCTATAGGCCGCGCGTATCTCCGCCGAGGGTCTCCCATATCAATTCCTGCCCAACAAGCTGTAATGACCCAGGCCACTGCAAGACGAGCACCTGGTGATGTCGATTATTGTGCCATTTTGGACTCCCATGAAGGCTCAAACCTCCCCAGCTGTGTGAAAAGTGTGAGAAGTCTGGTCAGGGTGTCGTCTGGTCAGTTGACTGTGGTACTGATGAATGAAGGAAACCAAGACATTCTTCTTCCAAGTCGTAGCTGCATTGGTACGCTGTATCATGGGGAATTGGTGACTGAGGAAGATGGGGTGGCTGTCGGAGGAGATCTGTCGAATCCAGGTGACGCTGGAGATTGTGTTGGTCCCACATCTGTTCTTGCTAACGAGCAAACACCTAGTCTGTCCAAGTTAGCTGACATCAAGGCGCCACTGACGGTGGAAGAACGAGCCCAGTTTGATGCATTACTTAACAAATATGATGGCATATTCTCCAAGGGCGAGAGAGACTTGGGCTATACTGATGCTGTGAAGCACCAGATTGACACAGGAGACTCACCAGCAATCAGGCAGAGATATCGTTCACTACCACCCTCCCAGTACCGTGAAGTCAGGGCTCACATTCAGGAACTATTGGAGGCAGGCATCGTACGATAAAGTTCAAGTCCATGGGCATCCCCAATAGTGGTAGTTCGCAAAAAGGACCAGTCCATCCGTCTATGCGTTGACTACAGGCGACTCAACGCTGTAACTGCAAAGAACTCGTTTCCTCTTCCACGAATAGACGAATCACTGCAGACCTTAGGAGGGGCCAAATACCTCAGCGTGTTGGACTTGGCATCAGGCTATCACCAGGTAGCCATGGAGGAGACTGACGTCTGGAAGACCGCCTTTGTGACTCCCTTCGGGCTGTTCGAGTACACAAGGATGCCTTTTGGCCTCTGTAATAGCCCCGCAACCTTTCAGAGGCTAATGCAGCGTTGCCTTGGTGACCAAGCACTAGAAAGTGTACTAATATATCTTGATGACATCATTGTGTTTGCCCCTACATTTGAACAACACCTGCAGCGCCTCGAGATAGTGTTCTCACGTCTGAAGCAGTATGGACTGAAGATTAAGCCACAGAAGTGCAGCTTCTTCAAGAAACAAGTAAAATATCTGGGACACTTAGTGGTGGCAGGTCAAGGGGTGAAGCCGGATCCAGAGAAGGTCTCTGCTGTCAAAGACTGGCCAAAACCAACCACTGTAACTGAGCTGCGAGCATTTCTGGGTTTCACCGGCTACTTCAGAAAGTTCATTCAGGACTACTCGAGCATTGCTGGGCCTCTTCTTGTCTACCTGAGGGGATTGAACAGTAAGGAGAAAAGCAGAGGTGGAGCCCAAAAGGTGGAGTTTGATGAGGCAGCGCAGAAAGCTTTTCAGTTACTGAAGACCTCACTGTTGCGAGCACCTGTCCTGGTATTTGCCGACTTTGATCGGCCGTTCATTGTAGAGACAGATGCCAGCTCACTGGGACTGGGAGCAATCCTATCACAGCAGCAAGAGGATGGTTCACGACGAGTCATTGCATTTGCGTCGAGATCCCTCCGACCTGCTGAGAGGAATGATAAGAACTACTCCTCATTCAAGCTAGAGTTGTTGGCAGTACGCTGGGCCATGTGTCAAGTATTCAAAGATTATCTGATGGGCAACAAGTGTGTAGTGTATACTGACCACAACCCACTCAAGTTCCTCGACACAGCTAACCTTAGCTGCACGGAATTGCGTTGGGTACAGCAACTCGCTTCCTTCAACTTTCATCTGGAGTACCGACCAGGCAAAAGTAACCAAGCCGCAGATGCACTCTCGAGGATGAAGCCAATGCACCAAAATGAGAAGATGGATGATCAGGAAAGTCATATCAGCGAGTTGTCATCCTGTGCATTGCGAGCCAGTTGTGTGAATCCTACCGATGCAGGAACGGATATGCCGCCAGTCTTGGCCCACCAGATTCGGGTTGTTCATCATGAGGGTAGCCAATGTCTCCCTGGATACACTCCTATGGAGCTGAGGCGACTGCAAGATGAGGATATCATTCTGCATCGAGTGATCACCTATGTAGAGAGGGGTAGCAAGCCTTCCAAGCAGGAGAGGGATGAAGACCCTAAGGATGTAGCCTTGACCCTTAAGCACTGGGACCAACTGTACTTGAAGGGTGGTGTCCTGTTTCGCCGGATGATTCTACCAGGAGATGGACAGGGTGAGCGATTGGTTACTCCTTCATGCTTGATTGACAACATCCTTAAGTCTTTTCATGATGACATGGGACACTTCGGGAGTAAGAGGACACTAAGACTGGTTCAACCCCTGTTCTTTTGGCCGAGGATGGAGAGGGTCATTCATACTTGGTGCAAGCAGTGTGAGAGGTGTGCCGTGGCCAAACCACCTACCAGACGGACTCGCCCACCCCTCGGGACCCTAAGAGCAACGGCTCCTCTAGAAGTGGTGGCAATGGACTTCACCCTCCTGGAGCCTTCATCAGATGGGTACGAAAATGTCCTTATCCTCACGGATGTTTTCACTAAATTCACCTGGGCGGTACCTACAAGAAACCAGAAGGCATTAACAGTAGCTAAAGCACTGGTGAAACATCTAATCACACCCTTCGGAGCCCCACTCAGACTGCATTCGGACAATGGAAGATGCTTCGAGGCTCAAGTGATCGCTGAGCTGTGCAATGTCTATGGAATTGGACATTCGCACACCACCCCCTACCACCCTCAGGGGAATGGTTTGTGCGAAAGATTCAACAGAACCCTTCACAACCTACTAATGACGCTGCCCTCTCACAAGAAGACTAGATGGACTGAACACCTACCATTCCTTGTTATGGCTTACAACAACACCAAGCACACCACCACCGGATATGAGCCTTTCTACCTACTGTTTGGCAGAACCGCCCGATTGCCACAGCACCTTCTTCTAAATGTTGACCACCCACAGACCAGTGGAATGACCCCAGACTGCTATGTCAAGAAATATCAGGAGAGACTGGAGGGGGCTTGGAAGCACGCAGTCACTAATATTGACAAGGGAGCTGATGCGAGAAAAGCCTTGCATGACCGGCATGTGTTTGAACGGCCACTGAACACCGGCGAGTACGTACTGGTGAGGGACCGTTCTCACCGTGGGCGAGCAAAGCTCAAAGACTTTTGGGAGCCTGAACCTTATATGGTTGTTGATCGACCATACGAGGGCCAACCTGTCTACATCGTGCAAAATTCGATGGGTCAGCGGAAGGTACTCCATCGGAGCGAACTCAAACACTGCCCTTGGGACATTCCTTTGCCAGATGTGGATATTGCAACTGAGACGACCCATGACAGCGAGTCTACCCCTGTGGACACTTGTTCTTCTGACAGTACTGGTGGTGATTGGGGTAAGCTGCTTACTCTGGTTCCAAACTGCACCCAAATCCCTAACCGAGACGACAGGAGCGAGACCGAGCACAAAGGCAAAGATGACGAGTCACCTGCAGTGGATCTGGACCCCCAGCAGAAAATTGACGGAATGGCTCACATCGACCTTCATGACTGCACTCTTTCTTCAGACCCTGAAATGCCGAAGTGCGAAGCCACACACCGTCATCAACCCCTGGACGGAACCCAACCAACACCAGGTGAGCAGGGACCAACAGCCTCACTTACCTGTGACAGCGCATGTGACTCTGCAGATGTGAACCTGACGAGTGCCGAGTTGCACCAGCCAAACATCAGCATGACCCCGTCACTCACCGAGCAGGTCGACCCGAGCCTTGGTAGACCTGTTCATCCCAGGAAGGTCGCCACTCCATCGAACCTCGTCAGACGATCCAGGCGCACTACCAAGGGGAAGCCACCAGACAGGTACACATTCTCTAGTGTCGTTAAACTGTTGAACCGTGTAAAAAAAATGGTTGCTCCAGAAGCCGAGCACGAGAGCTCAGATGACTCTGACCACTAAACATAGCAGGAGGAAAGACACCTCAAGAACTGTTCAATGTCAAATCATTCCAAATTTACCCAAATTGTTGATGGCTCATTCAGATAAATCTTTAGTGTTGATTATAACTCATTGATTTCTTTGTTCAAATTTGTGCTTGTTAAAGAAAGTAGTCTTGTTTAAGAATCTAAGCTTGAAATTTCGGTAGAGAAAATGAGCATAGTTTGTTTTGGAGAAATTGTATGGATTTGGAAGACTACTAAGTTGTGCATTTGAACTGTTACAAAAGCAGATTTAAACTCTTTTGATATACATGTAGTTCTAATATTGTTGCATTGTAGTGTTCAGTACCGGTATGTATCATTTAAGTGTTAACAAGTTTATGAGTCATGACTCCACCATAGATTTCCACTGGTCGTCGAGGGCGACGACTCTGTTGTTTAGGAAGATTGTAGGGATGCTACGCCCACACAGGTAACAGCTTTAATAATTTATTTGGTGATGTGTGAAGCGCGGTCTTAGTGACAGCGCCACCAAGCGGTGACACGCCATTCCCCATCGTGCTGTCTCCCTTGCCGCTGGCCTGCACACCGCTCTCTTCTTACAGGTAAAAATTATCCTTTTTTATTGAATTATCATTTATAAATCATTAACATATCAATATTTAGTGGGCTCTGGAACAATATAAAGATGTAGAGAAATAGAGCAGTTCATTTAATTTAGTGTAAAGCGTGATTTTCTTCCAACTTTTGTCGATTGTAAAATTTGATGGAGGCCCTCTTGCGTTCACTTTGAGACATTATATTTGGCATGTCACCCTAAAACGTCGGTTTTCTAAGCAATTACTGGTCAGTCATTTTCGGAGTATTATTAAATGATTTGTTTTGTGTATGAAATCAAAGAACATGTCTTGTATTTACCCTCACTGGTTTGTAGAAATTAAATAGGAATAATTCACGGAATAGGAACACAAATCTCAGAATTTCAAATAAATTGGATTTAATCTCTGAAATAATTGTGTTTAGAGAGAAATCCCTTGCTACAGTAGGTAATTGATGCACAGTCCTTACTTTTACTGTATAAGCTTAATTTATGACTGTATAATGACAGACTGAATTAATTCCCTGTCATCACTGTCAATTAGGAAATTCTGGGTTTTTTCAATGAAATTCTATTTCTTAAAGAGATTAACAGTTAAGTTGGGTTGCGTGCTGTCACACCTCGACGACTGACTTGTAAATGGAATATTCTCAGATATTTATAATTTATGCAGATTAGGGTCTGTGGTAGAAATAATGTTGTATACTTTACTTAATTTTATTTTATTTCTCTCCCCCTTTTTGTCATTGTTTGTAATTGTCTAACTGATTCCCCATCGTGCTGTCTCCCTTGCCGCTGGCCTGCACACCGCTCGCTTCTTACAGATAATAAATGGAGTGACTCGAACCCAGGTGTCGGTGTACCACCTTATTCAAACACCCACACCCCATCAACGCCCCCCGGTCCTCACAAGAGGACCAAAAGAGAAAAAGTATATTATTTTGTTGAAATAGAACATACAATTAAAGAAATGGTAGTTGTTTAGTTTAGGTTCTTCTCATACGTTTGTGCTAAATCATATTGCTTTGGTATTTATTTACATACATCATACCCTTTATAGCCCATCTAATCCGAAATGTTTCAAATGTGATATTTTTATTCTGCAGTACAAAATGTTCTTTATTTATGTACATGTTCATCAGAAATCAATATTGAAGTTGACATTTGAAGCTTGTAATTAACCCTCCTATAGTTATAACTATTACATCATATTAAAAAATCTACCCACCAACTCCCACAGCTTGTGTGTGTTTCAACCTGTCACTTGATAGGTTTTGATATAGTTGGCTCCATTTTGGCCTAGAGAGGGAGGGTTAAAGGCTTTTTGGGCCATTGTGTTTAAGAACGCTTTGACTCCAATCGGGGCAATTCACACGAGTTTGTAACGGAGAGGCCATTAAAAAACGTGGACAGGTCCAGACATGTCGACCTTTTAAACGCGTAGTTCGTAAAATAGCCGCTCTGTTACAAACTCTCAATTGCGCACTATCATGCATCGCCCCTAGTGACGGGAAATATCTTTTACCCCTCCAGTCCATGTCCCTGTGCTTAGGTCATCCAAACATCAACACTTCCCTATCTCATCCCTTCCACGACAGGGGGAGGTGATGGTCTCACCAACGGTGGAAGTTAACCCCGCCTGGGTCTATGGGTCTGAAAATTGGGACAATTTCATTGGAACATGTATATGTTGAAGGTGTCTTTCCCAGACAGTTGGCTCTGTGGAAGAGCAAGTGGCACCTACTGAAGTTATGCAACGTTGACTGCAGGCAGTGCTTGGATGGGAAACCACACAATGCATCGCTTGCATTAGCATGCCTGGCAATAATCAGTGCATTGGTCTGGGGCCCGACAGACCCTTAATCATCTCCAAAGGGTCAAGTCCTTCGGATGGGACGTTAAGCTGGAGGTCCCGTGTGCTCTATAGGATCACTGCACTAAATGGACCCAGAGCACATGTCGTGAAAGAGTAGGGGTTTACCTCGGTGCCTCTATAGTCCCCCAGCACAAAGATGACCCTTTAAAAATCATCTTTACTTGCCTATTCTAAATATCACTTTCGCCTCAATGTTGAAACTTACTAAAACCTAGCTTGAGAGCATTCACACCAATTCTATACCTTGAAACCCCCAGATTTCCTTCTAGTAGAAAGGGTACTTTTGACCTTGTCTCCGTAATCTTCATTGTCCATTGTGACCCATTTAGAATTGTAATCCTAAGACCTTACAAGGTTAAAAAGCCGAATTTACTCACTTTCATTCATCTCTGTCATCCCTGTTATCGAGTCAGTTGTTGATACTTGATAAGAATCAATGGTTCCTCTCTTATCACTGGGCTCATCCCACTGCACAGTGAATGAGCTGGATGTGGTTGTTGTTACTCGGACATTTAGAGGTTTACTTGGTGCTGTAAGAAGGATCAAATTTGAAATGTAACTTGTTTATGACTGTTAACCATATCTCAACAGACAACTTTAATATGTTAATCAAAAGTTTCATCATATAATCGGAAGTTGTTGCAGTTTTGTTCACACTAAACAAGAAAACATCCAAGTTCAGTTTTTTGTCTTCAGTTTTTGTCTTCAAAGCCTAAATGTATTTTCTCATCAAGAAATAGAGTGTCGCAATAAAGTAGTAATGGGTGCAGATTTACAGACGTGAATTTGAAAAAGGCAAAGCTAATTTTGCTTAAACAACTCTTAAAATTCTCAAAGTCACAAACCCATTTGAGCTGCACTATACAAATTGTCAGATTCCATGCAAACCATGTACTTAAAAATCTGCTACACTAAGCACTAAGTTCCTCACTTGACAGTGTATGAAATCAGATATTTTGTACAGTTTGCAAAGCAATTTCAAAATATACACGTAAGCTTTTTCTGTGACATCTACACACTTACATTTGAAGCTATGGAACTATTTATCTATTAAATTCTATAGGTTTCTTACCTGCCTGTTGGGTTCTTATAGCAGTCGGAAGAACTGCCACATTACTTCCCTGTGTATTATGACATGTAACATTCACTGAATATGCAGTGTATGGATCCAGGCCAGACACAATGTGAGATACAGCCAGTTCTGGAGGACTTGGTGCAAATGTCCACTGTGACGACCCTTTTTTCTGATACTCTACTAAACATGTGAATGGAAGGTGACCATCAAAGACGATTTGCCATGTGACCTCAATCGCCTCTGCGCTTAAAGCAGTTGCAGCAACATTGGCCACCTCTGGTTTCTCTGTAGAGTGTCAATCAGAATTAAAACAAAGTGAAAGATTGTTTGTGGTTGACGTTTTTATTTTTATTTTGGCTATTCAGGATACTAAAAGGTTGCCATTATTAGCAATACAAATCTGTGATACCCACAGTGCATCATGACTATGAGAGAAACAAATCGACACCCATTGGAACAGGCTATGTTGCACCAGACAGAAAATTCAGCAGTTTTACGATTGATGGACACCCAAGTTAAAACAAATAGTTGGACATTCTTTTATGGTTAAAAATTGCCTTTTCTTTTAAGACCTAGAAAGGCTTAAAAACACTGCTAAACTGAAATATCTTGACAAATACCCCTAAATGAACGATGTAGTGCATTCTGAAGCCCAACCACTTTGGTAGTGCACTGAACTGTGATCATCAAAATTACAGAGAGAAAAGGCAAAGGGAAATTAGATTACAAGGGAGTAGTTTTCTGAATTGGAACAAGAACTGTATTTGCAGCGATTGGGAAGGGGACCCGGGTCACTTCCTAAAACAAACTCAATTCATTCAATTAAACTGATTCAATTAAGACTCATGCCTTTCCATTTTAAGTCAAACTTTCGCACAACGAACCTAAGTTTTTGGGGAGAGGGAGGGGTAGTCGGGTATTATTTGCAAGAACTGCTTGTCCATATTTATTTTCCCATATCCATTGAACAGGTGGACAGAGTGTTTTATGGAACACTGGGTGGCTGCTCTACTCGATTAAATAAACACATCTAACCCAGCGTAACAACTCGCAAAACATTAGGATATGGTGTAGTAAAAAAAATCAATGGACCAACTTTATATAACTCAAGCTACCTACATTTGTAACTCAACATGTTAGAAAATGTGCGTTTTAACCAGTGTTGGAGTGCTCGAGTACAACTCAAGTACCAGTAAGTACTCGACCCGAACTTGATTTTCAGTACTCCAATTGGACTCGGCACGTACTCGGCTTTTTGTACTAGGACTTGTACCCGGACTCGGCATTTTGTACTCAGTTTAAAATCACATCTAACCCAGTATGACAACTCACAAAAACATTCAGAAAAATTTGTTTTTGTATCATATGAAAGGATCAATAATTGTTTTAATGAGAAAAATATATAAATAGTACATTCGGTTAGATGTTAGATTTAGGATGTGGTGTAGTAACAAATCAATGGACCACCTTAAAAAAAATATCTAGCTCAAACTACCTAATTGAGAAAGTTAGAAAATGTAAGTTTCAACACATTACTAGACTGATTACAGAGGAAGTTTATGCATGAAACAAAAGAAACATCTCGGAGCTGTAATCAGTGAGAAAAGTTCAAGAGGGTGCTGTCCCCCAACACTCAAAAGGCCACCATATCTGTAAATGTGGGTTTTATTACGACTTACGAGGGTTTCGTCACACAGGATCACAAATTCACCCGAATTTAAACCCAGTGTGCACGGCCTTTTCAACAAAGTTCTTCACTAACTCACCTAAGACAATGATTGCTGCCTCCATTGAATCTCTGACATTAGTTTCAATGTTTGAAATTTCACAAACATAAGTTCCATTATCGCCTCGCTGAAGATTCATCACACTTAGTGTGCTTGTTAGTCGCTCCTGCTCGGAAGTAATTGAAATTGCATATTTGGGACCACTCAGTATTTCCATAGACTGTGGATTATACCAGGTGATAACAGGTGTAGGTCTTGCAAACACTATGCAGTCAAGAGTAACGGTTTCTCCCAATCCGTCTTGCTTGATGGGGGTAAGCGATATGATTCGGCCTGGAGCTACAAAACAAGTGAAATTCATAAACATGTTATTAAACAAATATCATCACAAGGAAGTCTTCATTCCTTGTCTCTGATGTACTTGCTAATGTTTATTCATGTAGTAATGCGTCAGATATCAGTAAACTCTGAAAGTTTACTTACCTCTAACATCAACCTCAACGTCATCGGTTTTTTGTACAGGGTTTCCATCAATTACTGTAGTTGCAATGCATCTGTATGTACCACTGGTGTTTATAGTGATATTATTCAGTATGACTTCATAAACACCCTTCGTATTCATTCCAGCATTCATGAGTGGACCACTGGGAAGCTTCATTATTATAACTGGCAACTGAAGATCAACGGATGGAAGATTGACTGTGCATCTCAATGTGGTGTTATCGATTACATCTGATGTATCAAGGACAGGTCCAACAGTTGACAACTCCACTCTCATGTCATCTGAACAAAGGTTAATACATAAGATACCCAGGTTTAAGAACCACAAGTCTGTTCATGCACAGACCGAATGGTTCAAATTGATATCTGAATGTTGCTTTCTCCCAAAAATACAATATTAGGTCGGATATTTTGGTGCATTTACATAACAGAGCATAACTCATATTTGCTACTGATGCATACAGAAATTGAAACAAAGTAATTGAGCTCGTGTACGGTATTGGAAAGGTCCCATAAAGCTCGTCTGGGACCGTATAGTGCAGTGACGCTAATGAAGTACTTATATTCATGTAAACCAGTGAAGTGTGCTGGATGCGCACACAATTTAGGTTTAACCCTATAAAATACATGTACGATTATCGAACGTGGTGGTTTTGTTTACATTTCATGCTATCTGATCACGTCTGCGAAAAAGGTCTTTTAAATCAACTGGAAAAGCAAGAGTGTAAAGAAAAAATGAGAGTAACATTTTGAGGGAAAAATTGAAGTTGACTTTCATCAAAAGAAAATGGACACTGCTTGGACACTGCCCAAGAAAAAAACACCAAGGATGTAGGCCTATTGATCCTAAAGACTTTTGGCCTACCCAGCACACTGAACCTAGATCCTTATTCGTACGTCTGAACATTATTTATTGATCAAAAAAATAATGAGTGGATAGTGTCATTCTATCATTCTGGAAATCTGGAAATCTAATAATTCTACAGTGACATAAACTGGTAAAATTGATTCACTTAATATTATATTTGTCTGCGATTTAAGCCTTCAATAATGACAAACCTTTATCGCACACAGCATCTGGGAAGTCAGGTATTGGATCACACGTACAGTCACCGTTCACATTGTTACATGTTGCACCTGATACACAGGAACATACTGATGCACAGCTGACTCCATACATCCCCTCCATACACTCTACAAAACAAAATCAATGGCATTATTTGATGTATCAATATAGACTCATGTGAAAGGCACAGAAACATAAAATCATGCAAGAACTATTTACTGTAAAGATAATCATGTGTACTATGATATTAACTGCAACACTTTTCAAAATGCAACCAAACTATATAGCGCTATTGTGATTTCTGCACGCAAAACTTTATCTGATTGCAAATAGGTTTCATCCATACTTAAAATATACCCATAAAACAAATGTACAAAGAGAAAAACAATCTCACTTCGGCAAAGAACTTGCGTAAGGTTTTGCCCATTTCACAGAAAAGAAAATCACTGTCGAAATTAACCTAGCACCCAATGGTATCGGATCATGACAGTCTAGTGCCAAGCCAACCCAAATTCACTTTATCAAGATGGCGGAGATATGCAAATTTACATACTCGGCCACGGGGCTACTTGCTTGAAAAGATTGTTTGCCACTCGTCATGCTCCTTGCCAATGATGTGGGCGTGCCCAGCAAACCATTTCTGAACGTTGTTGGAACGTACCACTTATGTTTTGTGGACATTTCCAAAAAAATGTTTTTAGGACGAAAGTTTGTGGACAGGTTTGCACGTTTTAAACACGTGATTTTGTGACGTTCTAAGAACTTTCCCAGAACGTAAACAAAACATATTTAAAATTTACGTACATGAACTAAATTTCTATTTACTGGAATGACGCTATGTTGCCAGAAAGTAAGTGCAAATTTACAGAAATGAATGAAGTGGGAACCAGACTAAATAAAAGTAACTTATTACACATTACTATGGGTAGAGTGTACACAAATGCTTAACCTACTAAACACTACAAACTGGATATTGTCGTGATTTAGCTTTATATTCAACTTTTCCCGCCATGATGAAGTCATGGTTTCCCATGAACATACGAAAGGAGATGTAATGCGATTGTATGCGACCTATATTTGCATGAAATTAAAATTGTATTGTGGAATCAAGGGCGTCGATGACTTCAAATTCAGCCCATTTTGTTCTTTACATGTGAAAACGGTTGGTGTTTGTCCTATTGTACCTGTACAAGTCCTTCCATTACCACTGTAGCCAGCTCGGCATGTACAAAAGAAACTCCCGTATGTATTTGTGCAGTCTGCGTTGGGATCACAATCATGTCCATCTGGAAGAACTTCATTACACTCGTTAAAATCTGAAATTGAGAGAAGCAGGTATTTGTTTTAGCGTGCTATTAGTGACAAACAGAGAAGGAATTTTGTCATTTAAACACATGTTTATTAAACTTTATAAAGAATAAAAAGTGTGATTTATGTTACAAAAAACTGAGAGAAAAAAATACAGGCAACCCCTTTACAACAGACCGATCCATTAAACTCCACCCATCGTAGTATTGATCATTTGCTTCCGTCCGTCATGCTTCAGTCACACAGGACGAACTTTTGTCGGGCCATAGTCACAGCTTTGATTGGCCAATACCTCAAGGGGCGGAGCTTAATGAAGTGGCGTATTAAATCGCTGTATTAAATCGCTGTATTAAATCGCTGTTTTTAAGCACTGGCTTTCTGATAAACCAGGTGACTTCCAGAGTAGTGACAAACCTCCATAGACTCTAAGCAGGACTAAACGCTATAAAAATATCCCAATTCCATATCTGATGCGCATTTTGAATGGTCGTTAAAACTGGCTTGGTAGGGTCTTGGAGTGCAATCTGATCCCCCTTTTTTTTTTTTAAGTGGATTGTCGTCTAGCTGTCTGTAAGAATGGATATTCTGTTGTGCTGTCTTTCTACATTCATTAATTTTGTCTGATTGGTTTGGATCATGGTTTTGTTCGTTTGCTCCTTTTATATTTCTTTATCTTGTTATTAGGAGGATTTTAGACAAATACATGCAGTAAAATAGACAAACGTTTGGTACAGGGAAAGCAAATTGAGGCAACAAAAAATCTCTGAAAATATCTCGAATGCACTTTAGATAGATAGAAGTAATTACTCATCAGGCCTTAAATAAAATGCAGGGACGCGTAATAATAGCTCTATAGATACCCTACCTGTAACAGTGACTGTGAATGTACACTGTGCAATATTTCCAGCGGCATCCCTAGCTGTACATGTGACAGGGATGTCACCAATCGTGAATGGGTCACCTGATGCTGGTAAACATGTCAGGCTCGGAGTGACACCAGTGCTATCAGTGGCTGTAGGAGTGTTAAATGTGACTGTCGTCGTCATACTTCTAGGATCCGCAACTTGACTTGGAGGTGACTGACAGGTATTTGCATCGATGACTGGGTTTGTGTTATCTGTGAAAGAAGTTCTGACACATTACACCTCGTGAAGTTCATTTAATTAAATTCACTTAATTGTCAACTACTGGGGCCACCCTGGCAAAAACACACAAAATGAAATCTGTGGAAGGAAAACAAAGAACTTCAATTAAAAACCAGACTACTTTAAAACCATACTGCAGTGACTGATGTCGTCATACTTCTAGGATCAGCAACTTGACTTGAAGAATCTTCACAACTGATCATTGGGTTTGTGTTATCTGAGAAAGAAGTCAAATTAATCCTGGTTCATGCACCCCACATAAAATGACTCGGGCACTCCAAGGGGAGTCTCTGGAAGGCAGTTTCTATTACGCGTAAATAAAAGCAGACAGTCGCAGACAGCATGCTTTCTCTGGTAATTACGGCTAGGCCGGCTAGGCCGGCTAGGCCGGCTAAATGGGACTTGGCTAGAGGCTCAGATTTCTCACGGTCGGCCTGACTGGTGAGTGAAGTCAAAATTAAAGGTGACTATAGAAGCTTAAAATGGGGGGTTTGGTATAGCATTACATGGAGTTTGAGCGGAATTGGCCCAAAGGTGTTTAAGTAATTTAAAAAAATGAAAATGTGCCTTCCGGAAGCTTCCCTTGGCTTACTTGTCAACTAGTAGGGCCACCCTGGCAAAAAAACACACAAAAAAGAAGCAAAGAAAAAAAACACAAAAAAACACACAAATCACTGGGTTTGTGCTATCTGCACAAGTAAAATACAATGCTATAAAATATGAAAATATACTCATTAAATCGGTTTTAAAAAGTACAAATTAATGCAAATGTGTCTTTTGTTTTTAAATTATTTTTGCTGAAACTTGCATTATCTTCTTCGTGAGTTTGTCATTTAGACTGGGAAGTGCAGTGAAACAAATGGAGTACACGTACATCCCAGCAAACACAAAACGTTCGTTTTGGTTAGGTTCTACTAGGTCACTTACGTCTTCGTCTTAGAAGGACGTTTTTAAAACGCGTATAAAACGTTGCAGATAACGTACAATTCAGAGGTTTTTCGCGGACGTTCTAACAACGTTTTTCGGACGTCAGAAAATGTACATACTTTAAACGGTCTTTTTGACGTTGCAAAATGTACCAACATTAAACGTTCTTTTGTAACGTTTAAAAAACGTTTTTTTCTGGACGTACTAACTGACCAATCAGAACTAAGGAAATTTGTGTTCACAAAAGTCATGTTCAATTTTGGTGTTTAGTCCAAAATCACACTTTCTTGACCATAATGTGTAGTTATTCAAACAATTTTACATAGAAATATGGATTTTTTGCAAACATAGGTAAACAATTGTATTAAATCTCCTTTTGTATTCAAATATTGTAATTGTTAATGGAAAACCATGACTTTATCATGGCAGGAAAAGTTAAATATAAAGGTAACTCATGACAATGCTTAGTTTGTAGTGTGTAGTAGGTTATATATATAATCCCAGCCAGCAAGCCCAAGTGGGACCTTGTTAGGCCTTTGATGGGCAATTGAGTGGTCCCAATTGGGTTGCCCATATGGGCCCCATACAGTTTTGGCTGATGGGGCACTTAAAGGGCTAGCCCAGACCCTGCCCAAAATGGTCCCACATGGGTGTAATGAGTTACTTCTATTCCATTCATTTCTGTAAATTTGCACTTACTATCTGGCAACGTAGCTTAATTCCAGTAAAGTTTTTAACACGTTTTTTATGTTCTGGGAAAGTTCTTAGAACGTTCTTAGAACGTCACAAAGTTACGTTTTTAAAACGTCCAAAACTGTCCACAAACTTTCGTCCAAAAAACGTTTTTTTGAAACGTCCGCAAAACATCAGAAAACGTTCAGAAAACGTGCCGAAAACGTTAAATTGTTTGCTGGGATGTTGCTTTACGTACTTTAAACTAAAACGGCCAAAAAAATTTCAACTTTTTTGACTTATCTGATAGTTTATGCCTCCCCAAAACTAATGTAACAAGTTTCATGATTCTGAAAAATCTTTAAAAAAATGTGTTTGAGCCTTTTCTTTCTGAGCCACTTTGACTCGATTCAGAAAAGGCCCTGCAGGTTTCTTAAGGCTTTCGAGTGATATACATTTTGGGGGAATCCTTGGATTCATTACCAAAAAGATTTAAAATAAAAAAATTGAATACAATAATAATAATAAACAAGCTTTATAACGTGGCAATAAGGTCTGATTAAGAGATTTTTGCCATTTCCCAACTTAGTGAATAAAGCACTGTATGGTCAATGTTTAGAGTCTGTAGGAAACAAATCACAGGCTTACTTGGAAGGGCGGGACTCGAACCCACAGCCTCTGGACCACCTTAACCTGATTCGGGAAAGTGCAAACATTTCTCTTCCAATTTACCTCATCCCCAAAGCAAATTCCATCTTCGCAGCAGGTGTCTGACTCAAACTGTTTTAAGTGTTTCTTTTAATTGACAGACCCCATTGCAAATAAATATTAAAATATAAATGTAAAAACAGAAAACAGGAAGCACATGTACAACATATTTCTCTGACTCTTCTCTACACTTAAACAGCTCATTCATAAATGTTCCACTTTCTGTGAAAAGGTACTCATTTTTGCAGAGTAGTTCCCATGTACATGTATATTAAATGTTTATGTCAGCTAAAACAGACTAAAACAATACCATCTATTGTGTCAAAGCAGTTGGAGCTTTAAATATCGCACAGAAGCATCCTTGTTAAACTCTCACCACTGTGGTAACATTTATTTGTGCAAATATTCAGTTCTATTTAAAAGTATGTAAAACCCCAATGGAAACCAGATTTAAACTGTTTGGGCACACCCTGGTTAAAGAAATGTAAGAAATGAAGAAATAAACATGTGTTTTGTATACAAGGTAACCTAAAATGTACACAAGTGACACAGTATACCAGCTACATGTACCATGGTCGCAGGTATGGAGCCCCTTTATACTGTGGTTGGTCTTATGATCCATTGGAATGACATTACAAATAAGCAACGGATAAAATCTTCAAGATTCAATAATTACCCCCAGAATCTTCGGTAAACCTAAACACTATATTGGCATGCTTCTTCTTTTATTCTGCAATAGTAAGACTCATGTGAAGCTAATTAATTTGGGAAAACATGGTTCTGGATCGGAAGGGGATCTTGGACATCTTGAAAATATGCCGCAATGATTGAGAAAACTAAACAAGTCAATCTCTGTATTGTAGTTTTCTGGGAATATTTGCAAAAGGAATTACTCATTATCATGTACGTTGCAACAAAAATATATAATTTTGGTTAATTATTCTTAAGTTGTTTTACAACTGCAATGAGGTCATCTCAGTCAATAAGAAAAACCTAAAGTTTTAAATTAACTTTTGCTTGTAGTGTTTATACTCTACATATATCCCACTCAACATGTTGTAGATAGGTTTTGAGTTGCATGTCAGTGAAATATCCAGCTATTCCACTTTGTATTTCATAAATTACGTTTCCTACTCCTTATGATAGTCATCCCTACCCTACCTGTACACATCCTTCCATCTCCATCGTAGCCGTCTTTACATGTACAAGTGAAGCTACCAGGTATATTGGTGCAGTCGGCATTGATATGACAGTTATGTTTATTGGAGTTTGTTGCACTGCACTCATCAAAATCTAGAATGGGAAAAAGAATACTAGAAATACAAAATGACCTGAAAGCTTTAATTTCTAAAATAAATACCCATCATACATACTGTCCATCCCCTTCGTTGTTTACTGTTTAGTGTTTACCTCAACCGATTTTAATTGGGAATATTCAGCACTTTCCTACACCTGGGGCCAATTTCACGGCGATGCCGAGCACAACAATTTGCTTAGCATGAAAATTCTTCCTTGGTAAATACAGGATTACCAACCAAATTTTGATGTGAAGTGTATCGCTTGTGGCTGGCATTTAACTGTTGTTTGCTTAGCATGAAAATCCCATGGTCTTTTGGCTGGTAACCTGTTTTAACTAAGCAAGGTGCTAAACAAATTGTTGTGCTAAGCAGCTCCGTGAAATTGCCCGTTGCTCTATACAGTTATCACAAAAACCAAATAAGACTATAAAAACATGATAACACTAAGGGAGTAACAAAACCATTCCTTGGATCTGCTATGCACAAGTATGGCTTCATAAATTTATGTTCTGAGCAAAACCCAGTTGAAAACTGGGCCCAATTCAAGGCATCAATATTGCTGGATTCTGTGCTAAGCGGCCTGAATTTATGTGCTTACCGAGCTAGCAAAAATGCAGAATCCTTATTTATGGGATGTATGTTTGCGTGTATTTTGAGTGATGTGAACTTAGGAAGATACAAAAATATGACAGCACAGAGAGTAAACCTTTCAAATTAAAACTTTGAACCTCTCGACTTTTTGGCAAGGAATTTCCCTAGATCTGTCAAAATCTATCACTACAAAACACATGCAATACCAAATCTGCCATAATCCGTCAAACGTCTGTGAGTGATTGGCAATGGGCAGGGGTCAGTTTGCGAGGCTGGCACTAGCAAATCCATTAGAATCCAGCAATACAATGTTGAATTTTGGGAGAGTCGGGGCAATATCCGAACTGTTTGATTTGAACCATACAAACTATTGACGGTACAAAGTGATTTTAGAATTCAGGCATCTGTCCTACCTGTAACAGTGACTGTGAATGTACACTGTGCAGTATTTCCGGCGGCATCCATTGCTGTACATGTGACAGTGGTGTTACCAATCGTGAATGGGTCACCTGATGCTGGTGAACATGTCACACTCGGAGTAACACCAGTGCTATCAGTGGCTGTAGGAGTGTTAAATGTGACTGATGTTGTCATACTTCTAGGATCAGCAACTTGACTTGGAGGTGATTGACAGGTATTTGCATCGATCACTGGGTTTGTGTTATCTGTGAAAGAAGTTCAAATAACAAGCTCTGACACATTACACCTCGTGAAGTTCATTGAATTAAATGCTGGGGCCACCCTGGCAAAAAAACACAAAATAAAATCTGTGGAAGGGAAACAAAGAACTTCAATTAAAAACCAGACTACTTTAAAACCATACTGCAGTGACTTTCTCCAGGACCATTGTAGCACTCACTGAACATTACCAATTACAAAGAGTTTTTAAAAATATCTTTGACACATTTTCACCAATCATCCTACCTGTACACATCCTTCCATTTCCATCGTAGCCGTCTTTACATGTACAACTGAAGCCACCATCTGTATTGGTGCAGTCGGCATTGATATGACAGTTATGTTTATCAGAGTCTGTTGCACTGCACTCATCAAAATCTAGAATGGGTAAATGAAACTATAAATTTATCTGATTTAGTTTTGTTTTAATGCCCAAATGCTTTTATTGTGCTATGTTTTATTTATTTTTCTGTTTATGTGTGTTTTAAATGATTGGATGTATTTTAATATTAATGTACAATCAATCTATCCATCCATTTTGGCGCTTTCACTGTTGGATACAGAAATAAATAAATAAATAAATAAATAAAATAAAATAAAATGCCAAACTACCAGGTTCGGATAACAAAATAGAACATGCAAATCCTCTAAATATGCAAAATACAATGAAGATAAGGGCTTAGTAGTCAATTTAAATAATTCAATATTCAAATAACTGAATCTCCAGTCGATCGAATATTTGAATGTTCAATTTCGGAAGAATTTTCAGTCAAAAACATGCATAAAAGCAGTCATAATGATGCAGAAAACTAATCATCATAATCATAATACTTTTTAGTGACCAAATATTTGATGAGAGTTTCAGCGCACACACTAAAATGAGGCTACCTCTGGTCACGATGAGAAATGTTCATTTCCCTGTTGAAAGTACAAGTGGATACAATACAATACAACTTTGTAATCAAGAAAATCATCCTTTTCTTCTGCATTTCATTTCCGAATATTTAAATTGAAAAATTTAAATTGAAAAAAATTATTTTACATTTTAAACAGTTTATTTCTTTTGAGATTGAAGTTTTGAGCTATGAGTTACCAACAAAATAGATTAGTTTGTTGTTTAGTTTTGTTTGGTCATGCATATTGGTTGTACCCACAACTAATTTAAATAATCCATGGTTATGTCTAAAAAGCTGTAGCAAAGTCCTACCTGTAATAGTCACTATAAATGTACAAGTTGCCGTTTCCCCACCAGTATCAGTAGCCGTACATGTGACTGTGTGGTCACCTATCTGCAACGAGTCACCAGCTGATGGTTGACATGTTACTGTTGGGTTGACATTAGGAGGATCAGTGGCTAAGGGAGTAGGCAAGGACACGGCTACTCGATCACTCCCTGCCGGTGCTTGCTGACTGAATGGTGATTGGCATGGATCATTCACAAAAGTCGGAGGATTATCTATGGATAATGGTAAACAATAGTGTGGAATGAATTGTGTTTCCCTGAGGAGAACACTCCTTAAGACATTCCACACTGTCGTAATGTGTGATACAACAATCAAAGATCTATAAACATGTTTGTAAATTCAACTCACTGGCCCGTTTCTCTCGTGATATTTTTTTATATTGTGTGACAACAAGCTGTCTCCCAGTGTAAACTGTAGGTCAGGGGGTGGGGATGTTGGAACTTTCAATACATAGCCTATAAATGAACGTCATTTCAAACATTCTGGAGGTCGGCATGACATCACATCTTCCCGATGTGGTTGTTTTCCCCTTCGCGATGCATAGCAACCATTGGTTTTTTATACAAAGTTCAAGCGAAGTTCCCGGATGTTCGACCTCGCAAATAGCGTAATATTAATAATATCATCAGCACATACACTTGTATAACAGTTTATAGGATAACCTGAAATCTCTAAAATTGTATCTCTTTGGTTAGTTATCTACTCAATTTGCAACATTTTTCACACGTACCATAATGAGTAATCGATTTTCAACCGTGGACCTTGACTCAACCGTGGACACTATTGTCCTCTTTGTTAAAGGTCCACGGTGTGTATAGCTATACAAACTCACACACACACAGTCGTGTTTTACTATATACTGAGGACTTGGGTGTTTCCTTCCATAGTTCCCTTTGTTTGTACTTTAACTTTTTCTCAACATGCCCCATGGTTTTTGCATGACTTCTACCGAGGACTTGGGCTCAGGTCCTCAGTTGTATTGTTATCACTAATCCCCCATTGTCCCAGGTCCTCAGTCGTAATGGATAACCTGTACACATCCTCACACACGCACCCTTAAGGGGTACCTCTATTGTCCACTTTACTTTCCTTCTATTATTCTCCTTTGTCCCTATTGAAATTTCAAACTTTTAAGCATTTTCCTTGTGGGGCACCTAGATTTTTAAAGACTTCCTCGTCGGGCACCACTGTCCCCATGTTACCCATTGTGCAAGGTACCCCTAAGGCAGTTTATGTCGGAAGACTCACACGAAAAGAACCAGGAAAAGAACCAATGTGGCCAAATGTGTGTTTTCGGTATTTTATTGTTTCCAACCTGCTAGCCACAAAAGTGGTAAAATTGTTAAGATGACTTTTATATGAAACCATCACATCACATATATATAAAAACATTCTTAAAGTTTTAATTCTTTTAAAAGCAACTGTAACAACTGATGATGACTGTAACAACTGATGATAAAACTTTATTAAAAGAAATGTTCACACCTCACAAATCGTCTGGTGCGTCTGTTCGTTTTTGTCTGTTTTATCGTTGTGTAATCTATGTTGTTTATTATTTCACTGGTCAATTGTTCACTGTTGAGCTCAGATTAGTGGTTAAAGTTGTCATTTTCTTTTACAGTACCTCTTTGTCTGTTGGGTTAAAAGGTTAGGTAAATAAAACTGTGTACTTTTTGCTCAAATTGGAGCAAAATAATTTCTCTTTAACCTCTTTCTTGTGTTACACTGGGTACACATTTCAAATGTTAAGCGTTACCCAATGATGGGTACAAAATCTGGGAAGTTTTACATGGGAAGTTTTACTCAATATATCAGTCGGTGATGTATTCGAGACCATCACAACACCAGGCACAAGACCATGCACAAGGCTATTCATTCACAAGACCAGCTCGTTGCAGGCACAAGTAACAGACATAAACCATGACAAAGGAATGCTTTTATTGCAGTTAATTTGAATAGTTTAAGATTTAAATTAAGACTGAAGGTCTTGTGCTGGTCTTGTGTTGGTCTTGCAGGGTCTTTTGTGGTCTTGGATGGTCTCGACTAGGCCCTACATCACTGATATCAGTACCATCTTGTCCATCTCGGTACATGGCAGAAGCCACCACAATACATGGATCTTTAGACTTGTTACTGAATGCACAGCCTGTCAGTGCACGGCGCTTGAAAGTCGCACTGGGGATCAGTAGACCGAGCCCAGTATAATTCGATGCATCAGTACAGCTCAGAAACAAGCTATAGACCAGTGGGCATGTGACTTTTCTTTTTAAGTAATAAGACATCTGTTGAATCAATGAATTCACACTTTGAATGAATATCCTGAATATCCCTAAGTCTGCTTTGTTTATTTTCATTCACTTGACAAATTGTATATTTAATCAACAAGTTTGGACTCCAAATACAGTCAACACCTGCACAGAATGTTCTTTTCATAGACACTGGTCTTAAAAATTGCATATGAAGCACGATGTGGGGGGGAAAGGGACCCCCCCCCCCCCCCCCTCTAGGGGGATGTGTTAGATAACAATAATCTGGAGTGTGCTTAGGGTATAGGGGTAAAAGGGGGGGGGGGGTACCCTTTCCCCCATATCGTGCAGGGCATCAAAAATTGGTCTATAGTGGAGCACCTGTTACAATCCCAATCTTGCAGACAGACACCTCCCTATCTAGTACCTGTGTGCTCAAACATTTTTGACTGATCCATATCAAATAGAGAAAATACTTCCAAATACCTATAATATAAGTGTATGCCATGGGCTTTTTTTTTTTTTTTTCGCCCCGCACATGGCTAAAAGCCACTCAATGTACGGAGCTACAACAAAAATTGACGATAATGAGGTAGGGATTATGGAATTCCATAAGGGATTAATATTCCTTTTGAAGCAGGAAAGATCGTAAGATGAAGGGAAACATGCACCAGGCAAAGAATTTCATAGAGATACTTTTGACATAGCTTTTTGTTCTACATCTATATGATTGTAGTATGTGGGTGGGAACAGGCGGAATACTCATGAGTGAGTTTCACACTCAAACATCACCCTAACTGGAGAAACCAAGCTGGACTATAAGCCGGTGGAACATTTAATTAACATGGAAATATATGTAGAACAGACTAATAGTATCAACAGATCTCCGATAAAAGAATGATTGTAAGGTTGAGCTCAACTATTCTCCAATCAAATCAAATTAATGTAATCCAATTTTTGCTTGTACGTCTGCATGTGAACCAAATTCTGCCCTTACAACGAATCCTAGATCCGCCCCTGGTTCCTGCATTGCTCTATGTGCAATGTGTGCAGTATTTGCATTTCTGATTGTTAATGACAACAGGAGGAACCCCCCCCCCCAAAAAAAAAAAAAAAAAAACACCAAACAAACAAACAAACAAACACCCCAACAAACAAACAAACACCCCAACAAACAAACAAACAAACAAACACCCCAACAAACAAACAAACAAACAAACAAACAAACAAACAAACAAACAAACAAAAAACGACATTTGTGAACAACAGAAGACAAGCACTGCACGTTATACGTGTAACTGTCAAGTTACCAATGCATAAAGAAGGGCGCAGTAACAATAGTAGAGATAGCCATGTCATCAGTACCATGGTTGCCATCTTGGTTTAAAACTTTACCAAAATCTGTGGGGGGGGGGGGGGGGGGAAATAAAAGAGAGAGAGAGAACTGAAATTAAAAAAATACATAATTTCGTTTAAAACCAAAAGGGTCACTGATTTCAAGCAAAGTGGGTACTTTCAAAGTGATACATTCTACATAATTAACAATGATGTCACATGTAAGTTGACCAAAATATGTTGAGATTTGTTTTACAGTAATTTTTTTGTAATAGGTTATACTGTACTTGATGATTATTTACTTTCAAGACACTGTTTATCTCCTACATGTACAATACTTTCCCTACATATTTTCCAAAACAAAAATACCATTCTGTACTATCAGACTAAACATCACTTGTGGTATCGTTTTATTCACGTATAAGTACTGTAAACTGTCGCTTTTTCTTCAAACAAGTGTGGTTCAGTGTATTGGTGTTCTCCAATGTGTTCATCCATTATTAGTAAATGAAAAGTCTTTGCTATGATTTCTTTGGAAATGAAACACAGTCATTCACACTTCTAATCATTGTGAAATATGTGTCGCGAGGTAGAGAATGGTACCTGGCGATCATCTGATAGGTTTACAAAGCCACTGGCTGCGGCGCTAGCCTAAAGACTCTTACAGCGTATTTTGCGCATTATTTAGACGGTGGTATTTCGTTCGTCGCTTACCACGACATATCAGTCAACCCCAGCGGCACAGACAGACCTCTCTCCGTGGGGGTGGGGGCGGGGGGGGGGGGGGGGCGGGGGTGGGGTGCCCAATTTCTATTAAACCAGTTAATCATGATCACTTAATATAAAAACACGTGTTTCGCTAGAAAGCTTTGTTCCGCTGCCACAATCCGCATGCGTTTAACGTATACATGTACTTGGCGCTCACAACTTGGCATGCTGATCGTGCGCTGTGCTGCCATTTATGGCGTGTTCATTCATGCATTAATGATTTTGTTGAATAGCACCGTTTTTTTCAGCACTGACATTCTCCCTTTTAACCCGTATGTGCGCAGACGGGGCTTATGTAAAATTCCTCTATTTGGTGATTATATAGTTTGGAGATATCAGTTTGATATATATGTAAAATATGTTGGGTTCAGGTGTGCACTGAATTATGGTCAGGACTTTTTAATTAAAGATAAAATCGGTCCAGTAGTATTGTTTCTCATGTACATGCCGCTATCAATTATTTCTACGTACTTTGTTCGTAGTACAATGTAGCTCAGATAATTGAAAGGAATAGCATTGCAAAGTTACGAGTTTAAATTGTAAGGATATTTAGGAGTATACGACACAAATCTGTAAATTATTGTGATGTTTTTTGACGGAATCGTCGGATTGTGCATGCATGGGTGGCACTGATTTGGTCATTTCGGGAAGTTGAGTATTTTTCCCTTTGTGCATTCTGTAGACTTGATAAAAGACATGCAGGCTGTGTTGGCCAGTAAAAGTTGCATAAAAATAATACTGTTTAGTCTGCCATGAGTATTTTGGTCTCGACTGGTATTCTTTGCAAAAACATTTTGAAACAAAAAAATCATGTGAAAAAGCTTCTTTTTGACTTGTGGTTTAACTGCATATTATAGGAATACAAAAAAATTGATTTTGATTTCAAAATCTGAGAATATTGTCATTTATTTCTGCTGTGATGTTTATTTGAGTGACGATATTAATTTCACCCAACACCTAAATGCTGATTTGTTTTTGTTCGGCTTTATTTATGGTTTGAATACTTACCAAACCATTCCAAATAGACGTCATCCATCCGGTTGTACTGTACAAATATCGTTTTTACGGGAATTTCCTTGCAGTTTGGACACAAGTACTATCCCCCAAAAAAACGACAGCCGTGGAATGACTGTTATCTAACGACTCACGGACACAGCTATTTTAACTTAATGTCCTTGCTATTCCAGGAAAAAGACGGGTAGGCCTATCCCTGCGGATATGGTATCAATTATTGGCTTTTCCGACAACCAGTCGGAAAAGGCTTTGATTTTGTTCGGATTTGTTTTGCTTACTTCTTCTTCTTATTTTAGTTCTATCCCCAAATCCCATAGACTTTGTACACAAATTTTGTCGGCGGCACTTTGGTCAATAAACAATCTCCGATCTTATTCAAAATTAACATAAGCATAGACCCTAATCTGAAATTGTGCGCCGAAGAGTGACGTCATGATGACGTCATCGGGTGGTATATTACAAGCAATTTCAGATAAATATTTTTAATTTTAAAATGCTATATAAAATCAGCCGTGAGACCCCTGATCTTGGTTTTATTGTCAATTGTAGTATAAACCAGGATCTTCATTTTATCTCGTGTGCGTCAAATCACGTGACCCTTCCTTCCGGTCCAAACCAGAAGTGCCCTATAATTTGAAAGTGAAATAGATGTAAACTTGCTTTCAACGATGTTAGTCTCCGCCTAGGTCGTACTTCACAAAAAAATACCCGTGACGTCATAAAATGTTCGAGCGCCCTCTAGCCGCAGACATATGGAAACATTTCCTCCGTAAACGTCGCGGGCAACCCAGACGGACGTTAACTATCTCACAGACGATCAGCAAAGATGTTTTGCCCGCCGATCGTTTCGGTGAATGGAAATACATTTCCGTCGTGTTGCGTCACAGAATCAATCCCACAATGCCATGCAGAGTACCCGAAGTTTCCCCTTGTATTTTATTGAATTGAATTTTATTGAATTGAATTGAATTGAATTGAATTGAATTGAATTGAATTGAATTGAATTGAATTGAATTGAATTGAATTGAATTGAATTGAATTGAATTGAATTGAATTGAATTGAATTGAATTGAATTGAATTGAATTGAATTGAATTGAATTGAATTGAATTGAATTGAATTGAATTGAATTGAATTGAATTGAATTGAATTGAATTGAATTGAATTGAATTGAATTGAATTGAATTGAAAAGAGTCTGCACTCGAACAAAAATGATTTGTTTAGTGCCACCATATTGGACAAGCTATATATGGACGTGTTTCCTCCGCCAACTTAGTTTTGCTCTTTGTGCAGATCTACAGTTTACCCTTTGTGCTGTACAAGTGACGTCAGATCAGTTTCTTTTTTTAAGCAATGAGGTGCTTATTTGCGTTTGAATAGACATAATGGTGTTGCGTAATTGAATTGCATAGTAGCCTTTTACAAGCAGTGATATTCGTTGATTTCCTCTGTTGCTGTCATATAGTTTTTATGAGATTCTTTGAAACCGGGGTTTTTACAAGAATGCGAATCCGATGGAAGTGAAGCTAACGATCAACTTGAAACCTTTCTGGTGATTATTGTGTGCAATACTTTTTTGGGGTCAGATTCACAAGTTCAAACCCGGTACGTTAGGCTGTGCTTCGATTCTGTAGCAGCAATTGATTAACTAAACCAGCGATCCTGGTGATTTTCGAATAATGCATAATTCAATAGCTTTTAATCATATTTTCGTGATATCGATAACAGTCACCATAGAAATATGACAAGAATCGATACTATCTACTTCTGAATTTACCCGACATTGTTACAAAGAAATTAATAAATATTATTTGTAAAAAACCTTTGCACGCCTGATTTTATAACGTGTGTCTTGGGAAACGTATTGTGCACACTGGGGTACATCTGACAGAAAACCCCCGATAAGAGACAATTTGAATGGTTCGTGTTGTTATAGCGTTTGTGCAGTATTTTGACAACACGCCTAGTAGCATCCCGATATAAGACTATCTCACAGATATTATTATCAATGGCTACAGCTCTTCACCGTAGCCTGTCAATGGCCAAATTCGAAGCCGTAGCCACAAAAGATCCGATCCGGGCAACGGCTAATTAAACTGTGCGAGTGCAGCACACCATGAGCCTGTGAATAACCTAAACTGTTGTTGTTGTTGTTGTTGGCTGTTTCGAAAGTTTTTCGAAACAGCCCTTGTTTTCGTTAAGATTTTTTGGCTGTTTCGGAAGTTTTCCGAAACAGCCCTTGTTTTCGTTAAGATTTTTTTTTTTTTCTTTTTTTTGGCTGTTTTGGAAACTTTTCCAAAACAGCCCTTGTTTTCGTTAAGATTTTTTTTTTTTTCTTTTTTTTTTTTTTTTCTTTTTTTTGTTCTTCTTTTTCAGCCAAAATGCCCATAGCATTTGTACACGTTTTCTTTCTTACTGGCACTTTGGCTACTTTTATGCTGCCGATTGGCTTTAAACTTGGCAGACACTTAGACTAACTGCTCAGAATGTATGCCGAACATTTACGTCATGATGACGTCATCACGTGATTTTTTATGAATTTTTGAAATTTTGAAATCGTAAAATTCTTTTCAATATATCTAGCGAACAAAACAAGATATTTTCAAAATTCTTTTTGTTATAGCTTCGGTATGTCTCAAAGATATGCACTAAAAGGGACAAAAATGTGTGATGTCATGATGACGTCATCAAAAATGTGCTTTTTTAAAACACATATAAGGATAGGTCCGATCGTCATGCAAATTGGTGGGTAGGTAGATACTGTCACTGGGATGCTGAATCCAAAGTGACGTCATGATGACGTCATCACGTGATTTTTTATGAATTTTTCAAAATTTGAAAATCGTAACATTCTTTTCAATATATCTAGCGAACAAAACAAGATATTTTCAAAATTCTTTTTGTTATAGCTTTGGTATGTCTCAAAGATATGCCCTAAAAAGGAAAAAAATGTGTGACGTCATGATGACGTCATCAAAAATGTGCTTTTTAAAAACACATATAAGGATAGGCCCGATCGTCATGAAAATTGGTGGGTAGGTAGATACTGCCACCAGCATGCCAAATCTGAAATGACGTCATGATGACGTCATCATGTGATTTGTTATGAATTTTTGAAAGTTTGAAATCGTAAAATTCTTTTAAATATATCTGGCAAACAAAACAAGATATTTTTAAAATTCTTTTTGTTATAGCTTTGGTAGGTCTCAAAGATATGCCCTAAAAAGGAAAAAAATGTGTGACGTCATGATGACATCATCAAAAATGTGCTTTTTAAAAACACATATAAGGATAGGTCCGATCGTCATGAAAATTGGTGGGTAGGTAGATACTGTCACTAGCATGCAAAATCTGAAATGATGTCATGATGACGATGTCATGATGACGTAATCGGCATTTTTTTTAATGATTTTTGAAATTTTTGAAATTTCATTTTAATCACAAAATTTTACACCAAAAAACAAAACAGCCCTGTGTTTGTCCACAAACACTGTACCAGATGTCTAGTTTTTTTTTCTTTTTTTTCCTTTTCAGACTATTGCCCATAGCATTTGTACACGTTTTCTTTCTGACCGGCACTTTGGCTACTTTTAAGCAACCGATTGCCTTTAAACTTAACAGACACTTAGACCAACTGGTCAGAATGCATGCCGAACTTTTACGTCATGATGACGTCATCACGTGATTTGTTATGAATTTTTGAATTTTGAAAATCGTAACATTCTTTTCAATATATCTAACGAACAAAACAAGATATTTTCAAAATTCTTTTCGTTATAGCTTTGGTATGTCTCAAAGATATGCCCTAAAAGGCGAAAATTGTGTGACGTCATGATGACGTCATCAAAAATGTGCTTTTTTAAAACACATATAAGGATAGGTCCGATCGTCATGAAAATTGGTGGGTAGGTAGATAGTGCCACTAGCATGTAAAATCCAAAGTGACGTCATGATGACGTCATCGGCTGATTTTCTATGAATTTTTAGTTCTATCCCAAATCCCATAGACTTTGTACACGAATTTTGTAAGAGCCACTTTGGTCACTAAACAACCTCAGATCTTAATCAGGTTTAACTCAAACAGAGACCCTAAGCTGAAAATGTATGCCGAAGAGTGACGTCATGATGACGTCATCACTTGTCATGTGACGTCATCTTAAAGGTGCATTTTTCAAGGGCACATATCTAGAGAACCGTAGGTCCGATTGCATTCAAACCTGCTATGGTGGTAGACAAGTACGTGTTATAGATGAAAATTGAGGTGACGTCATGATGACCTCATCATACGATTTTATAGTAATTGTAAAGTTTTTTCAACCTTAAAGTTTCTTAAACCCATATCTCTTTAACAGAACATGCTAAATTCAAAATTCTTTTTGTAATAGCTTTGTTAGCTCCCATATTCTTTCACATAAATGGGAAAATGTGTGATGTCATCATGACGTCATCAAAAATATGCTTTTTTGAAACACATATAAGGGTAGGTCCGATCGTCATAAAAATTGGTGGGTATGTAGATAGTGCCACCAGCATGCAGAAGCCGGAGTGACGTCATGATGACCTCATCGGCTAATTTTCTATAATTTTTTTAATTTTTGAAATTTTATTAAAATTTTTGAAATTTCATTTTAATCACCAAATTTTACACACAAAAACCGAAACAGCCCTGTGTTTGTCCACAAACACTATTGGCTCTAGTTTTTTTTTCTTTTTTTTTTTTTTTTCTTCTTTTTCAGACTTTTGCCCATAGCATTTGTACACGATTTCTTTCTGCCAGGCACTTTGGCTACTTTTATGCAGCCGATTGCCTTTAAACTTAACAGACACTTAGACCAACTACTCAGGATGCATGCCGAACTTTTACGTCATGATGACGTCATCACGTGATTTTTTATGAATTTTTGAATTTTGAAAATCGTAACATTCATTAAATTATATCTAGCGAACAAAACAAGATATTTTCAAAATTCTTTTTCTGATAGCTTTGGTATGTCTCAAAGATATGCCCTAAATTGCGAAAATTGTGTGACGTCATGATGACGTCATCAAAAATATTGTTTTTTTTTAACGCATGTAAGGATCAATCCGATTACAAAAATGTATACATTGTATTTTTCTGTACCCAATTCCAAAATTTCATGATCGTGGCTCACTCAAGTAAGAAATGACAGCCATTTCAAAATTTAGACCAAATTCAATATAACACAAAGGAATTCTGGGACGGGCTGATAACCATGGCTATTATGAGCTTGCTGTTTATAAAAGGGGTTGATTTCTAGTCTTTTTTCAAGTCGCTGAATTTTTGAAGTTCTAAAATCGTAACATTCTTTTCAATATATCTAGCGAACAAAACAAGATATTTTCAAAATTATTTTTGTTACAGCTTTGGTATGTCTCAAAGATATGCCCTAAATGGCGAAAATTGTGTGACGTCATGATGACGTCATCAACAATATTTTTTTTTTTAAACGCATGTAAGGGTCAATCTGATTACAAAAATGTATACATTGAATTTTCCTGTACCTAATTCAAAAATTTCGTGATCGTGGCTCACTCAAGTAAGAAATAGGAGCCATTTCAAAATGTAGACCAAATTCAATATAACACAAAGGAATTCTGGGAAGGGCTGATAACCATGGCTTAAATGTGCATGCTGTTTATAAAAAGGGTTGATTTGTAGTCTTTTTTCAAGTCGCTGAATTCTTGAAGTTTTAAAATCGTAACATTCTTTTCAATATATCTAGCGAACAAAACAAGATATTTTCAAAATTATTTTTGTTATAGCTTTGGTATGTCTCAAAGATATGCCCTAAAAGGCGAAAATTGTGTGACGTCATGATGACGTCATCAACAATATTTTTTTTTTTAACGCATGTAAGGGTCAATCCGATTACAAAAATGTATACATTGAATTTTTCTGTACGTAATTCCAAAATTTCATGGTCGTGGCTCACTCAAGTAAGAAATAGGAACCGTTTCAAAATTTAGACCAAATTCAATATAACACAAAGGAATTCTGGGAAGGGCAGATAACCATGGCTTAAATGAGCATGCTGTTTATAAAAAGGGTTGATTTGTAGTCTTTTTTCAAGTCGCTGAATTTTAAATTTTTGGAATCGTAACATTCTTTTCAATATATCTAGCGAACAAAACAAGATATTTTCAAAATTCTTTTTGTTATAGCTTTGGTATGTCTCAAAGATATGCCCTAAAAAGCGAAAATTGTGTGACGTCATGATGACGTCATAAAAAAAAATCTTTTTTCAAGTCGCTAGAATATTGCCCATAGCATTTGTAAACTTTTTCTTTCTTACCGGCCACTTTGGCTACTTTTAAACTTAGCAGACACTTACTCCAACTGCTCACAATGTGTGCCGAACCTTTACGTCATGATGACGTCATCACATGTCACGTGACGTCATCTTAAAGGGGCATTTTTCGAAGCCATATATCTACAAAAGTACAAGTCCGATTAAGTTGGAACGTAATATCTAGGTATGCCACCGGGTGTTATAGATGAACATTGACATGACGTTATGATCAAGTCATAACATGTCACGTGGTGTCATCTTAAAGGGGCACTCGCTAGATTATTGCCCATAGCATTTGTAAACGTTGTCTTTCTTACCGGCCAGTTTGGCTACTTTTAAACTTGGCAGACACTTACCCCAACTGCTCAGAATGTGTGCCTAACTTTTACGTCATGATGACGTCATCACATGTCACGTGACGTCATCTTAAAGGGGCATTTTTCGAAGCCATATATCTACAAATGTACAAGTCCGATTCAGTTGAAACACACCATTTAGGTATGCCACCCGGTGTCATAGATGAAAATTGACATGACGTTATGATGAAGTCATTACATGTTATGTGATGTCATCTTAAAGGGGCATTCGCTAGGCTATTTCCCATAGCATTTGTACACGATTCCTTTTTTTAAACCAATCCTTCACACATCCAATAACAACATCTTCATCCCTCCGTCATTGCTAACTAACAAACAACTTTAAATATTGCATACACATTTGACATCCAAACTAACAATAAAAAAAATCGAAACAGCCCTGTGTTTGTCCACAAACACTTGCCTCTAGTTGTTGTTGTTGTTGTTGTTGTTGTTGTTGTTGTTGTTGTTGTAGAGGGGGTTGGCGCGTACGGCATTATATTATGCCCTTTGCGCAATTAGCGACAGACAGTCTCAACAGTAGTTGTCATGTGAAGCACGATATGGGGGGAAAGAGACTCAGGAATTATATTCAGAAATCTAGGGGGATGTGTTAGATAACAATAATCTAGAGTGTGATTAGGGAAGAGGGATAAAGGGGGGGGGGGGGGGGGTACCCTTCCCCCCATCGTGCAGGGTATCGTAGTTGTACAATTACTGGTACAGTAAGTATCAACATGGAGGAAGGAGTGAGCGGTACGCATGCGTGACGGTCATTATGCGGTATTTTCGACTCTGAGCTAATCGGAGATTATAGAATCGATACTAAAAACAAAACCAGGGTAAATTTGTGTAGGAAGGGCAGGTAAGGGTAGGGAAAAAGGAAAGCGTTCATGATCCGCAAGACACAAAGTGTCATAAGTGTCCTGCAAAGCCGGACCGTGTACCATGCAGTTTAAGGGCCCGGGCCCCGCTCGGGTGATTAACAGGTCCGCAACACATTCAGGTGATGATGAGTGACACTATGTCCAGCCAACCATTCACGCTCCCCTATCCCAGAAGCTGGTGTAATATCAAGAGTATCGGCGATGTGTATCGGGGAATTATATTTATTGACATTACATGTGTGTACATACTTGATGATATGGTGGCTGTTTTGTTTGGGTTCAAGGAGTTGTTGGAGTGCTATTTGGGTATTGGGGAGACTAAGTGATTTTATGAGTATTTGTCTTTGGGTGACAACATCCTTTGTACATGAGCATACTTCACATAATCCATTTGGATGTTTGCCGATTTTATATAGGAAATTATTTAGACCTTTACATGTGCCAAGTCGAAGTCTATGCATGGTAACTTCTTGGGTACGTGTCATTCCCCAACTAGAGAAAATATAGGAGGCCTTATATTTCATGGTATTTAGATTAGTGCTGGGAAGGGTTTGGTTCCATTTTTCTTTAAGTTCTTCTTTGAGAATATGTTAAATTTCATTATCTAAAAGGGGTATGTGGTGATCGATGCTGGTTTTATATGTGGCTGATTTAGCAATTTCATCTGCTCTTTCATTTCCATTGATCCCACAGTGTCCAGGGATCCATTCAAAGTTAACTATATTGCCTTGGTAATGGATGTTATTTAAGGTGTGGCGAATATCACAAACGATTTTATGTTGGGGGAAGGTTTTGGAGATAGACTGGATGGCACTAAGGTGTGTAAAGGTTTAACATCTTCAACCCATTCTAGAGCAAGGAGAATAGCAAAAAGTTCTGCCGTAAAAATAGAGATGCCATTATTAAGGCGGGAGGCTTTACTGTATTTAAGTTGGGGGATGTATATACCACATCCGACAGTGTCATGGGTGGGATTGTAGGAACCATCCGTGTATATATGTAGTGAATTAATCCAGGTTGTATTAATGGTTTCTAAACTAAGATTTCTCTTGTCATATAAACTAAACTGATACACCCGCAATATATTAAGTTTATCCCGCCATTAATAAAGTCATGGTTTCCCACGAACAATTTCTATATGTAAAAAAAAAAGGAGATGTAATAAGATTCCTCACCTATGTTTGCAAAAAAATCTAAATTCTATTTTGAAATTGTTTGAATAATTGGTCATGAAAGTGTCTTTTTTGGACCAAACACTAAATTTAACACTGACTTTTGCGAACAAAAGTTTCCTCGGTTCTGATTGGTCAGTTGCTGCGTAATAGATTGTGTAGGAGGCAGCAGATTCTCTGTAAATAAACAACAGTTCATTGGTTGCTGTATATTTACAGCAAATGTTATATTTTGACAAAGTGGTCTTGTAAATGTACATCTTCTTTGTATAAATTAACATTAAAGCACGAAAACGTGATTTTACATTCATAATCCGTTAAAACTAAAATACAGTGATTGATTGATTTTTTTGGGGGGGGGGAACCCGTTATTTTACGGAACTTGCTGGTGTTATTTTGACACCATTAGAATATAATAGACTGAAATAATTTTTTACAATCTAACAATGTTTGCAGTGTAATGAAAATAAATTAAAAGTACCCTTACCGTTTTACTTGAGAGGTGTGCAATTTGCAGTTATAGGCGTGCACATGTATGCCCTTAGTTTAATTCCGTTCGTGTGACTTGCAGACTTATTATGTTATTGTGCAAAGAGCTGGAATTCGTGCTTTGTCCGGTTTGTTTTTCCACCGCTGCAAATTCAAGTGGCTGATTCTTTCTCGAGCAAAACTAGAAAACGTTCTTGGGTATACATGCCGCACTTGCAGTCGCAGTCTTTACCAGGCAAAATTAACGTTATCAACACTACACAGTATTTCCGGGTTCGTGACCAGTGTACTTTTAGAAATCTATGGGATCCCGCTGTAGCGTGAAACTTTTTAGTCACTATTATGGTAGTATTGCACATGCCTAAGTGATCGATGATATCGATAATTGGGAGAGTGCATGGACGGTCGATCATGTGAGAGGGTTTAACCAACAATAGGGAAAAGGAGTCGGATATTCATATGACACCGCCACTGGCGTTCTTCAAGTTCACTCACTGGTACAGACCGTGTAAGTCTCGCGCATAAAGGTCACGATTGATTTTCCGGGCACCTCCGATCCGCCGGCTATGGGTGCGTTTGATTAGCTTACACTGTAAACACGGGGTTACACCGTGGGGAAGCCACGAAATGAGGCAAATCGAACGCTGCGGTGTATTTGCCTAGGCATGCTGGGAAATTTAGGGTCAAAAGTCTTTTGTGGGCGGGAACTTTAAAAGGTGTAAAATGTTAACACAGGCTCGGTGTCGTCTGCTCTACCGGCAAAATCTTGGCCATGACGGTATGATAATTATATAATTCACAATTTACACACAGCCTAGTCCCCAACTGTTGTTAATGTCAGGAAAATGCACTCTTTGCTTTCCAATTCATGTCACAATTTGTACATTTATTTACGTCAAATTCGACTTTGCCGCCATGTTTACGTTTTCAGCTAGTCGGTGACGTCATTACACCTGGGCAGCCATCAGAGACCAGCTCGCGCTATTTTTTTTCGTACCACATAATTATTCGCATGAGTACCGGTATTTTTTTGTACTTGGCTATGTGAGCTGCAAGATAGGTTCTCAGATTTGTTTTCCCTTGAAATAAAATCCTCCATGCCACCAATTAGAAAAGGAAAAACAAACACAGTAAAGGATTCGAACCCAAGCCTCGTGATCCAAAGTCTTAAGCTATACCAATATAGCCACAACAGCAACTCGAAAGAGCCGGTTTACTGCAACATTAAAGGGACACATTGCCTTCAAATGTCATGAAATTTTGCTGTTTGGAAATGTTCCTTATCTTTTATAAGAGTTGTTCATGCAAAAAAACACGTATAATGTGTTGTAATTAGTGAGTAGTGATTACAAAACATAAAATTGGCCTCTGACCCCTGACATCTGACCCGCGAAACATAGACTTATTTCCAGTAGTAAATTCCACCGTCTAAATAATGCGCAAAATACGCTGTAAGAGTCTTTAGGCTGGCGCCGCAGCCAGTGGCTTTGTAAACCTATCAGATGATCACCAGGTACCATTCTCTACCTCGCGACACATATCGCCAATGCTGCGCGCCGCGCGTGCCACAGTACATGTACATAAAAATGGATCAACAGAAACAAGATCGAGATACATCAAAAAAGAAGAAGAAACCTCGTCAATCTGGGTAAGAAAAGTGTCTTGGGAGTAACCATAGATGGACTAACAAATAAGAGTTCCGTGTTGTCGATGACAACCCCAATGGTGGAGAAGGGTACAAAATTGAATATCACAAACAGACGGTTATTGTAATAATCATTGCCCGACTGGAAATACGACTGGCGAACACGGTCCGCCATTTAGTGGAGTCAAAAATTTGGTTCTACAAAATGGCGGACCGTTATTTGTCACGAAATTAAACAAAAACCACACAATTTAAAGGGATAGTTATGTGAATCTTTATATTCTACTTTAAAAAAAGCTTCCCAACCATATCCATTTCATTTTCATAGCCCAAATCGCCAAATCCAAAGCAATGTGTCCCTTTAAGGTAGTTGTCTGAATGACGTCACTATCTATCGCCCTCTATTGATAGCTTCAATAGCATACAGTGGTAGACGGGTTCCCGGTCCCTCCATTGTCCTTCGAATTTTAAAAGTATATACACATACGCGGACCGGGAACCAGTCTAATACAGTGGGTGCGTTCGAGTAGCTCACCCGGGTCGACTCGGGTTAGCCCCGTGCCGTTCGATTAGGTCTGACGTCATACCTGGGGCTCACTCGGGTCAGCCACCACACCCTGCTCGCAGAGCAGAGTCACTGCCGTGGAAACGTCACACGCATGCGTAGTTAAGTCTGATTACCCACAGATTCTGGAGGACGGGAATTAAAAATGGCTGACCTCAATGGCGATTGTGTAGTTAAAAACTGGCTTGGGAGATCCTAGCTTCAAATGGGGTGTTTTGGGTTGTATACATCCATTTGTCAGCAAAATAATGCTTTTGCCAGTTATCAGAATGGATGTAATCATTATGATGTGTTTTGTGAGTAGTTACTTTGATTCCGTATAGATTACATAAAAACTGTCTACGTAGAGCCAGAGGTGGGTCTCCACATTCGTTCTGTAGCCTAAAAAGTTTTTGCTTGGCAGTCAGGGATGCAGAGTCGAAAGCTTTAAACCCGCATTCCAAGATGGGTTTTATTAGGGCACTGTACAGCTGATAAAGTGTTTTACAATCGGCCCCCAGGAAATACCACTAATGCATCTGAGGATGTTAAGTCTCTTGACATTTAGTAATTATACTGTCGATGTGTTTCCATGTTAACTTGCTGTCAAAAATCACTCCCAGGAATTTGACCGAGGACAAAGTCAGCAATCTAAGGTTTTGGATGTGCAGGGAGATATTGAGAAGTTTTTTGTTGGTGAACAAGACAACAATTGTCTTGGGGATGGACAACTCGAAACCCCATTTGTCACACCATAATTTGACATTATTTAGGTTTTGTTGAATTTTCTTTTCTAGGTAAGATGTGTTCCTGTATGATTTCCAGATGGCGATGTCATCTGCATATTGCGAGACATTGACATCAACCACATGGTGTGAGAGATCATTGACAGCAACATTAAAAAGGAGAGGACTGATGACACTGCCCTGCGGGACACCATTTTCCAAAGTTCTTTCTTTAGAAAGGAAGTTATTGACTTTTACTTTTTCTATCAGCAAGGAAATTGTCAATCCATTTTATTATTCGGCCATAGATAGCCATGGATTGTAATTTGATAACAATACCTTTGCGCCGAAGCATATCATAAGCTTTATTAAGGAATTCAATATCAAGGAAAATGGAAAGCTTTCTTTATTACTCCGAGCTTTATTGATAGATGATTCCAAATTGACGATGTGATCTTTGGTACTTCTTCCTTTCCGGAAATTACTTAGTCTTGGTTCCAAGACGTTCTTAGCGCGGTGCGACGTATAGCGCGCACGGCCGGCCGACAGCGCCCTCTCGCTACACACACATACACGCCACGGCCAAATTGCAAAGACCTTCTTGGTTATTTAGCTGCATTATTGCATGTAAATCGCAAACACTCACTAGTCTAGTTTTTTGTACTCGCGTCGGGTGTACGTGTCCGTACGTTACCCCTAGAATGGGGCTCCTACCAGTACCAGAGCCCCATAGGAAAAAGCCCAATTTCCCCATAGGCTACTGCAGCAAGAATTAAGAACACAATTTTCATGCACCGTGTTTACACTGTGCACACAAAAACCTTTGAAAAGTTTTCATGCACCGTGTAAACTTTGCAGCAGTTTTTGTGTGCACAGTAAACACAGTGCATGAAAATATTCTTGCTGTAGTAGCCTATGTGAAAATTGGGCTTCTTTCTATGGGGCTCTGGTGGTAGGAGCCTCATAGTTAAGTTCTTGGGGTATCCGCCGTACGTGTGTACGTGCAGCCTTAAAGGGACACATTGCTTTGGATGTTGCGATTTGGGCTATAAAACTGAAATGGAAATGGTTGGGAAGCTTTTTTAAAGTAGAATATAAAGATTCACATAGGCCTCCCTTCAAATTGCGTGGTTTTTGTTTAATTTCGTGACAAATAACAGTCCGCCATTTTGTAGAACCAAATTTTTGACTCCACAAAATGGCGGACCATGTTCACCAGTCGTATTTCCAGTCGCATCTGGTTGAAGTACGTTCTGTTGATCCATTTTGATGTACTGTGGCACGGCGCGCAGCACTGGCGATATGTGTCGCGAGGTAGAGAATTGTACCTGGCGATCATCTGATAGGTTCACAAGGCCACTGGCTGCGGTGCCAGCCTAAAGATCTTACAGCGTATTTTGCGCATTATTTAGACGGTGGCATTTAGTACTGGAAATAAGTCTATCTTTTGCGGGTCAGATGTCAGGGGTAAGCGGCCAATTTTTTGTTTTGTAATCACTACTCACTAATTACAACACATTATACGTGTTTTTTTGCATGAACAACTCTTATCAAAGATAAGGAACATTTCTAAATAGCAAAATTTCATGACATTTGAAGGCAATGTGTCCCTTTAAAGGGACACATTGCTTTGGATTTTGCGATTTGGGCTATAAAACTGAAATGGATATGGTTGGGAAGCTTTTTTAAAAGTAGAATATAAAGATTCATATAACTATCCCTTCAAATTGCGTGGTTTTTGTTTAATTTTGTGTCAAATAACGGTCCGCCATTTTGTAGAACCAAATTTTTGACTCCACAAAATGGCGGACCGTGTTTACCAGTTGTATTTCAAGTCGCAGCTGGTTGAAGCACGTTCTGTTTATCTAATTTTATGTACTGTGGCACGGCGCGCAGCACTGGCGATGTGTCGCGAGGCAGAGAATGGTACCTGGCGATCATCTGATAGGTTTACAAGGGACGGGACCACTACTCAAAAACAACATGGAGGACATTTTTAAAATTTACATATGTTGTAGCCATGTTTCTTGCCTTTATACATAAGAAAATATAGGGTGGCTCACGATGTATAACTGGACATATTGACAGTTCCGTTAACCCCATCACTAAGGATTTTAATCACACGCACAGGACGGTAAAAACAACAAGAATTGAATCCGGTGCTGGAGTGGATGGGACCACTACTCAAAAACGACAATGAGGAAATTTAAAAGATTTTAATATGTTGTAGCTATTTATCTTGCCTTTATACATAAGAAAATCTAGGGTGACTCACGAGGTATAACTGGACTTATTGACAGTTCCGTTAACCCCATCACTAAGGATTTTATTAGTATACGGGAAAACAAAAAATCCGGTGCTGAAGTTGATAGGACCACTACTCAAAAACGACATTGAGGAATCTTTGTAAATTTACATATGTTTTAGACATATATCTTGCCTTTATACATCAGAAAATATAGGGTGGCTTGCGATGTATACCTGGACTTATTAACAGTTCCGTTAACACCATCACTAAGGATTGTATTCACAGGCATGCACAGTACGAGAAAACAGCAAAAATTTAATCTGGTGCTGGAGTGGATGGAAATATTACTCAAAAACGACATAGAGGAAATTTTTAAAATTTAAATATGTTGTAGCCATGTATCTTGCCTTTATATATAAGAAAATATAGGGTGGCTTACGATGTATAACAGGACTTATTGACAGTTCCGTTAACCCCATCACTAAGGATTGAATTAGTAAGGGAAAACAACAAGAATTGAATCTGGTTATAGAGTTGACAGGACCACTACTCAAAAAGGACATTGTGGAAATTTTTAAAATTTAAATATGTTGTAGCTCACGATGTATAATTGGACTTATTGACAGTTCTGTTAACCCCATCACTATTCCTTCCTGGTGCAGCGCAGTACCAAGCCATTCGCAGTTTGTTGGGGGAAAAAATGTCTGATCGTGGGGACAAACCGATGGATTTTACAGCAAACAACTGGGCTTTGGAAATCCAAAAAGTCATCAGATCAGTGTCATTCATCAAATTGTACGTGACCATGATTTGTTTGTTAATTTACCAACGGGATTCCGCAAGAGTGTAATTTTTCAAGCTGCTCCATTTCCTGAACCATAGCTATGCTTGAACGAAACGAAGTAACCGAATGCAAACAGGAGAAAGCGCTGGTTATTGCCGTCGTGCCATTGAAAGCCCTGGCCGTTGATCAGTTACATCGTGCTGAACAGCTGGGATTGATGTCGGCAGAGATAACGTCTGATATTCCAGATCACATTTTGGAACAATCCTGTTTGCCAGTCAGTCCAGAATCACTCTGCTCAGAACGTTAAAGACCAACTAAAACGCCATTTTTTTAATTACTTTTTTGACTTATCTGATAGTTTAGGCCTATGCCTCCCCAAAACTAACGTAACAAGTTTCATGATTCTAAAGAAAAAATATTTTTTGAGCCTTTTCCTTCTGAGCCACTTTGACTCGATTCAGAAAAGGCCGAGGTCAACTGCGTGCCGTATCGCGCGAGTGATGACGTATACGTGTAGAAACATATGACGTCACTGTATTATACGACAATGTTTTACGTAGAGTCTGTACGTATTTGTTTGTCTAATGCTAGTATTACTTGCTGTGCTTTTTGCACATGATTCAGGTGTAACACTACGGTAAACATATTTTAAAGTGTTGACGTCTTTGTGAGACACATTTAGAATTGGAGTTGTAGGCTTGTGTGTGTGTGTGTGTGTGAGTTTGTATATGCCGGCAATCGTGGACCTAGGACAAAAGAATTCGGGCGTAGACAAAGGGGTCCACGTTTGACCTAACGTCCACGATTGAAAATCGTGTACAAAACTAATGGGAGGCCTTCCGAAAAAGTTAGAGTATAAACAAAAGAGGAACAATGGGAGGTCCACGATTGCACCCGTTTACATGACTGTGTGAGTTTGTATATGCCGGCAATCGTGGACATAGGACAAAAGAATTCGAGCGTAGACATAGGGGTCCACGTTTGACCTAACGTCCACGATTGAAAATCGTGTACAAAACTAATGGGAGGCCTTCCGAAAAAATTAGAGTATAAACAAAAGAGGAACAATGGGAGGTCCACGATTGCACATACAGTCGTACTTCCCCAATACGTCCGAGGACAATGCTTTGTGTTTCCTATTGTTCCTTTAATATAACCAACCCCCATAGACTAAGCACGTATCCTTACGTTCGAGGACCGATTTCAACAACAGACTCTACGTTCGAGGACTGAAAGGTTTCTTTGTGTTTCCTTTCTTCTCTTGTCCTCGGAGATATATACAGTGCACGTACACACACACACACACATGTGTGTACCAATGTGTGTGTGCGTGTCAATGCATGTTGAGTCAAGCGAGCGTGGACAGGGAGACGGCCGGGGCTCTGGCTGCTCGAGCCGGCAACCGTTGTCGTTGTCTGGGGCGCGTGAGTCCGGGATACCCCTAGAATGGGGTTCCCGACAGGAACCCCAAAGAAAGAAGCCTATTTTTTCCATAGGCTAGTACAGCAAGAATAAGAAATTCATTCCCATGCACTCACGTTTGACATGTGCGCACGAAAACCGCTGCTCAGTGTTCTCCCAAAATCCCACTCAGCCTTATTTACATCCTTACCTTGTGTGCGCCAAGCAAAAGATCGCCTGAAGCGGTTCAAATTCCGTACTTACAGCGAATGACACGACATGCACGATGCGACTGTTGCCGGCCGGCCGGGTCATGTGCGCACGTGCGCACGGCACGCACGCACGGCACGCACGCACGGCACGCACGCACGGCACGCACGCACGGCACGCACGCACGGCACGCACGCACGGCACGCACGCACGGCACGCACGCACGGCACGCACGCACGGCACGCACGCACGGCACGCACGCACGGCACGCACGCACGGCACGCACGCACGGCACGCACGCACGGCACGCACGCACGGCACGCACGGCACGCACGCACGGCACGCACGCACGGCACGCACGCACGGCACGCACGCACGGCACGCACGCACGCACGGCACGCACGCACGGCACGCACGCACGGCACGCACGCACGGCACGCACGCACGGCACGCACGCACGCACGGCACGCACGCACGGCACGCACGCACGGCACGCACGCACGGCACGCACGCACGGCACGCACGCACGGCACGCACGCACGGCACGCACGCACGGCACGCACGCACGGCACGCACGCACGGCACGCACGCACGGCACGCACGCACGGCACGCACGCACGGCACGCACGCACGGCACGCCGTCTCGTGTCCTACCGTCCGCATCGCGCGCATCGATCACTACGTACACGTACATGTACATGTTTCCAGTACATGTACGTACATGCACGAGTGATCGATGCGCGCGATGCGGACGGTAACGGACACGACGGCAGTGCACCGTACTTCAGATTTTACACATGAATAATCATGACTTGTCGGGTCCGACCCGCGCACATGACCCGGCCGGCCGGCAACAGTCGCATCGTGCATGTCGTGTCATTCGCTGTCAGTACGGATCTGGGAATTTGTTCAGCTTTTTTCGAAAATTGGAACCGCTTCAGGCGATCTTTTGCTTGGCGCACACAGGGTGAGGATGTAAATGAGGCTGAGTGGGATTTTGGGGGAAAACTGTGCAGCGGTTTTCGTGCGCACATGTCAAACATGAGTGCATGGGAATGAATTTCGTATTCTTGCTGTACTAGCCTATGGAAACAAATAGGCTTCTTTCTATGGGGTTCCTGTCGGGAACCCAATAGTTCTAGGAGTAAGTCCGGGACAGGATTGGAATGCTCGGTGCCTTTAGAGTTGGAATGGCTCCAGCCTTCAAACGGAATTGTGCCTTCAAACGCAGCAGAGTTTTCATACTAACACTATCAGCAAATTCAATACAGTCTTTGGCGAAATGTTCTGCACATATTTTCGACCATTTCGACAGCCTAAAATCAAATATTGTATTGTCTACAAAGCGGACCCACTGTCGCCTTTGAACTCCATTCAGCACTGGGAATCGCAGGGAGGTCAGGGATTTTGTCGCTGTTCCTCGTACAACCCCAAACTACACACGATCGAGGCATAATGATTATCTTAGAACCATGCTCATACTGAAATAATACCAAAATTAGACAAAATAGACGAGAAAACGGAGGAGTTATGTCGACCAAAACTCTTCCAGCAGCATCAACTCCACGTTCGTTGTACATGCACAGTGTTTGGCTGTAGCATCAACCGACTCTACACGTGTACGTCACGGGGTCACGTACAACATTTACATACATAATGAGCTTTCGCGAAACAGGATAAATTTTTCAGAATACCCTTTTTTTAAATAAAACAATCCCTCTTGTCTGAAAACTAATCTCCATCAGTTAAAAGAGTATTTAAACTGTCGGAAAAGTCCAACAAGTCAAAAACAAATTTGGCGTTTTAGTTGCTCTTTAACTGACTAGTAAGTTATTACTAAAACATGAGTTTCCCCCAGTGCGCAAGCGCGATTATTCGTTTGACCCGCCTGTTAAATTATGCATAAGCAGGTCGCGCGCGCTCCAAGCATACTGATCTTCGTTAGCCTTTTAGAGGTATGGCGGACACAATAGGAGGGCGCTATTTAATTTGGGTATACCTTTTGTGCCATACAAAAGGTTTACCCAAATCAAATAGCGCCCTCCTATTGTGTCCGCCATACCTCTAAAAGGCTAATGGAGATCAGTGGAAATAGCCAAGACGTTCTTAGCGATTTGGCCTTGGCGTGCGTGTCAGTAAGTGTGTTGCTAGAGGGCGCTGTCGACCGGCCATTGCGCGCTATACGTCGCACCGCTAAGGACGTCTTGGAACCAAGACTAGAAATTACTCTGATGGTTGGATAATAAATTGTGAGTTTCTAAGTACCAGAGTAATCGAGAATTAACCATACGTTCCATTATTTTACAGAAAGTACATGCGAGGGCAATGGGTCTATATGATAGAGATTTGGTGGAGTATTTCCCAGGTTTCAAGGAATGAGATAAGGATAGCATCCTTCCATTGTTTGGGGCATTGAGAGGTATACCATATCATGTTAAAAAATAATAAGTAGGTAATTACGAATTTTAATTGGGAGATGTTTGATAATAGCGTTATTTATTCTGTCTTTACCAGGAGAGGTGCACTTAGATGAATCAATTGCATTGTTTAATTCTTCCAAATTGAAAGGTTCGTTGATTACGCTGTCATTGTTACTATCAATGTAAAAATCTTTTTCAGCTTCACTTTTGATGGGTATAAATGAAGGGCTGTAATTGTTCGTACTGCTGACATGAGCATATATAGCTATCAGCAAGAGCTTCAACCTTGATCAGTAATAGCATCATTGCCATTGTGGTTCAGAACAGGGATGATATTGGTATTTCGAGTTTTTTCTATTCGTTTGATTTTATTCCAAATAATGTTAGTGTTAGTTTTCGAATTTATTTTGTTGCAGAAATTTTCCCAATCTTTTCTTTTGGCATTTTAAATTGTCTTCCTGGCTATGGCACAAACCCTTTTGTACAGTATTAGGTCTGAAGGGAGACGAGTTTTTCTAAGGATTTTGAGAGCTTTTTTCTTATTGTCTATTGCCTGTTTGCAATCATCATTCCACCAAGAGGTAGGGGTTTTATGATGATTTGGGTTGGTTTTTGGAATTGAGCAGCTCATGGCTGACTCAAGCTCAATGATGAAGTTGTTGTAAGTATCATCAATGTTATCTGAAATGTTATATAGGTTCAGAGATATTCTGATTGCAGGCAGTTTGAAATATATTCCAGTCTGCTTTTATAATAGACCATTTGGGTGTGAAATTGGCTTTATTTTAATGAATAGAATGATTATGATCAATAGTGATAGGGCAGTGATCGCTTCTCCAAGAATCATCTACAACTGTCCAATTACATTTAGCAGCTATATTAGGTGAAACAAAAGTGAAATCAATACAGGAGAGAGTACCGTGAGAAGTATTTACTCTTGTACCCTCGCCAGAATTAATACAGACCATTATCAAAGTCTATTATAGTATCGTCAATAATCTTGCCATTATAATCAAGTTTGGAGCTGCCCCATAGAGGGTTATGACCATTTAAGTCTCCACAAATTATACAAGGTTTTCCCGTTTTATTTAAGATCTCTCTGAGAGAACTGTCTTCTAAGGTGTTGCATGGGTTATATATGTTGATTATGTTAATTTTATTTTTAAGATTATCATAAAGTTCGCCAATTTGATACTCAATGGGAGTGTCAGAACCATGTATGTATTTAATTTAAAAGCTAGGCCACGTTAACTTTAACAAGGAAGGCACAGCATCCTCCCCTTTTTTTAAGACTCCGTGTTCTGTCTGTCGTGACGATAAAATGTCATATCCAGGTAGGGTAAACTGTTTCTCTTCTTTGAGCCAGGTTTCCTGGATGCATAAGATCTGGTTTTTGTTGCCAGGAATATATATTGATAGAAGATTTAAATTCATTACTATGAGCTGTAAGTGACTGGGCATTCCATTATATAATTAATACCATAATGAGGAAATTCATGATGAAATCTTGTTCGATTTTTCTTTAGTTGTCTGGCTGGTTGGATTATGGGTTTTCATCGGGTCCGAGTTTATTTGGGCCGAAGATATCTTGGTCTTATCTTGGGTAGGTTTTGGGCCTGATTCGCCTCTCCTTGATACTAATACCAGTACGTGTGGATGTTCTTTGTCTTCCTTGCGTTTCTTTGGTCTGTGTTGGGGGGGGGGGGGGGGGTTGTCAAAATGGATCATTTGATTGACAAGAGCCTTAATCGTTGCGTGTCTTTCCTAGTGGCGTATCAAGGGGGGTACGGGGGAGGGGTTACTTCCCCCCTGGCGGTATTTGAGGCGTCATAAAAAACAAAAGAAAATAGTATTTTTGCAACGGTTTTAAGACGGTTCAGACGTTGTTTGCCCTCCCTGGCACAAAAAGCTAAATACGCTACTGCCCGGAGGTCGCAGATTCGAATCCCGCTTCTGCCAGTTTCTTTGTTCACTTTTAAAACAGATTTTTATACATGGGTACAGTGGGTTGAGCCCATTGATCTCCGTTATGGAGATCAATGGTTGAGCCATTGATCCCATTATTATTGATAATGGATTAATGGTTGAGCGCACACATTCTGGGCGCGGCACAGGACGCCCTCTGCATCGTGCGCCCTCTGTTGGTCAAATTAGTCCAACGATGAGGAAGTGGATATTGATCGACGCGCGCATTGACGGAAAACTTCCGGGACTGTACATGTATGACCGAGATAGTTTCGTGTTCGTTGAGTGTTGAGTTTCTCTTCGAAGATGTCCCGGTTGATTCGTACGAATTATTTATAATATAGGTAAGATTTCGTATGTAAAATAAAAAGCACTGACATGATCGGCAAGACGAATGATTTTGCCCGTTTGTATTGTATGCATTGCATGGGAAGCAGGTCAACTCGTCATGCTCATCGTAGTCCGACTCCGAGTATTAAACTTGGACCATGGACAAATGATGAAGATCTTCCTCCATGCTTGGACCACCAGGCTCTATCGCCTTTTTAAACATTTGGACATGATCTGGCGATTAGTAGGGTCCAAGTAAGTCTGCAGTGGTTGTGCGGTGATTCCGAAAATATGTCTGAAATCCCAACAAAAACATCCGATTTCACCCTTTATAAAACGACCACCAAAATACTAGATACGCCACCTGCAGAACAAGTGGAGTTCAATGATTAGATGGAGGTACTAAGGTTCACTTACCATCCAGGTAAAAAGTGAAATTTACCGTTCAATTCACAGAGACATCTCTGTCGCGCATGCGTCCGTGCGCCCGCGCAGGGGTGACGTCATAAGGTCGAGGGGTCACGATTTGAACTCCATGACAGCGGTAATATTGAGGTACATGTAAGTTCCGAAACATAAACTGTCTCCTTTGTTCTCTTTATGGAACGGGGTCCTAAAGGTAACGATTACCGGTTTCTTTTTTAACTTCTGGCTTTTTACTGTCACCATTACAGCCCTACTCCAACGGCACCCCTACACGCCGAGTTTTACAACCGGTCGACTTTGATTTCAAATATCTCCCCCAAATTCTTATCGCTGAACACTTTTATATACCGGTACATCATTTAGTCCGAGTAACTTGGACCCTTTATCGCCTTTTTAAACATTTGGACATGATCTGGCGATAGTTTAGTAGGGTCCAAGGCAAAGTGTGCGATCTACTCGGAATTAGCCTACTCGGAATTAATCCAAACTGTTTGACGACCCAACAAAAACATCCGATTTCACCCTTGACTGCTTAAGGTAGGCATTTCAGGTGAATTTGAAATAAAAGGAACAAGCACTTACAATAGACACCATTTGATGGAGTGAGTCTTCATTAGAAGAAATCTTTTGGAATTGTTTTAATTGGTCATTGCGTTTGGAAGTTACGGCCAATTAAGTTTCGTCAAATGAGGGATTTTTTTAGCCAAGAGGTCAAAGGTTATCTTATGTTTTTCTTTATTTCTGTTTTGGCACCGAAAAGATGACTGGAGAAATGTTATTCTTTCTTTTATCCTTGTCACATGGTACCAGACTTGCTCGACATTTAGTTTAAGCTTTGGTATGAAATAAAGCTTTTCAAAAGTGCAAACAGAAGTTATAATAATGATCTAATTTGCATAATTGATTAACTAATTAGGGGTAAATTATGCAAATTTGTCATGTAGACATAGAAAACCTTAGTCAAAAACAAATATCTTAATGAAATTTGAACAAGTCTGCAAAATCTGGCTGTTGGGAATGGAAGTAGATCTATACATTTTAAAATAATTACAAAATGTGCATAATTAATTAGCAAATTATGTAAAAATTTGAAGGAAAACGTGTTCGGTTTTAAATTTGCTAAAAAACAAAAACCAGTTGTAATAAAATAAAGCTTTGTTTTGAGAAAAAGTTCTAAGAAGTGAACCTGATTTCTTTTCTTCATTAACTAAATTGCATATTTATATGGTATGTGATAAAACAGCACTATACAATGTTTTTCGGGAAAAAAAGTGGTACAGGTACATTTGTATACATATACGGGGGTACATATTTCGGTTGAGGGAAATTGAGAATTCTTCCACAGCACATTTTCGTTTTTACGTGTAAGTTTATTTTGAAAATAATTCGCAGGCAGATCAGATGATGAATAAACATTTTTTAAACATCCATTTACTGGTAATCCGCCAAAAATTTTGCTGCAGAAAATGTCTACAAAAAAAGAGAAATTTCCAAACACCCCCATTAAACAAATGGTATCGCCCACTAAAAGCAAAATACGAACGACAAAACAACGAAAACGAGAGTAAGGCAATTTTTGAACAATAAAAAGCGAAAATGTAGAGATTAAAACATGAGTTATAGTCAAACCAAAAACCATACATTAATGTATGGTTCTGAGGAAATCCTCTTTTTAAGTAGAAACCCGATTGAACGCATGATCTTTGCCGTTAAAAAGCAGTTGCAATGCAGATCGGCCATGCGGTTTGACTTGACCACGCACACACGTACAACACACGCCGTTGCACGGAGCTTCCGTGCGGCGTGGGTCGTTGCGGCGTTTTAATGCTCAAACCCCGAAAACCACCTCTCAAAGAACGGCGTTTCGCTAAAAATCCTTTCCTCATATGACATTTGTATTTTGCTTGTCTAAATCTGTAATAAACACTAATCTATACACACCTTGGCGCTTCCAGATTTGTTCTCTTAAAATGTGATTTTTGACGGTCTGAACTTTTTTAACAGCGCGATAAAGTGGAAGCCATTGTTCGATTTTCACGCGGTAAAGTCAAAGGTCGCTGAAGGTCTTTCTCTCTCCGATGATGACGTATTCTAAGGGATTGGACCAATAGGAATCTAGCGAACTTCGACCAAAGGTTGCCGATCGAAAAACCCGAAATTGCGATGTGGCCGAAAGTGCGTGCCACGGACTGTGTGTTGGCCGGAAGTGCGCGCTGTGATAGGAATTGTACAGCGATGTGTGTGCTGTGCGTGTAAAGGAATGTGAGCACAGATTTCGGCAACGGAAGTGCTTGTGTGAGTGAAGTGCCTACTTAAGGCTTAAAACGGCCACAAAAATACTAGATACGCCACCTGTGGAACAAGTGGAGTTCCGTGATTAAGATGGAGGTACGGTTCACTTACCATCCAGATAAAAAGTGAAATTTACTGTTCAATTCCGGAGAGCACTCGCAGTGATATATATTCGGCTTGTTTTATTTACATACATTTTCAAATGGGACTTGACTACTCAACTGATCATTAACCCTAACCCTGCCAGACGCAGCACAGTGCATCTGTGCTGACAGCTTCACTTTGCTGCACTCTGCACACAAGTCAATGTGACAAAGTATGCAATCTGATGCATCTGGCAGGGTTTCTAGCCAAAATACCCTGGAGGGTTAGGGTTAATACATGTACATTACGGCATGACGTTGGACTCCAGATCCTGCGCACGGAACTCTGCGCACGCATAATGCATGCACTATACAGCTTCCAGGAGACTGTTTAATGAAGGAAAAGGAGTCATGCGCGCAGCCTCGTACTAATAGACACGTACAATGTACTGCGAACCTACGTTGTACTCTTCAGGAAAACGTCGTCAGGAAGCCGCGCGGTGCATTATTGCGTGCGCAGGATCTGGAGTCCAACGTCATGCCGTAATGTATTAATGATCAGTTGAGTAGTCAGGTCCCGTTTGAAAATGTATGTAAATAAAACAAGCCGAATATACATGTATATCACTACGGGTGCTCTCCGGAATTGAACGGTAAATTTCACATTTTATCCGGATGGTAAGTGACCCTTAGTACCTCAATCTTTAATCACGGAATTAAAAGAGTTCCATATTTGAACATCACTTATTTTCCCTTAATATGACTTAAATACTACTAAAAAGTGTAAATCTGTTAAAGAAACACGAATTTAGGAGGGAAACAAATTCAACTTTTTCTTTGAAAATACTGTCATGGCCCATAGACTTTGTGCACGAGGGCCAAGTGATGGCCGGATATGGAACTCTTTCCCACGGAACTCCACTTGTATCTCAGGTGGCTTATCTAGTATTTTGGTCGTTTTAAGGGTGAAATCGGATGTTTTTGTTGGGTCGTCAAACAGTTTAGATTAATTCTGAGTAGATCGCACACTTTGCCTTGGACCCTACTAACGCCAGATCATGTCCAAATGTTAAAAATAGCGATAAAGGGTCCAAGTTACTCTGACTAATACATCATTGTAATCCTGAGATGTTAGCACGGTGCCCTGACTTCTCACGAAACAACCGCACGTCGTACATGACTTGCTATCATGCATAATTCATGAGCAGACCATTTTTTTTGCCCTGACTTCTCTCGATCACAGCGATGCATTCAAACAAGATGGCCGCCCCCAAGTTAAGACACTTTGGAAGGTTTTGGAGCATTTGTCATTTTTAAAGACTTCACAGCCGGACAAAATCAGCATTGAGTAAGCCTTGTTATATACTGTAGAAATTGCTAACATCTCAGGATTACAATGACATATAAAAGTGTTCAGCGATAAGAATTTGGGGGAGATATTTGAAATCAAAGTCGACCGGTTGTAAAACTCGGCGTGTAGGGGTGCCGTTTGAGTAGGGCTGTAATGGTGACAGTAAACAGCCAGAAGTTAAAAAAGGAACCATTTACAGCCCTATTTGTAGGGCTAGTCAACTCGGACCTACGACAACTCAGACCCACGACCAACTCGGACCCACGACCAACTCGGACCCACGACCATCTCAGACGCACGACTATCTCGGACGCACAACCATCTCGGACGTACCCACAACCATCTGGGACCCACTACCAACTGGGACCCACTGCCAACTTGGACCCACTGCAAACTTGGACGGGTCTACGATCAACTCGGACCCAAGCATGACCAAGTTGGACCCAATAAAGATTGAATCATTGAATCGGCATAATGATATATAATTGATCCAAAGACTACATACGGTAGGGGGAGAGTACAAATGTATGTAGTAAAGATTCCGAAAACGCGGACAGCTGTACGGGTTCATGGGTACTGGTGTTCGCATTTGTGATTGGGATAAAATTTGACCTTTTCAGTATAAAATTTGAACTAAATCAACAGTTTTCCAGTTCACAGAGATTTTACTAGAACAGTTAAAAAGTGGTAACACCGGCGAAATAAAACATGGCATGTGGAAAATTTAGGAAAGTAGGAATTATTATTTCACAAACAAATGAACAAAAACAATAATTGTTTCCGAACCATTATCTGAATTAAATATGGCATAATTTTTCTGAGTTGCTTTTGCGCTTCTAACCAGTTCACGCTGGGATCATTTTTCACGAGCCTGGGTGCCAGACGGGTTCAGGCCTTTATCCGCGGGTAGCACACCCTGGCCTCGCTCACTGCGAGCCGGTCGCTGACAGATATTTCCGCTGGACCCTTGCCTCGCTGAGTGCTTGTATACACATCATCCGACGCGAACTGGTTAACTAAACTTTGTAAAATTGGTCAAGTCAATTGGCAATTCTGTGAACTTTGGCTTATGATGTTGCATTCAGAGTTACTCTTTAGCTCACAACCGACATAAATATACAGGGACTTTTATTTAACAAATGACTGTCGAGCGCCATCTGGAGTTTCGCGCAAGTTTATTGTACTCCCTCCCGAGTTCATTATCCCTATGAATCGATTTCATTTAAAGGAAAATTAGCTCAGGAGGGAGTACAATAAACTTGCTCAAAACTCCAGATTGCGCTCGACATGACCACTGTTACTAAAAAATAATTGCAACAGGAAGAATTTATGGAAAATTACATTTAACTATTAGTTTATGCTCACCAGTCACCAAACTGGATATTATGGAGCCAATTGCCACTTCGCCCAAGCTGCCACTTCACTCGTGTCCTCACTCTTTTCTATTTGACCTTAACACAAAAATAAGACAAACACCGACGCCCCTGTCCCCTCCCTCTCATTCATGCAATTTCATAAATTGCTCATATTTATTCAATTTCAATTTTAGCGAAATTACATCCGTGTCTCCATTCACGTATTATTATACCTGATTTTTCTGTAAGCTTTGCATTCTACTGCAAATTCCGATGAACTTCCATGTCGCTACTACTGCAGATTCCAATGAAACTCTGAGTGTAAAGGCCACACAAATGAGGCCTTGTGAGTATTTGGTATATTTTAATGAAAGTTAGATGTTCTTGCTACAAATTTATTAAAACCTGTCTTTGTAACCGATTCACTGCATAATTGAACTATAATGTATGTATAAATGTAGGGCCTACTGGCTGCGGAATTGAAATTTAACCTATGCTCTCACCGATTACTTCCTTTATTATTCCCTTGTGTAAAAATAAGAAACAAAATACAGTGTACGGTATATTTTGGCCTATTGCCATCTGGGGCTTCGTGTATCAAAACATTAAAAGTCAACATTCACACGATGGGTCTCAGTTGGTCATCGTTAGGTCTGAGTTGGCATGGGTCCGAGTTGGCGGGCATGGGTCCGAGTTGGCATGGATCCGAGTTGGCATGGGTCCGAGTTGGCATGGGCCCGAGTTGGCGGGCATGGGTCCGAGTTGGCGGGCATGGGTCCGAGTTGGCAGGCATGGGTCCGAGTTGGCAGGCATGGGTCCAAGTTGTTTTGTGTCCGAGTTGACTCGAAACCTTTATAGGCCTACAATTACATGAATTAACCCTCCTGTTCTCAAGGCCAAAATGAAGCCAGCTACCCTATATATCAAAACCTATCAAGTGACAGATTGAAACACACACAAACTGTGAGAGTTGGTGTTAAAAGTTTTTGATAGGCTGTGATAGTTATAGTATAGGAGGGTTAATACGTGTAAAATTTAGTTTGATTGCCTTTTTAACATTTATAAACATTTGGACGATTGTGGAGTTTACGACAACCTGTTTTTTATTCTTCAAAAAAGTGTTGGCGCTCCAAAGTTTGGAACCTCAGACAATGGGTTTTTAATTATACTGACCCTGATTTTGTCCCCAAATTTGTTGGAGACTATTTTACATGTAGGAGAAAACGCGACTTTCTTACCCACTTTTCCAGTGGCAAGCATGCGAATCGACATTCACTATGCTGCATGATACACAGCTCTCCTCGCTATTCTGGAATAAATCAGAGAGTGGCTTCTAAATAAAACTTTCATCAACCAATCAGCGATGGTCTACCAAACCAGTACCCCTAGAATTATGGGGTTCTACCAGAGCCCCATAGAAAGAAGCCCATAGGCTACTACAGCAAGAATAAGAACACAATTTTCATGCACCGTGCACATAAAAACCGCTGCAAAGTTTACCACCAAAATCCACCTGTTATTACTTATTGACATCCTCACCTTGCTTGCACCAAACAAAAGATCGGTCATATCTGACTGAAGCAATTTGAATCACAGGAAGCAACATGACCAGGTACAAAGGTAATTATTAAAGGGTTGTTGATTATGCATGTGGGGCTCTGTGGACAGTGCATGAAGGAACACATGTGCGTACTTAAATTTGAATCATAAAGTCACAAGTTTACATGCAGTCAAGGTACGTACCAGACTTTGCACTGCAATTATTCTTTGAGTACATTGTAAGTCTGCTACCATTGCATGAGAGAGCAAAAGAGACATTGGTGTACATATATATCTACAATGTACATTCTTGGTTCCAAGACGTCCTTATTGCACGGTGCGATGCAGCGCGCACTGGCTGTACAGCGCTCTCTACACACGCACACCAAGGCCACATCGCTAAGGACGTCTTTGCCCTTTCGTAGTTTCACTCGCGAAATCGCGATCAGAATTGTGTGTGCATGCACGCGTGACGTAAAGTGCATATAATCGCGTGACCTACATTGCATGCATTGTATAATCGCTGACTCACTGGTCTAGTTTTCCCACGCCATACAGCTTGAGGTACGCATGTATGTACGTACGTATGTTACCTGACTAGCCAGCTAATTACTAAAACCTGATTTCCTCCAGTGCGCAAGCGCCATTATTTTTTTGACCTGCCTGTTAAATTATGCATGTCGCGCGCAGTTTCCTGCGAAAGGGCCAAGACATCCTTAGCGATGTGGCCTTGGTGTGCGAGTGTAGAGGGCGCTGTACAGCTATTAAACTGTGCGTGCTGCATCGCACTGCGCGCTAAGGACATCTTGGAACCAAGACTAGTGTACATCATGTTACCAACACAGGTCATGGGTAAATGCATAATACAATGTATGTACCAATTTCATCAGGTAATTCTGCTGTAACACTCCAAAAATTGTGTTTGAACTGACTGCTGGACAAAAGAGCGAACCTCATCATCAGCTGATCTCATCAGATCATTCTGGTAAGTGGTGTACCGTACAACGGTAAGAGCTTATTAAAACCCTCCTATGATTATAACTATCACAGCCTATCAAAAACTCTACCCACCAATTCTCACAGTTTGTATGTGTTTCAACCTGTCACGTGATTATAGGGTAGCTGGCTCCATTTTAGCTTTGAGAACAGGAGGGTTAATGTGGGAATTTTTCATCAGTTTCTACAGATGGGCCAAAGAACCATTGAGGAGGTTCAAAGGGGGATCAATGGCAAGTGTAAACACAAAGGAATCTGGTTTTTTTCCTAGACAGTGTTATTGCCCCTCATGATCGATGCAGCATCAGGATGTGCATTCAATTTTTTCCCTAGGTGCCCCCCAACACAAGGTGGCCCAAAACTTGAATGAGCAGCAAATGTAGGTCAACTTCATGTAGAACAAAATGGTACATGTACATCTTTAAACACGTAATAATTGTTTTTGAAAGGTCATAAGTTTGGGAACGTAAATCTCATACCTTGATCTTTACACAGTATCATCTGTGTACATGTACAAGGGTTTGTTATAATGATCTATTCAGACAGCAAAGGTAATACATGACGAATTCTTTTACAGATATTTGAAGTATCTAAAATGCTTAAGAAATTGTATTCCTTCCTCATGTCTCATAGTCATCGGGGTGGAAGGGGCACCTTAAAGTTACAAACAATTGCATTTGTCTCTTGTAGTGTACACGTAGTTCGAATTTTACCATTTCTAACGTCTTATTGGTGATAACATACATGAAAGTGGTACATTGTTCCAAATGTGTACAATGTACTGTACAATGTACTGTACAATGTACATGTATTTAACTTTAACAGACAGTCTCTGTCAGTTTAAATTAAAACACTAAATTGGGGGCATATTTTCAAGGCTTATTTGCTTTTTTGCAAGATATGGATAGAGTTGTCCGTGAACCTAAGGTCCCTCATTTTGGACATTAGTTTCTGGACATTTCACATAGAACTGTTCAGACATTTCCTGGTTCATGCATTTCAGTGTACACATACATATAGTGACACATTTTTACGGGCTATTCGTGCCATAAAGGAGAAGTAGTACATGTTCAGGAAATGGGTACATGGAATTGATAAATTTTAAGGCCATTTTTTGGAAAACAACAATGTGAATTTGTTTTTGGTTACATGTCAAGTCATTGTGTCATTTTACTGAGAAATGAAGGTATAGATTTTTTTCTGATTGGAATGTTGCCAACATTAGGAAATCGAGCTTTTACTTCAGCTGCACCTACTTTATGGAATAATCTTCCATCTGATATCCGCAATTTACACTCACAAAGTCTGTTAAAAAAATACCTCAAAACTTTCCTTTTTAGAAAAGCATTCGGGGATATGTAATGTGTTTTTTGCCTCGTCAGTTAAACTTTTTTTGGTCCCTATTTTTTGTTTATAGTGTTTGGTATTTGTGATTTTAATTTATGCGAATTCTGTTAGTTTGTGGTATTGTGTTTTACCTCATTTGTTTAAGTTTTCGTATTTGCGTGTAGTTTCATGTGTGTACTTTTTAGGAATATTGATGTAATTTAAATGCTCTGATTACATGTATGTTGGTTTGTTTTAAAATATGTTTTTATTTTAATTTGGAAATTTAATGTAATGCGCCCGCGAACAGGCTGGTCCTGGAGAGCTCGCAATATAAATTTAATAAAGTATTAAGTATTAGTCATTTATACACATAACACAACAAATCACCTAAACATTTCTATTTTCCATCTCAAATGTCTAGTGACTAGATTTAATAAAGCAATTTCCCCAGCATAATTCCTTTTTTTTACAGTTTAATCCCTGGCCACTTTAGCCTTTGAGAAAGCTAAATTTTGTAGGGCACCAAGGCCAAAGAGAAATCGAAAAAAAAGGGGTTTGAATGCCATTTTGCCATTTAAATCAAAAATGAAATGAATGAAGTGAAAAAAAGTTAATATACAAGGTAATTATTCAAATTTCGTTATTTGCAAAATTCTTACTCTTGTGCATGACAATTTTTAAAATTTGAATCGGGTAAAGACCAAGAGTCTGCAGCTATTAGTGATTGTTTGGTACCAAGATGTTCACATTAAACATGATAAAATGTGATTCTAAATTCACGACACTTCGTAATTGAAATTGTCACAATTTCTTCGCTTTTTAAAGGATTTTCTTTTTAACTCTTTCAAAAGTTAAACAGTTGTCACCCAGAAACTTTTTCCAGTTTCTTCTATTGCGGCTCCTATACACACGGTATGTGTGTCCCCAAAGTTTTTGACTAGTGTTCATTTTATACAGCATACATTTTGTATGAAGAACCCGTTTTAAGAGGTTTTGTGTGAACTTCAAATTTCTCACAAATCTACAGAATACACATTGTACATGTGCATGCGTGTGCATGTAGCTCCAATAATAATTGACAAAGCCTTGCAGTTTACACTGTGCAAAATTTCTGGCTTTCACATTGTAGTTCAACAATGATTGATTTGTTTTGAAAGGAATAACTCACCGTAGCACTGGAAAAATGTACAAGGAAGTACCTCAGAGAAAAAATATAGATTGTATGTGCATACATATATGTAGTACAGGTTACTGTGTTGAAATGTACATGTGGAACATACATACATTGTACATTGTGTACATGGTAGAGATGGACATGTGTACATTGTACACTCGTTATATTCAAATTTGACATTTTGACATTTTACATCATTAAATAAGCCTGATACACTTTTACCATATTACTTTTTACATATCTGAATAAATCCCCGGCTTCTGATTGGTGAATCGTCGATCACTTGCATTGAATTATTCGCACCAACGCACGCCGCGGCACAGCCACATCGCAACAAAATTATATTCAACGGTATGTGGTGAATAGAACTTCCATTCCACGGTCACACCATCGGTCGCGCTCTGACCAATCAGATGATGAGGTTTTTACAAATATTGAATGTTTCACATTCGTGCAATGGACAGAATAATTTCATCCATTGACAGTGATGCAATGTTCCATTGGAACATTTTATCTGTCATCTCATGAAACTATTCTTACCATTGCACTTACAGACATTCATTATTTGTATAATGTATACATTGTTTACATAACCATTTTTTTCAGCAGTCATGACATGTGTAAATCTGATAATTAGTTCCCTTTTAATTGGTGCCCTACTGCACATAGTGTATGTCAGCCAGCACTATGTCAGCTGGCCTAAAAAACAATGATGTAAAGATCATTACAACTCCCTACATCATTTTTTCCTCCAAGTAACCTGAATCCTCCAACATCCTCTGATTTCAAAGTGTTAAAGCTGCATGTAACCTAAATCCTCCTAAAATCCTCTTATGGGGACCACTGCATGAATCCTCCAAAATCCTCTAGGGGTTTTCGTAAACACCCTTAATCCTCCCAAATCCACCAGCATCGGATTGGGCCTGATCCTCAATTTTCCTCCAGAGGCAAAATCCCCTGATGCCCTCAATCCTGCAAATTCCTGCGATGCTTCAACTTTCAAAGACCCTCAGTCCTCCAAATTCCTCCATTTGGCAAAGAGGATTTTGGAGGATTTGGGAAGGTTAGGGTTGGAAGTTATACTGGCATGTGAATGAATTATCCTGCTCTCTTTCAAATATAAAGAAAAAAGATGTTAGTACATGTAATGCCACATGTCATGGTACATGTAGATCTGGCACTAAGAATGATTCGGTGGTGCTCTGTTTTTCACAATAGTGTATTTATAGCAAAAAGTGTACCCATGATTTGAAGTGTGCGCTGTAGAATGTTCTTAAAACAATGTGTTTCATTTCCCAAAAAAATCATGGCAAAGACTTTTCAGTCACTAATAATGGATGGTCACGTTAGAGAGCACCAATACACTGAACCACGTTTGTGTGAAGAAAAAGAGAAAGAAAATAAATAAAAATTATTTTAAACTTTGACAGTACTTACAGTACATAATCGATACAAGAATTAGGGGATATAGTATGAAAGTGCAGAATAGGTCTAGAACATGTACATGTACATGGGTAAAATTTGGGGTGTCACTGTTACACCTGGCCTGTGTAATTCCCATCAAGTACATGTACATTGTATGTGTATCATTAAAATTGACTTCACTTTATTTGTTACTTGTTTGGCAGGTACTTAATTTGCTTTACATTGTACATAATCACTCTTACATTGTAGAAGGCATTAAAGAATGTGCCTGGAATTGCAAAATCTTAAACATGTCACTACATATGTATGTAACATGGACCAACATATGTCACACTTTTGGACCCAAATTTATGGAATGACCCACATGTATAGGGAATGTATTGTAAACAGTGTATCCCATCTTGAAAGTTAATCATCTGTAAGTAAAGTGTACCTATCAGGGTTAATAAAAATCATGATTTTTTTTTTAATCAAAAAAATCTTAATTTTTTTATTTAAATCTGATTTTTGTTTTATTGAATCAATTTTTTTGTTTCAAATTAGTCAATTTAAATGACCATCATTGAAAGTCAAGTATAACCACACACAATTGTTAATAAAATCAGAACTGAAATCCCTTTCATTTATCATATTCTTTTCTAGAATACATAGTTTGTCTTAAAATCTCTGTTACAGCATTATCATCATACTGCACATTTCTCATCCAAGTTGATAACAGCCCCCCCACTCTACACAACCATGGTGGAATACAACTATTTAATGCAGCCACCATAAATATCACCATGTAGGCATGTACAGTATGTTTTATTTTATTTTAAAGTTGATTTTCTTGGAGTTAGAACAGATTGCATACAATGTACAAACCGTTGTAACCCTAGAGTATGTGAAAAATAATCATCTGAGAATTGAGGACTGTTAGGGTTAAGACATCATAGATTGCAAATCAAACAATGTTAGCTTTTAATAATCAGCTTCCATCTCTGATCTTGTTTTCAATTATATAGGCCTATTCATGTTTATGTGCCCACATTACATTGAGCTTATGCGCCTATCAATTGGCGTGGGAGAATGAATTGACAGGCACATTACATGCATTGAGTTGAACCTATGTACATGTAAGAGATAAATACTGTATAATACATGTAGGTATTAAGTACATTACTTATATGCATTTACATGTATGTAGTACAATGTTTCAGGAAACTGGCCTTTATACATTCCTTTAGAGTGAGTATAAAGCGATTTAAAGTTAATGAAAGTCAGGTTTGAGTAACAGACATTGTTTTTACATTGAAAAATAACAGAAATAAAAAAAATTAAAACGTGATTTTTATTAGTGATTTTTTAAGTTTGTTTTTATTAATTTAAATCATGATTTAAATCAATGATTTTAAATCGAGTGATTTAAATCAAACAACATTCCAAGAGTACATGTAAACAATTTCAAAAAGAAATTTCTCAACATATTATGGTAATCTTGTAAAATGTATCACATTATCCACTTTGCTTGGAAACACTATTTTGGTTTTTAATTAAATTAGGCACTTTTTTCATTTTAGTCCTCTTCTTTTTTTCTTTTTTTTACAGATTTGATAAAGTTTAAACCAAGATGGCAACCGTGGCACTGATGACATGGCTGCCTCTGCTGTTGTTACTGAGCCCAGCGATATGCAATGGTAACTGGACATCACAGCTACGCTTTTAATATTCAGTGCTTGTCTTTCTGTTGCATTTCCTTTGTCACAATTTTCATGAGGTTTTGGTTTGTTTTTGGTTTGGTTTATGGTTCTTTTCTGATTAACAATCTGAAATGCAAATACTTCACACAGTGCACCTGTAACAATGTACATGTAGGAACCAGGGGCGGATCCAGAATTTTTTTCAGGGGGTGGGGGCCGAATTTGGTTCCAATACATATGCATAGGCGTACAAGCAAAAACATAACAAAAGATCATAGGCGGGGTTGGTTTGGAGTTCCTAGTCCAAAACCCTCCTCTGGATTCACCCCTGGGTACATTAAATTTAAGTGTTGGCAGAAAATATGTTTGTTTTATTTGATGATGAAATACATGTACAACGAGAGGTATTGCAATATGGAACATGCAGTTAAATCTTCAATCATATTTAGGCACAACTTAAATGTGATGTGATCTGGGAAAACCCTTCACATGGTGAAATCTATCATTCTTGTGTTATATGCATAACATTATTGAAGGCACTGTGTTCTTTTCAAAACTGTTTTATATATGATTCTAGAATGTCTGTAACTTGAATTATGCTGTCAGGAATTTAAGAAAACCACCTGACTTCATTTTGAGAAATCAAGCTTTAAACTTCTGTGTAACTCCTTGAGTTTGTACAAAAAGTGACTGAAAGATTGCAAATTGTTACATTTAAAATGATGGAATTTTTAGTGAAAATTTTCAGGAATGATACAAAAAATTAGATATTAATAATTTTATGGGTAGCAGAAACTCAAATTGTCAAAAATAAAAATAAAGGGGACTATCGTGCCATTATCTTCAATGCAGGTTTGGCGATGTGAAGGGTTTTCCCAGATCACATCACAAATCAAGTCTGCTCTGTTCTACTGTACACAAAATGCTTGCACTGTATCCATGATAAACTGTACATGCAGATTTACATGTTTATTTGCAGTGCATGTTAGTTGGTATCTTTCCCCTTCATAAAGTGTGAGGTCGTTTGTACCGTGAAGTGTAGCGCAACTAATGGTGTTTTTCATGCATATTGTAATAGGCAATGCCCAGAATCTCATCATGCATCAACTAAAATCACATCACATTCTCTTCATCACAGCAGTCACGTTTTTGTTGTATGTTAAGTTCTGATTTATTCTTTGAACTGAATGTGCTCACCACGGCTTGTACACTTTGGTATATATTAGAAGCATTTTCTCTATTGGCTGGATCAGTCAAAAGAAGGTTTGAGCATACAGGTACGAGCATGCATTTCAGGGCTTGAATTTATGCAAATGGAGACCATTAGATTTCATACGCGTGCGGGATGCGTATGCAGCTCGGAAAAAGTCGCCTTTTAAACCCCAATATTGAGTTACAATTTCATCAGTCTTACATTATGCATTGAGAAGTAAATTTCCGATAGTGTACGAGATGAAATAACAATGCAAAATGGTGATTTAACCCTAACCATCCCTAACCTGCCAAAATCAAACACCCCATTTGTGTTGAATTTTGTGTGATTGGGTACTGTAGAGCCTTGGCACCATCACTTTGCATGGGACTTGATGCCCTGATTTTGTCTAAGTACAAAGAATGTGCAATTGGTTTACTACACAGTGTTGGAGTTTGTGTGGTTAGGGAAGGATTCTAGTAAAAAGCCTTGGGCTGTTAGGGTTAATAGGAGACATTTTCCGAGCCGCATACACATCCCGCACGCGTATCAAATCTAATGGTCCCTATACTATCTAGCAGACCGATCGGGTTCTGATCCACTAGACCATAGTCCTTTTTCAAGACCAGTGTCTTTAAACAGAACATTCTGTGCAGCTAGATAGCTGTTGACTATACATGTATATTGATTCCAAACTTGTTGATAATTTACAATTTGTCAATTGAATGACAAAAATAAGGCAGACTCATTCATTCATTCATTCATTCATTCATTCATTCATTTATTCATTCAAAGTGTGAAATCGTCAAATGTCAGATTATTTACAAGAAAAATCACCCGCCCATTGGTCTAGCTCAGTTTTGGAGTCTGCTGACCAATGCCTAAATTACTGGCAGGGTTGGCTGATTAAAATCACGTTGATTTAAATCAGCCAACCCTAATGTGAAAAGGCATTCGGGTTGGCTGATTTAAATCACGTTGATTTAAATCACTGATTTAAATGATTTTTGTTTTTAAACTGCTGATTTAAATCACTTTTTTGTAATTTTAGCAAATTAAATCAGGGTTGACTGATTTAAATCAGCCAATCCTGATTACTGGACTCTGCCTACTGATCAAGTACATGTATGAGTTTCAAGAGCCCTACTGCCTTACATTGACAGGCTGTGGTTTTCAGTAACAACTCCAAAGATCCGTGCATCCCACCTACATGTACATGTACATTGTGATGGGCTTCCGTGATGTACAAATTGGACATGATAATAGGATTGACAAGATGGTATCGATATAGACAGTTAGGATAGAGGTTTGCTGTAACACCGTGTATAAATTCATTTTTTTTTTGGTGACTACTTGGGGTTCTGTGGAGAACCGTTTGTGTACTTGATATTGTGAAAAGTACACTTTTGTTAATCGTCAGGAAACAGAGCATACTGTGGGTATACATGTACATATTATGTACCTTCACATAGAAAAGTCAAGTCCACAATTTTCCTTCTCATCAGAATCCCACATACAAAAAAGACATCTACATGATATTACCACAAATCTCTTTGTTATTGTGTTCACACCATGCAAACCTTCAATTTTTTTTATGAAGTACCGGTATGGTACATGTATAAACTTCTTGTCACCAAAAGTGAAAAGATTTAACATGACAATGTGTCTGAAACAGGTGTTTTTACCTGTACACGTTGGTGTGTGCACATATTTATCAAGTGTGAAATTTTTTCTGCATGTTCATATTCAGCTCAGACTACACTTCAAACAACCGTAGCTGCAACTACCTGTACACCTGCATGTGATGTAAACGCAGCTTGCATGAGTGGAATGTGTGTATGTAATGTTGGCTTTACTGGAGATGGGATCAATTGTCAAGGTAAGACTCATATCTACATGTACTAAAAGCTTTAAAGGTAATGCTTCTTTAATTAAGCCCAACTACACCGACTCTATGCAATAGACATTTGTGCAGATTCTGCAATTAATTATGCAAGGCATCAGCCGATTGACCTCCAGATTTTGACCAATCAGTGGTTATCTACTATCGTGCATTTCTGGGTCAGAATATTTCACAGCATTCTCTACTCCGTGCCCTGTGCATGCATTCCTTCACTTACCCCTTGGCAATGAAATAATTTCATGCATACGTACTCAATTTTGAAAAGTTGAGCGTATGTTTGTACATTGTTCTTGAACAGCTGTGTAAATTGATGCAGTAGGGATAGCTGACCAGCTATCAACCAATCAACAGCCTTGTTCATGCCACATGCATGAGATGATTTTACAATTGCCTAATGTCGGCTCTGATTACATGCACACATTATATCAGACGTTCGTTTTTCAATACGGCTCTATCAAATGGATCATACATGTACTGTAATTTTTGGAATATAGGCCGCACGGAGTATAAGCCGCAGCACGCAAAAATCTGCAAATTAAGATTTAAACTTGGCGTATTAGCCGCACCGGCGTATAAGCCGCACCGTGGCGCTAACGACGTCAAACCACAAAAGTCATCGTGCTGCATGCTGAAGCGCTAGTATGTAAATGGTTCCACTACACATGCAATCCTAAAGTGTCGGAAAGAAAAGGAGAGTTGGGGGGTCAATATCGATGCCATCTTACCTGACTTCAATTTAAGTGTTTGGTTCCCGCTATGATATTCTTATTGAAAATGCAATTATCGAGAGTCGGCAAACAGACAAAGCAATCCCACTGGTATACGAGTATCAAATGAACGAAGAGCGCAGTGCGTAATACCTGCGACGTACTGCCCATGAAAGTGCGGTTGCTATGTAGACAGCGCCCTCATTCGACGCGCACGGAGCCAATTAAATAAACTTTCATAAGTCCTCGAAATTACCAATTTTGGTGGGCTGGATGAGTGTCCTGGCTGGGTGGGCCGCGCGGCAGTTCTTCTTGTTCTTTTTTTTTTGACGGGGCGGGGGGGGGGGGGGGGGGATAAAAAAAGAAAATGACAACTTTAACCACTTTAACTGGTTTCCTTTATTTCCAACATGTGAGTAGAGCGATCGTAAACGGCAACCAACGAAAACATGACTGCCTTTCTGGCACCACCTGCACTGGAGTGCCGCGGCTTCTGTGACTGATTTTATTCTTCAAATGTTGCCGTATTTATAAGCCGCCCGGAGTATAAGCCGCAGGGAAATTTTTCAGCGTGAGAATCAACGTATAAGCCGCGGCCTATATTCTAAAAATTACAGTAGTCAAACTGACCACCAACCCTCCCAAAAGCAACCCGACCAGACAAGACTTGACATGACACTACTCCGAGTCCCAAAGGTTTTGGTTATTAGACTTTTCACTGTCTTGAGAGGGAAGTGTACATGCCTCTAAATCATGTGTACAAATTATTTCTTTTAATAAAGTTTTATCATCAGTTGTTACAGTCATCATCAGTTGTTACAGTTGCTTTTAAAAGAATTAAAACTTTAAGAATGTTTTTATATATATGTGATGTGATGGTTTCATATAAAAGTCATCTTAACAATTTTACCACTTTTGTGGCTAGCAGGTTGGAAACAATAAAATACCGAAAACACACATTTGGCCACATTGGTTCTTTTCCTGGTTCTTTTCGTGTGAGTCTTCCGACATAAACTGCCTTAGGGGTACCTTGCACAATGGGTAACATGGGGACAGTGGTGCCCGACGAGGAAGTCTTTAAAAATCTAGGTGCCCCACAAGGAAAATGCTTAAAAGTTTGAAATTTCAATAGGGACAAAGGAGAATAATAGAAGGAAAGTAAAGTGGACAATAGAGGTACCCCTTAAGGGTGCGTGTGTGAGGATGTGTACAGGTTATCCATTACGACTGAGGACCTGGGACAATGGGGGATTAGTGATAACAATACAACTGAGGACCTGAGCCCAAGTCCTCGGTAGAAGTCATGCAAAAACCATGGGGCATGTTGAGAAAAAGTTAAAGTACAAACAAAGGGAACTATGGAAGGAAACACCCAAGTCCTCAGTATATAGTAAAACACGACTGTGTGTGTGTGAGTTTGTATAGCTATACACACCGTGGACCTTTAACAAAGAGGACAATAGTGTCCACGGTTGAGTCAAGGTCCACGGTTGAAAATCGATTACTCATTATGGTACGTGTGAAAAATGTTGCAAATTGAGTAGATAACTAACCAAAGAGATACAATTTTAGAGATTTCAGGTTATCCTATAAACTGTTATACAAGTGTATGTGCTGATGATATTATTAATATTACGCTATTTGCGAGGTCGAACATCCGGGAACTTCGCTTGAACTTTGTATAAAAAACCAATGGTTGCTATGCATCGCGAAGGGGAAAACAACCACATCGGGAAGATGTGATGTCATGCCGACCTCCAGAATGTTTGAAATGACGTTCATTTATAGGCTATGTATTGAAAGTTCCAACATCCCCACCCCCTGACCTACAGTTTACACTGGGAGACAGCTTGTTGTCACACAATATAAAAAAATATCACGAGAGAAACGGGCCAGTGAGTTGAATTTACAAACATGTTTATAGATCTTTGATTGTTGTATCACACATTACGACAGTGTGGAATGTCTTAAGGAGTGTTCTCCTCAGGGAAACACAATTCATTCCACACTATTGTTTACCATTATCCATAGATAATCCTCCGACTTTTGTGAATGATCCATGCCAATCACCATTCAGTCAGCAAGCACCGGCAGGGAGTGATCGAGTAGCCGTGTCCTTGCCTACTCCCTTAGCCACTGATCCTCCTAATGTCAACCCAACAGTAACATGTCAACCATCAGCTGGTGACTCGTTGCAGATAGGTGACCACACAGTCACATGTACGGCTACTGATACTGGTGGGGAAACGGCAACTTGTACATTTATAGTGACTATTACAGGTAGGACTTTGCTACAGCTTTTTAGACATAACCATGGATTATTTAAATTAGTTGTGGGTACAACCAATATGCATGACCAAACAAAACTAAACAACAAACTAATCTATTTTGTTGGTAACTCATAGCTCAAAACTTCAATCTCAAAAGAAATAAACTGTTTAAAATGTAAAATAATTTTTTTCAATTTAAATTTTTCAATTTAAATATTCGGAAATGAAATGCAGAAGAAAAGGATGATTTTCTTGATTACAAAGTTGTATTGTATTGTATCCACTTGTACTTTCAACAGGGAAATGAACATTTCTCATCGTGACCAGAGGTAGCCTCATTTTAGTGTGTGCGCTGAAACTCTCATCAAATATTTGGTCACTAAAAAGTATTATGATTATGATGATTAGTTTTCTGCATCATTGCTTTTATGCATGTTTTTGACTGAAAATTCTTCCGAAATTGAACATTCAAATATTCGATCGACTGGAGATTCAGTTATTTGAATATTGAATTATTTAAATTGACTACTAAGCCCTTATCTTCATTGTATTTTGCATATTTAGAGGATTTGCATGTTCTATTTTGTTATCCGAACCTGGTAGTTTGGCATTTTATTTTATTTTATTTATTTATTTATTTCTGTATCCAACAGTGAAAGCGCCAAAATGGATGGATAGATTGATTGTACATTAATATTAAAATACATCCAATCATTTAAAACACACATAAACAGAAAAATAAATAAAACATAGCACAATAAAAGCATTTGGGCATTAAAACAAAACTAAATCAGATAAATTTATAGTTTCATTTACCCATTCTAGATTTTGATGAGTGCAGTGCAACAGACTCTGATAAACATAACTGTCATATCAATGCCGACTGCACCAATACAGATGGTGGCTTCAGTTGTACATGTAAAGACGGCTACGATGGAAATGGAAGGATGTGTACAGGTAGGATGATTGGTGAAAATGTGTCAAAGATATTTTTAAAAACTCTTTGTAATTTGTAATGTTCAGTGAGTGCTACAATGGTCCTGGAGAAAGTCACTGCAGTATGGTTTTAAAGTAGTCTGGTTTTTAATTGAAGTTCTTTGTTTCCCTTCCACAGATTTTATTTTGTGTTTTTTTGCCAGGGTGGCCCCAGCATTTAATTCAATGAACTTCACGAGGTGTAATGTGTCAGAGCTTGTTATTTGAACTTCTTTCACAGATAACACAAACCCAGTGATCGATGCAAATACCTGTCAATCACCTCCAAGTCAAGTTGCTGATCCTAGAAGTATGACGACATCAGTCACATTTGACACTCCTACAGCCACTGATAGCACTGGTGTCACTCCAAATGTGACATGTTTACCAGCATCAGGTGACCCATTCACGATTGGTAACACCACTGTCACATGTACAGCAATGGATGCCGCCGGAAATACTGCACAGTGTACATTCACAGTCACTGTTACAGGTAGGACAGATGCCTGAATTCTAAAATCACTTTGTACCGTCAATAGTTTGTATGGTTTAAATCAAACAGTTCGGATATTGCCCCGACTCTCCCAAAATTCAACATCAGGTAATGCTGGATTCTGATTGATTTGCTAGTGCCAGCCTCGCAAACTGACCCCTGCCCATTGCCAATCACTCACAGACGTCTGATAGATTATGGCAGATTTGGTATTGCATGTGTTTTGTATAGTGATAGATTTTGACAGATCTAGGGAGATTTCTTGCCAAAAAGTCGAGAGGATCAAAGTTTTAATTTGAAAGGTTTACTCTCTGTGCTGTCATATTTTTGTATCTTCCTAAGTTCACATCACTCAAAATACACGCAAAAATACATCCCATAACAAAGGATTCTGCATTTTTGCTAGCTCGGTAGGCACAGAAATTCAGTCCGCTTAGCACAGAATCCAGCAATATTGATGCCTTGAATTGGGCCCAGTTTTCAACTGGGTTTTGCTCAGAACATATATTTATGAAGCCATACTTGTGCATAGCAGCTCCATGGAATGCCGGTTTTGTTACTCCCTTAGTGTTATCATGTTTTTATAGCCTTATTAGGTTTTTGTGATAACTGTATAGAGCAACAGGCCAATTTCACGGAGCTGCTTAGCACAAACATTTGTTTAGCACCTTGCTTTGTTAAAACAGGTTACCAGCCAAAAGGCCATAGGATTTTCATGCTAAAGCAAACAACAGCTGAATGTCAACCACAGGTGATACACTTCACATCAAAATTTGGTTGGTAATCCTGTATTTACCAAGGAAGACTTTTCATGCTAAGCAAATGTTTGTGCTTGGCATCGCCGTGAAATTGGCCCCAGATGTAGGAAAGTGCTCAATATTCCCAATTGAAATCGGTTGAGGTAAACACTAAACAGTAAACACCGAAGGGGGTGGACAGTATGTATGATGGGTATTTATTTTAGAAATTAAAGCTTTCAGGTCATTTTGTATTTCTGCTATTCTTTTTCCCATTCTAGATTTTGATGAGTGCAGCGCAACAGACTCCAATAAACATAACTGTCATATCAATGCCGACTGCACCAATATACCTGGTAGCTTCACTTGTACATGTAAAGACGGCTACGATGGAGATGGAAGGATGTGTGAAGGTAGGGTAGGGATGACTATCATAAGGAGTAGGAAACGTAATTTATGAAATACAAAGTGGAATAGCTGGATATTTCACTGACATGCAACTCAAAACCTATCTACAACATGTTGAGTGGGATGTACAGTATAAACACTACAAGCAAAAGTTAATTTATCACTTTATGTTTTTCTTATTGGCTGAGATGACCTCATTGCAGTTGTAAAACAACTAAATAATAATTAACCAAAATTATATATTTTGGTTGCAACATACATGATAATGAGTAATTCCTTTTATAAATATTCCCAGAAAACTACAATACAGAGATTGACTTGTTTAGTTTTCTCAATCATTGTGGCATATTTTCAAGATTTCCAAGATCCCCTTCCGATCCAGAACCATGTTTTCCCAAATTAATTAGCTTCACACGAGTCTTACTATTGCAGAATAAAAGAAGAAGCATGCCAATATAGTGTTTAGGTTTACCGAAGATTCTGGGGGTAATTGTTGAATCTTGAAGATTTTATCCGTTGCTTATTTGTAATGTCATTCCAATGGATCATAAGACCAACCACAGTATAAAGGGGCTCCATACCTACGACCATGGTACATGTAGCTGGTATACTGTGTCACTTGTGTACATTTTAGGTTACCTGTATACAAAACACATGTTTATTTCTTTATTTCTTACATATATTTACCCAGGGTGTGCCCAAATAGTTTAAATCTGGTTTCCATTGGGGTTTTACATACTTTTAAATAGAACTGAATATTTGCACAAATAAATGTTACCACAGTGGTGAGAGTTTAACAAGGATGCTTCTGTGCGATATTTAAAGCTCCAACTCCTTTGACACAATAGATGGTATTGTTTTAGTCTGTTTTAGCTGACATAAACATTTAATATACATGTACATGGGAAACTACTCTGCAAAAATGAGTACCTTTTCACAGAAAGTGGAACATTTATGAATGAGCTGTTTAAGTGTAGAGAAGAGTCAGAGAAATATGTTGTACATGTGCTTCCTGTTTTCTGTTTTTACATTTATATTTTAATATTTATTTGCAACGGGGTCCGTTAATTAAAAGAAACACTTAAAACAGTTTGAGTCAGACACCTGCTGCAAAGATGGAATTTGCATTGGGGATGAGGTAAATTGGAAGGGAAATGTTTGCACTTTCCCGACTCAGGTTAAGATGGTCCAGAGGCTGTGGGTTCGAGTCCCCCCCCCCTTTCCAAGTAAGCCTGGGGAAATGGGGAGGGGGAGGGGCAGGGTCAGGGCGGTGGGGTCGGGGCAGGGGGAGGGGGTCAGGTCAGGTCGGGGTATCAATTAATAGGCGCATTACAACATGCATGAGTTATTTAAACCTATATGTACATGTAAGAGAGGAATACTGTATCATACATGCAGGTAGTACATTACACACACAATGTACATGTACTTCAGAATCATATGTATTGTACACAAGATAAATGTAGTACACTGTTTCAGGAAACTGGCCTTATACATCCCTTTAGAGTGAGTATAAGCGATTTGAAGTTAATGACAGTCAGGTTTGAATAACAAATTGTTTTTACATTAAAAAAATTACAGAAATAAAAAAAATCAAAACGCAATTTTTCTTAGTGATTTTTTTGATTTTTTTCCAGTGATTTAAATCAATGATTTAAATTGAGTGATTTAAATCAAACAACCCTGCTTGGAGTGCCGGAGTCATTTTATGTGGGGTGCATGAACCAGGGTTAATTTGACTTCTTTTTCAGATAACACAAACCCAATGATCAGTTGTGAAGATCCTCAAAGTCAAGTTGCTGATCCTAGAAGTATGATGACATCAGTCACATTTGACACTCCTACAGCCACTGATAGCACTGGTGTCACTCCGAGTGTGACATGTTTACCAGCATCAGGTTACCTCTTCACAATTGGTGGCACCAATGTCACATGTACAGCTAGGGATGCCGCTGGAAATACTGCACCGTGTACATTCACAGTCACTGTTACAGGTAGGGTATCTATAGAGCTATTATTTTGCGTTTCCTGCATTTTTTTTTAAGGCCTAATGAGTAATTACTTATATCAATCTAAAGTGCATTCGAGATATTTTCAGAGATTTTTTGTTGCCTCAATTTGCTTTCCCTGTACCAAACCTTTGTCTATTTTATTGCATGTATTTGTCTAAAATCCTCCTAATAATTAAGCGGATAAAGAAATATAAAAAGAGCAAACGAACAAAACCATGATCCAAACCAATCAGACAAAATGAAGGAAAGTAGAAAGACAGCACAACAGAATATCTATCCTTACAGACAGCTAGACGACAATCCACTTTTACAAAGGGGGATCAGATCCAAGACCCTACCAAGCCAGTTTTAACGACTATTCAAAATGCGCATCAGATATATGGAATTGGTATATTTTTATAGCGTTTAGTCCTGCTTAGAGTCTATGGAAGTTTGTCACTACTCTGGAAGTCACCTGGTTTATCAGAAAGCCAGTACTTAAATACAGCGATTTAATACAGTGATTTAATACACCGCTTCATTAAGCTCCGCCCCTTGAGGTATTGGCCAATCAAAGAGCAAGTTCGGTTGGGCGACTAGAGTGAGTAGACTTACCCATAGTCGATCTAGATGTCACCCGAACGCTGCGCGGTTTGACTAGCAAGTCCAACTGGATCAACCTAGCTCCGGACCATGGTTTCTCTAGTCACTCGCGAGTTACGTCACGGTTTTAAGATGGAGGATCGGTAAACTAAGCAAGTTTTGCAAACGTTTACGATAATTTGTTGGTTTTGTCCAATGATAATAACTCTTTGCAATAAGATAATGAATTATTTATTGCACCAAAGTTAAGTAAAGAAAATATTAGAAATAAATAATAGAAAATAGAAATGACATGCAAACATTTGCTTCGTTAACAACTAGCAGACGACATTCTTTGCAGTTTGTTGTTGCTGCACACTAACTAGATTTGACGTAGTCGATCGACTAGATGCGTTCGAGTGAAGGACAGACCACGCATGCGTTTTTTAAATAGCAAATTGACAAAAAGGACTAGGTCAGCAGCACCCGAACTTGCTCAAAGCTGTCACTATGGTCTGACAAAAGTTCGTCATGTGTGACTGAAGCATGATGGATGGAAGCAAATGATCAATACGACCATGGGTAGAGTTTAATGGATCGGTCTGTTGTAAGGGGGTTGCCTGTATTTATTTTCTCAGTTTTTGTTGTAACATAAATCACACTTTCTATTTATGAAGTGAAGTTTGTTAAACATGTGTTTAAATGACAACATCTCTCCTCTTTTTGTCACTAATAGCACGCTGAAACAAATACCTGCTTCTCTCAATTTCAGATTTTGACGAGTGTAATGAAGTTCTTCCAGATGGACATGATTGTGATGAGAATGCAAACTGCACAAATACAGACGGGAGTTTCAATTGTACATGCCGAGCTGGCTACAGTGGTGATGGAAGGACTTGTACAGGTACAATATAGGACAAACACAAACCGTTTTCACATGTAAAGAACAAAATGAAGTCATTAGCTAGTGATGGAAATAGCTTGATTCGCATTGCAAAATGCAATGCATTTTGCATAAAAAAGCGGGACCAACTTGAAAATGATTAGCAATTTTTCGCGAATGAAAATGTCTGATAAGATCATGTAGAATGACGGCCGACGGCACTTGACATCTCTACCGTACCTGCACAGTGACGACGGAAACTTTGGATGTAAAATAATAATAAATAGGACTCGACCATACCACTGCATAACATGCAGATCTTTTTTTATCCGATCCATTCGATTGTTTGGCAAACACACTCGTGCAATCTCGTCCCTAGTTTTTTTTTTCTTTTATAGGTTTTTCGTGGCAATGACTAGTTTGGGAAATGATGTTGCTGCAGTTTTGTGTGTTGATTAGCATGTGTAGTTCGGTACAGTACCATGCGGGTGCAGATATTCCATACCCCATACACTTTAAAGTGCACTGTACCGTGTTCGGTACAGTTGATGTTTATGCCGACATGAACTATACACTCCATGGTGACATGATCACGTTTGACACACAGGTGCATACTGCATACTGATGGCGATGCATTTAATTGTACACGCACGACAAAAATGCCAAAAGTACCGTCAAATTTTAACCATTGGAAAATGGCAGAAAGATATGCTATGGTTGAAACAGGAGGATCAGTCAAAGGAGATCATCCATTATTGTGCTCTTTGCAGATCACAAGAAGCCAAAATTAAAGCTGTGCGGAATTTGTGTACGCTTTCATGAGAGAAATTTGTCAATCCATTCGTGCTATTCGTCGATCCATTCGCTCTATTCACCGATTATTGCATCAGCAGTCAGCATGCGTCAAGGCTGTCAAGGAATGTTCCTAGAACTCTTGACAATATTTTCAAAACAACCCTTGTCGGGCTTTTGCAATATTCAACTAGTGAAAAATCCACTTGAGAAATATGGACTTATTACCTGATTTTGTTATCCTCGTCTTTAGGCGAAGTAATAAAAGACACCAATTAATCGTTCAGGCCGGCCGCATCCGTTTTTGAAGCTGCATCCTTTAAAAAAAAAAAAGTGTTCCTCCAAAAAGCTAGTTTTTTATCTTGGCACCATTCTTTCGATGATCGATTTCATTTCCCGATATTTTCCTGACTTCTACAAAGCCAACGAGGGTGGTATAGTAGCTAATAAAAAACGTAGTCATTTTGAACTGAAAATTTGGCAACCAGTTTGAATTTAAATGCTTGGTGGCCATCTTGGAAAAAAATAAAAAGGCCCTCATTCATCCTCAGTCCTCTTTTTGAAAAAAGCACTGACGATCAACTGGTGTTTTTTTTTTTTACTTAACCTTATTGTGTAAACATTTGCAACTGGAAAAATATTTGCTCTTGAATCCAACACACATTACAATCACAATTACACTGTGCAAGAACCAGAACCACTGTGCAATTTGTTTATTTTTTTTTAATAACAGGAATGCAATACGTTGCTTCTCTTTGGCTCACACATTAAACAATATGAAACGTGATAAAATGATTCATATACTATAAACATTGAGTTTGTCGCGGTTTTCCTTTTGCTAGTCAGTTTTATCACATTGCTAATCAAATGACAATATGATTAGCATAATTTGCTAATCAGTTTTTTTCTTTTGATTTCCATTACTGTTATCCCTTATTAAAATTAACTCTGTCAAATAATAGTATCTGATGGGGGGATGGAATAGTGTATACGTTACCGCCGCATGTTTGTTTTTTTAACAGGATGCATTATTTAGTGCAACAGGTTACCTGATAACTAGCGACAAATCAACAGCCCCTGTTCACATTTTGATACAAGATTATATATGTCTGTCACAATTTTTTAAGGTGTGCTCCAATTAGCTGGTGCATGTATGGGGGCACGTAGCATTTGCATGCACCTTTTCAGAGAGCAGCTTCATTAAACAGATGATACTAAAATTGAGCTTCTCATTGCTAGGCAAGGCAGTCCCCAAAAGAGCAGGTGCAGCGACCCTTTAACACTCGGCTCATTCACATCGCACAAGCCAAATGCCAAAATGAGTGTTTTTCCCAATGATGGATTGCTGATGGAGAGTCAGGTTGGCTTACTGGTACTATCCTCGCTTTTTCACCGCTCGGATCCTGGTTCAGACAAGGTTTTCAGTCCCTACCAGATTCTGTAGGTTTTCTCCAGAATTAGTCTCTCAGGTTTTACCATGTCTACAAATGTTATAACCTTCCTCACCTTCTACCAAGAGAGTAGTCAGAAAGTCCAAAGACTAATTGGGTTACATTTTCAAAACTGCTGCTGTTAATATCATAGCACACATGATTATCTTAATAGTAAATACCGTAATTTTCGGAATATAGGCCGCGCGGAGTATAAGCCGCAACACGCAAAAAAATGCAAATTAAGATTTAAAGTTTGCGTATTAGCCGCACCGACATATAAGCCACACCGACATATAAGCCGCACCGCGTATAAGCTGCACCGCGTATAAGCTGCACCGCGTATAAGCTGCACCGCGTATAAGCTGCACCGCGTATAAGCTGCACCGCGTATAAGCCGCACTGCATATAAGCCGCACCGCGTATAAGCCACACCGTCGCTGCTTGACGTCCAACCACAAAAGTCATCGTGCTGCATGCTGAAGCGCTAGTATGTAAATGGTTCCACTACACATGCAATCCTAAAGTGTAAGCAGCGCGCAAACGAGTGTCACTATGGGCTCCGTGCACAACTATCCCCTCATCAGCGGAAAGAAAAGGCGTGTTGGGGGGTCAATATCGACGCCATCTTACCTGACTTTAATTTAAGTGTCTGGTTACTGCTATGATATTCTTTTTGAAAACGCAATTATCGAGAGTCGGCAAACAGACAAATGAGTATCAAATGAACGAGGAGCACGGTGCATAATACCAGCGACGTACTGCCCATGGAAGTGCAGTTGCTATGTGGACAGCGTCTTCATTCGTCGCGCACGGAGCCCATTGTTCTTCTTTTTTTTTACAGGGGGGGGGGGGGAATAAAAAAGAAAATGACAACTTTAACCACTAATCTGAGCTCAACAGTCACCAATTGACCAGTGAAATAATAAACAACATGGATTACACAACGATAAAACAGACAAAAACGAACACCACATGATTTGTGAGGTGTGAACGGTACTTACGGTACATTTGCAAGTCTATTCGGCCCCTCTGGACTGGTTTCCTTTAGTTCCAGCATGTGAGTAGGGCAAACGTAAACGGCAACCAACGAAAACATGACTGCCTGGCCCGGAGTACTGCCGCCTGCACGCGTGGCCCGGGCTAAGGCGCGGCTTCTGTGACTGATTTTATTCTTTAAATGTTGCCGTATAAGCCGCCCGGAGTATAAGCTGCAGGAACATTTTTCAGCGTGAGAATCAACGTATAAGCCGCGGCCTATATTCTGAAAATTACGGGTAGTTCTTTTATGAATTTATACGTTTCTGTGCCTTTCATATGGTATTTAGAGCAATTTATACATGTATAGATGCATGGTCTGTTAATACATCAAATAATGCCATTAATTTTGTTTTGTAGAATGTATGGAGGGGATGTATGGAGTCAGTTGTGCATCAGTATGTTCCTGTGTATCAGGTGCAACATGTAACAATGTGAACGGTGACTGTACGTGTGATCCAATACCTGACTTCCCAGATGCTGTGTGTGATAAAGGTTTGTCATTATTGAAGGCTTAAATCAAAGACAAATATAATATAAAGTGAATTAATTTTACCAGTTTATGTTACTGTAGAATTATTAGATTTGCAGACTTTCAGAATGATGTTTTTATCAAAAAAGAAGAATTTTCGGCCAGATAGCGTGAAGTGTAAACAAAACCACTATATATCAACAGCCATGGAATGATCATTGTACATGTTTGGGGCAGGTTTCAACCATGTGAACGTGCTGGGGTAATCAAACCGCGGACGAAAAATCCCGGAGAACAAAAAAATAAAAATATCGTCCGCGATTCCCAGCATACGTCCGCGATTGAGATCGTATACAAAACCTATGGGAGTCTTTTGAAAAAGTAGAGTACAATCAAAATAGGGAACAATAGGACGTCCGCGTTCGATGGTGGATACGCGTTCGTGGATGTGCTCTTGTATTGTACTACGTTTGAGGACAAGAGGAGAAAGAAAATACAAAAGAATCTTTCTTGTCCTCGAGAGTCGGTCCTCGAACGTAATGATACGTGCTTAGTCTATGGGGTTGGGTTATATTAAAGGAACAATAGGAAACACAAAGCATTGTCCTCACAAGTATAGGAAAGTACGACTGTGTGTGTGTTTGTATATGCCGGCTATCGTGGACCTAGGACAAAAGAATTTGGGCGTAGACAAAGGGGTCCACGTTTGACCTAACGTCCACGATTGAAAATTGTGTACAAAACCAATGGGAGGTCTTCCAAAATATAAACAATGGAGTATAAACAAAAGAGGAACAATAAGACGTCCGCGTTCGACGGTGGATACGCGTTTGTGTGTGTGTATGTGGACTGGTTTACTTGAATAATCATCACTACACTATACGTGTATGAGGACACATGAAGAAGCTCTGTTGATCCATAGCTGTACAATGTACAATGGCCCCTTTCCAATACCGTACACGTGCTTTGTTTCAATTTATTTAAGCATGAACTCAATCAAAGCAAGCATGAGTTATGCACTGTTATGTGTGGAAATATTCCAAAATAACAAACCTAATATTGGATTTTTGGGAGAAAGCAACATTCAGATGTCAATTTCAACCATTTGGTCTATGCATGAACATTTACTTGGTTCTTAAACCTGGATATCTTATGTATTAACCTTTGTTCAGATCTCCTGAGTGTGGAGTTGTCAACCGTTGGCCCTGCCCTTGATACATCAGAAGATGTAATCGATAACACCACATTGAGATGCACAGTCAATCTTCCATCCGTTGATCTTCAGGTGCCAGTTATAATAATGAAGCTTCCCAGTGGTTCACCCATGAATGCTGGAATGAATACGAAGGGTGTTTATGAAGTCATACTGAATAATATCACTACAAACACCAGTGGTACATACAGATGCATTGCAACTACAGAAATTGATGGAAACCCTGTACAAAAAACTGATGACGTTGAGGTTGATGTTAGAGGTAAGTCAACTTTCAGAGTTTACTGATATCTGACGCATTACTACATGAATAAACATTAGCAAGTACATCTGAGACAAGGAAAGAAGACTTCCTTGTGATGATATTTGTTTATTAACATGTTTATGAATTTCACTTGTTTTGTAGCTCCAGGCCGAATCATATCGCTTACCCCCATCAAGCAAGACGGATTGGGAGAAACCGTTACTCTTGACTGCATAGTGTTTGCAAGACCTACACCTGTTATCACCTGGTATAATCCACAGTCTATGGAAATACTGAGTGGTCCCAAATATGCAATTTCAATTACTTCCGGGCCGGAGCGACTAACAAGCACACTAAGTGTGATGAATCTTGAGCGAAGCGATAATGGAACTTATCTTTGTGAAACTTCAAACAGTGAAACTAATGTCAGAGATTCAATGGAGGCAGCAATCATTGTCTTAGGTGAGTTAGTGAAGAACTTTGTTAAGAAGGCCGTGCACGGTGGGTTTAAATTCGGGTGAATTTGTGATCCTGTGTGACGAAACCCTCAGCCGTAATAAAACACACATTTACAGATACAGCAGCCTTTTGAGTTTTGGGGGACAGCGCCCTCTTGAACTGTTCTCACTGATTACAGCTCTGAGATGTTTCTTTTGTTTCAGCATTAAACTTCCGCTGTAATCAGTCTAGAAATGTGTTGAAACTTACATTTTCTAACTTTCTCAATTAGGTAGTTTGAGCTAGATACTTCTTTTCTCTTATTTTTTAAAGGTGTTTCATCGATTTTTTACTACACCACATCCTAAATCTAACATTCTAACTGAATGTACTATTTATATATTTTCCCCATTAAAACAATTATTGATCCTTTCAAATACAAAAACAAAGAAATTTTTCTGAATGTTTTTGTGAGTTGTCATACTGGGTTAGATGTGATTTTAAACTGAGTACAAAATGCCGAGTATGTGCCGAGTACTGAAAATCGAGTTCGGGCCGAGTACTTACTGGTACTCGAGTATGAGTACTCCAACACTGGTTAAAACACATTTTCTAACACATTGAGTTACAAATGTAGGTAGTTTGAGTTTTTTAAGTTGGTCCATTGATTTCTTTTTACTACACCATATCCTAATGTTTTGCGAGTTGTTACGCTGGGTTAGATGTGTTTATTTAATCGAGTAGAGCAGCCACCCAGTGTTCCATAAAACAATCTGTCCACCTGTTCAATGGATATGGGAAAATAAATATGGACAAGCAGTTCTTGCAAATAATACCCGACTACCCCTCCCTCTCCCCAAAAACTTAGGTTCGTTGTGCGAAAGTTTGACTTAAAATGGAAAGGCAGTCTTAATTGAATCGGTTTAATTGAATGAATTGAGTTTGTTTTTAGGAAGTGACCCGGGTCCCCTTCCCAATCACTGCAAATACAGTTCTTGTTCCAATTCAGAAAACTACTCCCTTGTAATCTAATTTCCCTTTGCCTTTTCTCTCTGTAATTTTGATGATCACAGTTCAGTGCACTACCAAAGTGGTTGGGCTTCAGAATGCACTACATCATTCATCTGGGGTATTTGTCAGGATTTTTCAGTGTATAGCTGGTTTGTTTTAAGCCTTTGTAGGTCTTAAGAGAAAAGGCAATTTTTAACCATCAAAAGAAAATGACTATCTATTTTTTTAAAACTGATGGGTGTCCATCAATCGTAAAACTGCCGACTTTCTTCCTGGTACAATGGAGCCTGTCCAATGGGTGTTGATTTATTGCTAATGGCAACCTTTTTGTATCCTGAATAGCCAAAATTTAATAAAACCTCAACCACAAACAATCTTTCACTTTGTTTTAATTTTGATTGACACTCTACAGAGAAACCAGAGGTGGCCAATGTTGCTGCAACTGCTTTAAGCGCAGAGGCGATTGAGGTCACATGGCAAATCGTCTTTGATGGTCACCTTCCATTTACATGTTTAGTAGAGTATCAGAAAAAAGGGTCGTCAGAGTGGACATTTGCACCAAGTCCTCCAGAACTGGCTGTATCTCACATTGTGTCTGGCCTGGATGCATACACTGCATATTCAGTGAATGTTACATGTCGTAATACACAGGGAAGTAATGTGGCAGTTCTTCCGACTGCTATAAGAACCCAACAGGCAGGTAAGAAACCTATAGAATTTAATAGAATAATAGTTAAGAAATCCATAGCTTCAAATGTAAGTGTGTAGATGTCACAGGAAAAGCTTACGTGTATATTTTGAAATTGCTTTGCAAACTGTACAAAATATCTGATTTCATACACTGTCAAGTGAGAAACTTAGTGCTTAGTGTAGCAGATTTTAAGTACATATTTTGCATGAAATCTGACAATTTGTATAGTGCAGCTCAAATGGGCTCAAATGAGAATTTTCCAAAAGAGTGGTTTGAGCAAAATTAACTTTGCCTTTTTTAAACTCATGTCTGTAAATCTGCACCCAATGCTACTTAACTTTGTGACACTATTTCTTGATGAGAAAATACATTTTGGCTTTGAAGAGGAAAAACTGAAGAAAAAAAACTGAACTTGGATTTGTTTTCTTGTTTAGTGTGAACAAAACTGTAACAACTTTTGATTATATGATGAAACTTTTTATTGAGCCTTAACATATTAAAGTTGTCTGTTGAGATATGGTTATGGCAACAAGTTACATTTCAAATTTGATCCTTCTAACAGCACCAAGTAAACCTCTAATTGTCCGAGTAACAAGAACCACATCCAGCTCCTTCACTGTGCAGTGGGATGAGCCCAGTGATAAGAGAGGAACCATTGATTCTTATCGAGTATCAACAACTGACTCGATAACAGGGATGACAGAGATGAACGAAAGTGAGTAAATTCGGCTTTTTAACCTTGTAAGGCGTTAAGATTGCAATTCTAAATGGGTCACAAGGGACAATGGAGATTACGGAGACAAGGTCAAAATTACCCTTTCTAGAAGGAAATCTGGGGGTTTCAAGGTATAGAATTGGTGTGAATGCTCTCAAGCTAGGTTTTAGTAAGTTTCAACATTGTAGGCGAATGTGATATTTAGAATAGGCAAGTAAAGATTTGTGTATAAGTCTATGGGAAGGTGTCCTCAAATGTATTCCCAAATTATTTATTTTGGCTGGTCACCAGTAAGTATGTATTTAATGAACAACTTGATTGAAATAAGAAAGAAAGAAAGAGGATTAACCCTAACTCCTTGAGTAAATTTACTAAAAAGTATCCTGAATCTGCCAAAATCCACCTATTTCGTCATGCACAAAAAGTTGGTTTTGGTGACTGCTCAATACGGAGGTATCCTTAATCCATTAAAATCCTGCAGTCCCACTAGGCTTACAATCCTCAATCCATCAAAATCCCCCAGTTTGCAATATGGAGGTATCCTGAATCCACCAAAATCCTCCTATGGATTTTGATGGATTCAGGTAGGTTAGGGTTAAAGAGGAAAGAAAACCAAGTTTCATTTTTCCACTTTATTGGCTTTTCAGATAGCTTGTATATTCTTCTAACCGAATACAAATTGGTAAAAAACGATTAAAATTTATTGCATTGAAAAAAAAATTGACTAAAATTGGCCCTTGGAGTGAGCGTTTGGTCTCAATTCCTGAAAAGGTCATTAGGGATGCAAATGTATGCATATGACCTTATGACGTGTGTGCGCTTACCCGGCCGTGCAGCCACCACGTCTGCAGCGTGTTGGTACTATCATCCACGTGTGTGTTTTATGACATTTTCGTCGTCAGCTGGTCGTACTTTCTTGGCATTTTTTGCTGAATTCATGGCCTTCCTAGCTTACTTTTGGAGTTATTCGGAGCTCGAATGTATTAAAGTTAATAAGTATTATGCCGAGAACGTGTGTGGTAGCTCTCAGAAAAGCCACTAAAGTAGAAAAATGCAAATTGGTTTTCTTTCCTCTTTAATCAATAGAATGAATTCAATAATGCCATCAAGACAAAACGGTCACAGATAATGGCCTCAAGGTGTTTTTTTTATGTAAGCTAGTTGCCTAATACAAGGCTAAAAGGCACTCTAGGTACTCTAGGTACTCTAGGTCAAGGGCTACAACAGAGGTGGTGGGGTTGGCCACATTTTAGGTTGCCAGCCCTACCACCCTTACGGTTTTCCTAGGTCCAGATCTAAATAGAGGATAAGTAGTAATAATAACAGCTTTACTTTATAGATGTTATCCATGTAAGATGATTTTCAAAGGGCCATCTTTGTGCTGGGGGACTTTAGAGGCACCGAGGTGAACCCCTGCTCTTTCACGACAGGTGCTCTGGGTCCATTTAGTGCAGTGATCATATAGAGCACACGGGACCTGCAGCTTAACGTCCCATCCGAAGGAATTGACCCTTTGGAGATGATTAAGGGTCTGTCGTGCCCCAGACCAATGCACTGATTATTGCCAGGCATGCTAATGCAAGCAATACATGGTGTGGTTTACCATCCAAGGACTGCCTGCAGTCAACGTTGCTTAACTTCAGTAGGTGCCACTAGCTCTTCCACAGAGCCAACTGTCTGGGAAAGACACCTTCAATATTTCCATGTTCCAAAGAAATTGTCCCAATTTTCAGACCCATAGACCCAGGCGGGGTTAACTTCCACCGTTGGTGAGACCATCACCTCCCCCTGTTGTGGTAGGGATGAGATAGGGAAGTGTTGATGTTTGGATGACCTAAGCACATGGACATGAACTGGAGGGGTAAAATGTATTTCCTGTCAGTAGGGGCGATGCATAATAGTGCGCAATGTAACAGGGAGGCCATTGTACGAACTACACGTTTAAAAAGGTCGACATATCTGGACCTGTCCACGTTTTCAATGGCCTCTCCGTTACAAACTCGTTGTGTGAATTGCCCCGATTAAAGTCAAAGCGTTCTAAAACACAATGGCTTAAAAAGCATTTAATCTACCCGCACTCTAAACCAAAATGGAGCCAACTACCCTATATATCAAAACCTATCAAGTGACAGGTTGAAACACACACAAGCTGTGAGAGTTGGTGGGTAGAATTTTTTGAAAGGCTGTGATAGTTATAACTATAGGAGGGTTAACCCCTTGCGTACGGATGATGCAAAATGGCACCAACAAACAGTGGCACCAGGCCGGATGACGCCATTTGCCGCTATTTGTGCAGTTTCAATCCATTGTTGGATTATTGTGTATGTTACGCTTGACTGCACAAGCACGCTGTGTCCATTTCGCTTGGCTGCCAGAGCCGGCGCGACACCCCGGCGCCACCTGTAAATAACCGTACTAAATGCACAAAAAGTCCACCAGGCAGAAACTGACTTATTATTTGGCTGTAAATAATTCAACGTTTTTTAATGTAATTATTTGATAATGTGGCCACATTTATTTCATTTGATGTTTCAATCAACACTATAAAATAACTTTTGCATTGCTAGAAAAACATTTTCTATTTGAAAAACAAAATTCCTTTTTATGGTAAAACCTGAATTGACCACAGACAGTATATCTTTTTAAGCATTTGCTATATTCATTCAGGTTTTGTTGAATTATATCATGGCATTGAAACCCATCGAGGTACTTGAACTTGTGCATGGAAATCTGTAGATTTTTAGGTCTATAACAAAACTGTGCTTTACACATAATTTGTACCTTTTTAAACAATTGTGTACACATTATGCTCATTTTCTAGCCCCTAGACCAGGAAATCCTGCACCCACATCTCTGATGGTGACAGGACTGAGTCCATTCAGGAACTACACCATTTATGTGACTGCATTCAATGTGGAAGGTGTAAATTCACTCAAGGGTGACGATTCTATTAGTATCCTGCAACTGACTAGACAAGCTGGTAAGTTGTATATTCAAAGACTGGGGGCCCTTTTGTTGTGACAGTTTTCAACTTCCTGGGATCGTTCATTGCCGAGACACAGTAAGCAAGGTGTTGTTCATCCATCCTTGGGGATGATGGCCATGACATCACTGCTGGGTAATTGTAGACTGGTGTCGGTGATTCTACATTTGGCTGATCAGTCCGATGCGGGCTCGGAATGGTCACTTGCAGAAGCAGTAAGCAAGGTACACAGCTAAGGGTATGCAGAGTGAGCTACTGAAACTCCATACAGATGAATGACACAAGATTCTACTTGTGCACTGTACAGAATAAATTATTGTAGTTTATACATTAGTACGTTAGTTCTTGCAAAGGTAGCATTGTTTTCTTTGTTTTTAGTGTTAAGTGAGGACTCAACCAGATTATGCATTGTCCGCCAGTTGTATGAATTATCATTTAACCCCTTGCGTACGGATGACGCCAAATGCCGCACACCAAAAATTGCCACCAGGCAGGATGACGTCTATGGACGCCATTTTCTGCATTTTCAATCCCTTGTTGGATTATTGTGTTCGTTACACTTGGCTGCACAAGCCTCTTGTGTCCGTTTCGCTTGGCTGCAAAGCCGACATGTTACCCCGACGCATCACTATAATAATTGTACTCAAGGGGTTAAGGGCCATGCCACACAAGGCAATTTACAGGCAATCAGTTGCGGGCAATTTTCAAGAAGAAAAAAAATTCAATTTTCACATAATTTTCTTAGAATAAAACTATCTTGAGCTACCCACGCATTTCTTTAGCCAGCCGTACTGTCAGTTGCCTCCCAAGTTTTCTTGTAAAAATTGTCCTGTGACACGATTGTAGGAGAAGCTATTGTTGAATTTTTCTCTCTTTTTATCATACAGAGCCATCGGAGCCTGTCAAAGTTCTACTGGACAATGAAGGAGACACCTGCATTGTCACGTGGGATGCACCTGTTGAGGAGAATGGAATCATAACATCTTACACGGTGTGGTGGGAATTATTCAATCAAACCAGCATAAGCGCAACATTGCATATTATGTGGATCTCGGGATCACGTTGCATAATGCACATCCAGTTTGTGAAAGTTCATTTACCCTTTTTCATGGTATAATCCCGTCAAGCAGCTTGCGGAATACTGTCAAGTGAACGTGAACTGTAGTTATTATTATTTATTCGACACAGAAGTAGAAGTACAAAACAAAAACTATAAATAACAAACAGATGCACAAAGTATAAACAAAATGTACACGATAAAAGACAATAATTATAAGATGGGGAGGGCAGCCAGTCAGGCATGGAGAACGAAAAATTAGAACCTAAAGAGGGAGTGGATGAATATATTTACATGGGAGCATGCAAGTATGGGTACTTATGCCAATGAAGGATAGTTCAATTGTTTAGTGTTGTATACGGTATTTTCACACATAACGGATGCAATTAAGCAGAGCTGGGGTGACGTAAATTGTTGGGGAATTTGCAAGGAATCTTTTAGATTTTGAGGATATTTATTTTTGGAGATTCTAGACAACTATTATTCTGTCATGCACCCTGTGCTCGGGTGTGAAGGGGGCCTGCTACAAGACTTTCTTTTCCTTCTGTGTTGGTCCCCCCCCCTCCTCGATGCCCCTGGTGCCAAGGATTGCAAATGAGTTGAGTCGTATCACTGGAAGATCCTAAAATTGAGACTAGTCATTGTGCACTAGTGTTAGCCGAAGATCCTAAAATTGAGACTAGTCACTGTGCACTAGTGTTAGCTGAAGATCCTAAAATTGAGACTAGTCATTGTCCACTAGTGTTAGCCAAAGCCCAAAATGTTCACTCATATTCCAATATTTTGTTAATGTTTTTCATTCATTGGACTGTAGATTTTTCAAGTGGCCTTCAAGTACCCCGAGCCTGGAGTGGATGACAGTACTGATCTTAGTCCTGATCCAAGCAAGTCGGGCTCTGTTGTGTGGATGGATGTCGGTCAGAGGTCATATTCAGTCAATAAGACTGCTTTGAAACCATACGCCCGATTTAGGTTCCAAGTCCTCGCAGCAACCATGCCTGGCGAAGGCCCTAGAAGTGAAGAGACCAACATCACATGTGACTCACCACCAACGAGTAAGGATAAGAATGCTAGACATTGAGACAGACAGTACTGTGTCAAAAGTTGGAAATCAAAATATGTATAGTAAAATCTAACAATTGCATTTGTGTGTGTGTCCTTTTTACACATAGTGCTTATTACACTACTTCGGAAAAGGCAACAAATCTGTGCTAATTTGCATCATCGCCAACACATATTCCACCTTCAGATTGTTTGTCTTCAGCATGATCCTTCTGAGACTGTAGTAATAATGGGACACGAAGAGACACAAATTCATAAGACACAAATTCGCGCGTTTCATATTTGGTTGGTCAGTACCTAGCGACTTCCCTGGAACCCCTTCATGTCCAACGCTCTGTTGCTTCATTGAGCATCTTTTATCGATACTATCATGGAAGGTGTTCCAGTGGCCTTTCATCATTAGTTCCCCCTGATGTCTAAACTTTCAGGCACTCTACTCGCCTGGCTGTCTCATCACATCCTTTCACTGTTGTTGTTCCAAAGGCTAGTACTGTGAGATACTCCAAGTTTTTCCCCTCGTATACTGCCTCTCTTTGGAACTCCTTAACTGTAACCTGAAATGTGGATAGATACCTTCTATCCTTGTGTTTTTGTTACTTGTCTTTTGTAGCCCACACCTTGAGTGGCCTTGTATTATGTGTTTGGTAATACACATACAAAAAATATCACCCAAAACAAAAACAGAAAAGTAATTAATACTGCAAATGAGCGACATTTTTTCCCCAAAAAAGGTGGGTTGGGGTGACAGTGATTGAATACGCTGACATTTTTACTGTCGCCCAAATATTCTCTCTTTAAAACTTGGGGATTTCAATGTGTCAACTTCTTAAAAATGTTCCTCAAGGTGAAAAAAAAATAAAAGAATTAAGTTTGGTAGTAGGTAAGGTTTAGACTGAGGAGTTTTTTTTAAATGTGTGCACAAAAATATGAACCTGCTTTAGATTGATAGCATTCAGAGTTAATTATTATTATTATTATTATAAATCTCCTGGATGCGGCAAATGGGCGACTCTGCCCGAAATAACCTCAAAGGGGCGACACGAGTGTCGCCCATTTAGAGCACTTTCCCCACGCGCCTTACTAAAAAACACTCCACAGGGGCGACTTTCACAATAGGGCGACAGTTGTGTGTCGCCCTATTCGACCGCGTCACCCAAACCCACTCTTTTATAGCATTATGTGTCGCCCGGCAATTGAGGAAAATTATTAATATTATAACAATACCAGATCCATGATGTTGGGCCATGTCTAATTTTGTTTTCTTTTTTTCGTCACAGTCCCAAGTGAGCCTATTGTGGGACCAAAACCGGTGAAGTTCATTGATGATGACACACCAGTGATCACTGCCGAGAGTTTCTGGATGTCTGTCGAGCCCGCCGACACCACAAATGGACCAATCAGGTAATTTAAGGCTGTTGCGGATTGGTACGAATAATTTAATATTTGATCAAGCATCAAATATATGAATAGTGTTCTCTGACTTAAATATTCCAAACATATGGCCTCCACAGTAAAGAAGAGAAATGTCCGCGATATATTTTTTACGGATGCTGTGTCAATGCCTTTTATGTGTGGCACACTGAAAAATAATTAATTTTAAAAATATTTTTTCTAGTATTACCAAATTGCCTTTCCAATGAGACATTGTACAAAAAAGAAATCGGCACAAGATTAGTAATCAACATTACGTCAGCAATTTTATCCCGAATAACCTTTGACCTTGGAGATACCGCACTGGCTTAATACAAGTGTCCCACTCCTGATTGACTTCATTATGTAAGATTTGTGATTGGATTGACAAAGTTGGGGTTTTTTTTCTTCAATTTGTCAACTTTTATAGTTGCTACGATATCATAGTTGTCCAGCTGCCTGAAGGACAAGGCATCGAGGGCAAGGATCCCGATGTGGACTATCCTGTAGAAAAGTTTGTAAGCTACGTCGAGTCTCAGAAAACACCAGGAACGCCATACATTGCTGTGTCTAAAAATGGGTAAGCTACTCAACTATTTTCTCCTGTTCAGCACTTGCCAGTTTACATGTTGGTATGAAAACCTGAATGAAGTAATGATAGTTGGCTGAGGCAGTTGAAAAATTGTTGCAGATATTGAACAAACGCAATGTCCTTATATTTACGACAGACTCCTATACAATTGAGAACAACTTGTTTGAAACCACTCCAACTCACTTCTCAAACAAACCAGCTTCCAAAAGTTGACTAAATCAATCATGGTTTGTGTGAGGATTTTGTTTTATAGTACAGGATGAGTCCAAAGAAATATACCGAAGCTGATGACCATATGCACGTGATGTCACCAAATTGTCTTTAAAATGATAGGTTATGACCTAGATCAAGGGCCAATTTCACGGAGGTGCTAAGCACAAAAATTTGCTCAGCATGAAAATTCTTCCTTGATAAAACCGAGATTACCAACTAAATTTCCATGTGTTGTATATTGCTTGTGACTGGTATTATGTTGTTTGCTTAGCATGAAAATCATACGGAGTTGTCACTGGTAATCTATTTTTAGTACGTAAGACATTTTTGTGCTAAGCAAATTTTTGTGCTCAGCAGCTCCGTGAATTTGGTCCCCGTCACGGATTACTGACCATGAGGTGTTGACAGTAACCAGTAAAAAAAAAGTTTGTGTAGGATTGACTGATGTTTACCAGTGATGAATGTGGCTGAACAAACACACACACACATGTTTTCATGTAGTTAAAAAAAAAGGGACACGGTAATTTTTCTCGCACTGTAAATGCTCTTTCAACATAACTTTTTGATCGTGTTGCCCTATATGTATTCCCCCTCATTTTACGACAGATAACCCTAACCCCAAAATGTCTCTGAAGCTGTTTTTCATGGACAGGGGAAAACCTTGTGTGGACGTGGGCAAGTCCACATAATGTTTTCGTTTCATGCTTTGTGTGGATATCTTTTGTTGACAGGTCCACATAGAGTATGCAAGGTTAGAACACACAACTGCACACACACCTTCAATCGGGGACCTCCTATCATTCTCCTATTGTTAATAATTTTTGGTTTTGTGCACGATTTTCAAGCGGGGACCTTTCTCAATCAGGGACCCTATTGTCCTCTATTGTTAAAGGTCCCCTAGTGAATGCAAAAACAAACCCACACACACACTTGTTTCGTAATTGTGGGGTCATGCAATAGACGTTGTGAGACCAAAAACATTATGGGGACACAGGAATGTCCCCATAACTTTTCTTAATTTGCCTCACAATAAAAATGCATAGTTGAAGCCTGGGCACACACTTGCACACATGTGTACTTACATATACTGCCTTATGGGGAACCACACACAATGGATAACAATAGGGACAATGGGACCCCACGAGGTAGTCTTTAGAAATCTTGGGACCCACAAGGAAAACGCTGTGATGTTTGAGGAACAAAGGAGAACGTAGGTAGGGGTGGACATTAGTGGTTCCTCCGCAAGGGTGCATATGTCAAGATGTACACATAGTCAATAGTACAATTGTTAGTAGTATGCGGATATGGCATTTGTATTGTATGAATTGATCAAAAATGAAACTCTAGTTTTGCTTTTGTCTGTGAAAATTTCAATTCTAGCAACTCGCTTACTGAATCCAAAAATATTATGATTGGAAATACCGGAACTTCCAGTTGTAGCCAAGCCTCCAGGAGAAAGAAAAGAAATGCAAAATCTAGTCACCAAGGTGACGACGGACGTCTGCAGGCATATACAAGCTACACAGCTTATATGCGGTCATACGTGATCATGGAGGATGGAACGGTAAGACCTCGTGGGGAATTTTCTCACAAAAGTGACAGTATTGTTTGTTTTTAAAGACGCCCCGAGCTTTACGTGCTTTTTATGTCATGTGTGTATGTTTTCTAAGGGGTGTCGTTCACAGTAGGTCAATGGACCAATCCCTGAACCCCTTGCCGCCGGGCATTACATGGGGGCGCCTGGGGCACCAGGCTGGGTTATGCAGCCAAGCGAAACAGAAACAAAAGGCTTGTGCAGCCAAGCATAACGTACACAATACCTTACTAATGGATTGAAAATGCAGAGATTGGCACAAATACACGTCAACCGTCCAGGTGGCAATTTTCAATCTCCACATATTTGTGTCAACCGATGGCATTGGGTTAAGAAGCACTCATTTACGAATTAACCAATCACAGCCATGTGCACCACAAGCCTGTCACTCTTGTCGCACCATAGTCACGGCTGTGTTTTGTCAAGGGGTGGAGGGGGGCGGGGGGCCTTCTCTGAATCAGTACTACGTTTCCGAACTGATCCAAGTAGCAACTCCAATTTGTACAGCTACAGATCTGGCTTATAAGTTTTTAATGTCTGTTGTATTTTGTCATTTAGGAGCTGTCCAAAGCAAGTCCGCTGATGCAACCTGTCATGACATGTAAGTTGGTAATTTGATTGCCAAGTGCAAACTTTAGACTAGTTTTCTCCTGATTAGACCATAGTGTCTTTTAACCAAGGACTGTGTGTTTGCAGCATCAACAGTTTTGTTAAAAACTGTAGGGTTTTAGAAAAAAGTAAAACTACATCCAGAGAGGTGATTACCAGAACATGAACTTCAGGGTCGAGAGAAAATAGATCACAAAATAGGAAAACAATTTGTATATGTTTTATAACACGTTATGCATATATTATGAAATGAATCGGGCCTTGATCTTCATTGGTATCTTTGAACTACAACTTCTGCATGATATTTTCCCTATTAACATATTTTTCGGCCAGTTGCACCATTAAGTATGCGTGCTATGTGTTCCCTGGAGGCTCACTGCATTGCATAGACACAGAAGAATCTCTGGTTGCTATTGGTGTAGTTCTGTGGTAGCCATGTGTATACTTTTTTGGCCGTTTGCTCGTCTTTTTGAGAGTAGTGCTGTAAGTCAACCCTCAAGTTTAGGTTTGGGTTCAGTTCGGCAAAGTTTGGAAATTTTTGTCCGAACATTGCTGCAGTTTGGGTTTGGCAGTAAATTGATATTTGCCACGGGCGTACCTAGAATCACATAAAGATGTTTTTTTTTGTTTCCTACCTGCCATTTTGTTTGCTGGCATAGAGGAATTTCACATTAGCCCCTTCTGCGCACTTCCGGGTTGAAAGCGAGAATGTCAGTGGCAAACAAAACAATGCTTTTCAGCACATTCATTCATGCATGAATTAATCATGCCATAAAAGGCAGCGCAGGCGCACGATCAGCATAAAGTTGTTTACTGTGACATTGAGATCCTCATTTTCAAACGCGGAAGTGCACAGATCGGCGCTAAACTCGTCGTTGTGGGATTCCTCTATTTGCAAGTAAAATAGGCTCTTTGCTGTGATTTCTCTCTCAACATGAGGAATATGCCCCAAAAAATTACAAGTTGAATTTCCTATGTTAAGTCCAAAAGGTATGTAAAAAGCTGGTTGTCGGGGACAAATTTGGTTGTCACGTCCTGATTTGATTGACTGGATGCCTGGTCAAAATTATGGTGTGTCTTCTGTGAGACTGGTTCCTGCTTTCCAGTGAGTTGACCCCGTTCTGCTTAGCTCCATAAAAAACCCATAGAATAAAGCTTGTGCCATGCAGTCCAAAACACTTTTCATTTTGTAAATCCAAAAACATTGATGTCCTTGCCTGTGCCTAACAATACCATCTTTGTTTTTTACCTCCGATCTCTGCATGGTGTGATTACTTCTTGATTGCCTCACCCACCGTAGTGTCTGCACGTAAGTTGTCACATTAATGTTCTCTATTATTAGCCTGATTCATAATTGTATGAACTTGCGGGTGAAGCAGAATCGTGTGGGCGTGTTTGAACGTCATGTTGAAGCATCAGTTGTTGTTAGAAAATTTTATTCGCTTTCTGCATTGTGGCATAGTGTGAAGTGATCCATTCTTGAGTATGAGTCTGACTGGGTATGTGTATGAGAAAAAGACTAGCTGTTACATTTCTCTTTTTGATGTGAAGAATTTGAGTATTTCCAGTATTATGATTTTAATGATACTATCCGTGCCCTTTTTTTTTGTTTAACTAATTTAGTTTAGTTCTAGTAATTACAGAGGTTATTCACTTTGAACAAAACATTGAACAAAGAAATCTGGCCACATTTAGTTATTAACGTTGAATTATTAGCAGCCCAAGAATAATTCAGTTCCCACAGGGCATATCTTTTTGTGTGTTTTTAAAAATTTTAATTTAAAACGCTATATTAATTATTATTAAAATGTAGATCTTCAAGACGTGACTTTTCAAAAAAGTTGTTTGCCTAATGTAAATATTTGGTATGCCACATCTATCATCTTAACAAATACATTGTATCGAAAATTTGAAAATACCTCATTTTATCAACATTTTTGGGGTGCATTCCAAGCAAATAACAATACATGTAATTATGATAATATGGTGCTGATATGTAGTGCTTTCTACAAAATTCACAAATGGCTTTGCAAGAAAGACCCATGTTCATCAGGCCATGAGATCAGTGCTCAGTTTGAGATCAACATAGTCACTTCTTGATCCTTAAGGATTACTCATGAGTGGAGAGAGGCAATTGTCCCAAAGTGTCTTGTCCAGGAACACAGGCACCATGAGCCTGCGGCGGGGTTCGAACCCACATATGTGACCCGCTCTGGAAAAAGGTATATTATGTCGCAAAATATGAAAAATGAGTTCCATGCATGTTTGGAAAGCCCGCAATGTAAGCTTTCATTTTGTACATGACAGAGCTCCAAAGCCCTTTCCGTTCTGGAGATATCACATTTTTGCATATTAATTAGTTCTATGGAGTTCAAATGACACAACAGAGAAAACAGGCTTTGAAATAGCTAGTTCTAATACAATGCAATGGAACAATGCACTCTAAAAAGGTTTTTTTTTTTACTTTATTCACTGAAATCAACATTGTTGTGCACCAAACCTGAAACTTTAGATATTTAAGATGTCATTAAAGACAAAAACTAAAAATAAATTAGGACGAAAATGTTTACCCTCTCAACATTGAAAGGGCCATTACACGTAAATGCATAGCGTGACTTATATCACCTTTTTCTGGAGCGGGTCACATATTGCCACAGCTATTTGTCCTCAGTGCTGCAAATGAATATAGTGCCGTCAGGCTGACAAAGTTGGCAGAGGTTTTATTGTATGTACATTTATTTGGAATGTGGTTGTGTGAATAAGATACATTTTCATGAGACGTTTTTTTTTTTTTCTGAAAAAATTAGCAAGTCCCATTGGCATCGTCATTGGAGTCATCCTCGGCATACTCATCATCGTTGCCATAGTTCTGGTTGCGCTCATCTACATGTAAGTGCTAAATCATCCATCATGATTTGAAGATGTCCACCATCTTGATTATAACACACAAGGGAGCAGTGTTGTAGTTGAGTGTGGATTTGAGTCAGAGGCAGTAGCGATGCCCACTTATGTCCAAAACCGGAGAAAAAGGCCTCCTGGTCAGACTTGGCGTGAAACCCTGGCTCCAGCCCAGACTTGACTCCAGGATAGTTTATAATGTCTTAATGGTCTAAGACATGTTGTCTGAACTCGCATGAGTCCAGGCGTGATTCCAAGACCATTGTGACATTTAAAAAGGGCTTTAGAATCCAAAATCATATTAAGCTTTGAGCCAAAGCTCCAGTGGAAGCCATTTTTTTAAATGTATTTGTTTTTTCTTTTATTGCTGTGGGAAAAGAGGCACAGGTTTGAAGTAGTTGGCCAACATGCATTGTGCTCTCGTCAGTTTAAGTACTTCCTCCAACAAAGCTGTTGGTGGGGATGAGTTTTCTTCTTTTTTATTGCTTGTTTGAAAGCATTCATTTCCTCCATAGGCATATCAAAGTTGAAAAGTTTTTGTGAATATTACTGCCAAATAGGGGTGTGCATCAGAACCGGGTACCCGAGAACCCGACCGTTCATGTCAGGAACTGGTTCCAGATAATGGAATCGAGTATCCGTACAACTTTACATTACAGCATAGTAACTTCCCAGAAAATGAAAAAGGAAAGGTTTTGAATGTTATTTGTCGGGAATTTTCAAAATTAAAACACGACTAGGCCTACATGGGAAACCAGCACAGATTTCATGTTTACGACGCTCACGAATATTGACAATAAAGGGAATTTACCGGTTGTGGTTTTTGTAGTCTGAGTATGGATAAAGAGCCTCGACGAGACATACATGTGTAATAGCATGCCTCATTCCACTATAAATACAACTGTGTAAAGCTTCTGTCTTTTGTGATATGCCAGCACATGCATGTGCCAGGACATGTACATGTAATGGCGGAGTAGTGATCAGGTTTACTATAGACAGGCATGAGATTTTTCAGACTTTTGTCTGAAATCAGACTTTTCAATCTCAGAGAAAGACATTATTACAACTTCCAGGATTGGAAGTTTTGGATTGGGTTTCTTTAACGGGTACCCGGGTTCCCGTATTTTTTTCAATCGGGTACCCGGTTCTTTTACTACCCGTAAATGCACACCCCAACTGCCAAAACATAGCAACATGGCATGATTGCACTCTGAATGAAGTACATCATATTAATGGAAAGATATCCGTGTCTGCTGTGTGACCACTCAGTGGTAGTGTCGGACCTACGTGGCTTTACTTCATTCATTTATTGCGCTATTTGGCTTTTTTTCCTTCAGGAAAGCGTACTAATGTATATCAGGTAGGATTTGCTTTAAGTTAAGAGAAACAATCAGAAACAGAAATAGATTCACTATTCTGAGATGTGTTCTGTTTGGCAGGAAACGTCATAAGCAAATGCCCCTCCTTCATGACAGAGAGAATGGTGTGGCGTTGGAGCCCATGCGCGAGAAAGAGTCAGGTAAACATCTTGCATTCTTTTGTCCACAAATGAGTGTGTTGGCACTCTGCCTGCCACAGGCAAGAAGGAATCGATGAAGATGGTGATGCCTGGACACTTACTACAATGACAAGGAAATGACAATAGCCAACGGGTCCAAAACAGGTGACAGTACAAAACTTGTCACAGCTAGTTGTATTCTGTGGTGCAGAGCATCGGTGTCCCTGTGCTTCTAGGAAAAAGAAGATGACAAGACGGGTAACAAGATGACAAGATGATGGTAACAATCAAATTGGATGGTGACGATGACAGTAAGAATAAAGACCACAATTATTGGCATAATAAAAGTGTGGCAATAGTGACATTGACAACAGTGACAGTAAAAACAATTGTGACAATGATGACGAAGACCATGAGGACTATTGTGACAAAAATGCCAGTTTTGACAGCAACAATGCCAATAAGTTGTTATGACAGATGACTGTGATCAATATATTGACAATAACAACAATTGTAATGACGAAAGCAATGAAAGCAGGAACTTTTAGTGACAATAGTGACAATTATGAAGACACTGACAAAAGCATGGCAATGTCAAGCCTGCCACAGCTGTCTCTCTGTCTCTCTGAATGTCACGTTGTGCAATTCTCCCACTTTGGCTGATTCTGATGTGAAACTTTTTTCTTTCTTTTCAACACAGAGGTGACCCACATGGTTGTTCCTGCCATTCCTTTGGAAGACCTTCCCGAGAAAGTCAAGCTGAAGAGCGAGAACGATGACGAGGTATTCAAGAATGAATTCAAGGTCAGTAAAAGTCTTTTCTGTACAAATCGGCTCAAATCAACTTCCAACTTTTTAAGTGACTTATAAAGTAGTGTCTCATAGACTGGGCCATTGCAAACTTCAGATCAGTTGAAAATATGACAAATTTTGTGTCCTAGTAATCAAAGACAGTTGTGGAAAGAAAGCTGAGGAAACTGTGTGGGAAAAAATGCTGAATAAAAGTTTCATTGTTTAAGTTTGACCATGCTAAATCCAACAATATCCAACAGTTGGCCATTTTTGTTGGATTTTGTGAAACTGGTTGTTGGAATCTGTTGGATTCACAGGCTTCACACTTTCCTGTCCTTGGATTCTACGGGATTCTTGGTGCCTAGAGAAAAACCCGAAGAGGGTCAGGGTTAGGAGTAAATTAAGTTTTTGCCCCCGAACTATAGACACTGGGAGACTGCCAACATAGGGCAAGATAGATCAGTTGGTAGAGCACCGGTATGGTATCCCGGTCCTGCCAGTTTTCTTTGTTGACTATGAACATAATGTGTCTGTCCATGGATGGAACTGACCATTTCTGACTGCAAGTCAAAAGTTGCTTCTCATTCCAAGAAATTGTGATCATGCAGCTTCCTTTTTTTCTTCAATTCAACAGTCAAAAATACCGACATTTTTTCGTCTTTCTTTCCAGTCTATCCCAGAATCCACTGGCTTGGTTACCAGGGATACGACCAATTTTGAGTGCAACAGGGAGAAGAACCGCTACATCAACATCGGCGCATGTGAGTATAATGCAGAAAGGCCATTGGCCATTAGCAACTCATTGGATATTCACAATCTGGCTTGCTCGTCTATGATTGGTCAGTGACACATAGTTACCACTTCTGATTAGTCACGTCTTTCGTAGATGTACATTTGCTTCAGAGTGTTATAGTATAAATAGGTAGAGGGTGCACTTTCCCGTACGCACTATGCAGCCAGCTTCGTACAGGGACCCAATCATTGTGTTCAAAGCATATTGTGGACAAGTAGAATGTATAATTTTTGAAAACAAAATCTCAGGCTTACTCGGGTGGGACTCGAACCGACTCTTTCATGATGCAGAGTCGTACACTACTTCGGGAAAGGGAAAATATCTCTCTTGGAATCTATATTATCCTCAACTCAAATTCCATCTTGACACTGATTACGCAGTACCTGCTGCTGCATTGGATTTGAATTGGCCAGCTGACGCTGGCATACTCGGTGGTCGAGTGGTTAAGACGTCTGCATTAGTAAGCAGGAGGTCGTGGGTTCGAGTCCCACCTAAGTAAGCCTGTTAATTTTTTCCACAGGCTCTCGGAAAACACCGAGTATACAGTGTTTCATACACGACGTTAGGAAAGGACAAAAATCTGTCTTTCAATTTGCTTTAACTGTATGGTTTGCTCTTAAGCTTTTTTTAGGTGGTAGCTGCCCTCTGATTGGTCAGAAACCCAGCCATGCTTGGCTTGGATTGGTCGTACTGTTTTAATTTTGCACAATTATCAGGTCCTTGATTGGTCAGAAAATCCATTTACAGTGGTTGGTTAGAAGAAAAAATGGGCAGTTTCTTAAAATGTTCAACTCTTTGCCCGTTAAAAAGATGTGCAAATTTTTTATAAATTTGAATCCACATCACGAATGCTTTGCATTTTTAATTCTTAACTTTAAGATACTTAGAATGGTTTATTAATGGTCATGTTCCCTACCTCTAACAGATGATACTACCAGGGTCATGTTGACTACCCTTGATGATGTGGAGGGATCCGACTACATCAATGCCTGCTATGTTGATGTAAGTCTATAAGTTGCAATACAAACTGTAGCCATTTTCCAAACCTGGCTGTGGCTTCTGCTCCAGAACTTGAAAGATTCAACCAAATACAACATCTCTAGATTAAAAGTGGACGTTGATTGCCAAGAGAAATCTGCCTAATTTTCTAGTTTTATGTTGATTAACTCATTGAATAAGGGCAAAGGTCACGGCCACAGTTTAAAAAAGACCACGCGGCCAGTTTTCATCTAAATGCGCATTCCAGTGCATACTCAATCCATTGTTTACCACGTTTTTACGTCGCGCATGGCTGCACTAGCCTGTCTTGGCATACCAGCACCCCATAACGGCCGTACAGAATGGTTTAAGGTATATTACAATGAAACAGTGAACTATTTCTGCCATGAAATGTTAAATAAGTGACTTTTGAGAGCTGTTTACATGAAGTCCCCTCTAGCCCGCTGGGTGCTATTTGTCTGAACGTCGTAGCTGGGGGCAGCAAACAAATGTTTAAAAATGTGACGTCCTAACATAGAGATATGACAAAACCTGCTAGAACTACGCAGAAAAAGACACAAAAGGGTGAATTTAATGTATGCCTTTCCAAGATGATTACAGAATCGTTGACTACATCGTGAACCAGTAGATGAGTAGATAGGTTTAATATTCCATTTTATTGATTTCTGAATCATTTCTGTCTGTCTATTTGATGGATGAACAGGTGGCTAGATGAAATAAGTCCATTCCGACCAGTCATCTACATTGAATGGACTATCAACATTCTTTAGAACAGACTCTGATAAATATCCAAGTAATATTTTATTTTCTGTGTAGGGCTACGAGAAGCCAAGGAAGTTCATGGCTGCGCAGGGTGAGTTGCCAAACTCTCAACTGGATTCCAAAGTACTTTTTTAGTATGTGGTTTTGGAATCATGACTAGACTCGACCGAGTCTGGACTCAACTCCAGGACCATAAAGATATTTAAAATGCAGCCTCAAGTCTACATTTGAGCCAGGGCTCTAGCCAAGTCCAGATTTCAGTTTGTTGTATAAGTTTTGGACTCCTAGTGGAATCCTGTCCACGTTTTGCTGTTTTTGCTTCAGACTCTGATCATAACTTGACAACAGCCCTGCAGTACAGGCCTGATCTGCGCTAATAGACTTACAGTAAGGTAGTTTTTTTTTCCTGTCTTTCCTGTTACAGGTCCCCGCGAGGACACCGTGCTGGATTTCTGGCGCATGATCTGGGAGCAGAACTGCTCCACTGTTATCATGCTGACCAAGTGCCTTGAGAATGGCAGGGTGGGTAATTTGTAGGAGATAGAGCCTAAGGCTTTGCCTTCTCGTGATGGGGGCACAATCGGCATACTTGTCTTCTTCAACATTCTTGGTTGTGCTTGAATTGATCAGTTACCGTTATAGTGAGTTAATCATGACCCTTAATAGACAACCCCATTGAATTTTGTGCAGTAGTTTGTGTTTCTCTCGGGGTTCGACCGTTTGAGTGCAAGTGGCTGTGGGAATGTGACTCTGCTAGCTGCAATGTTACGTATGATCGTCAGCGTTGTAGCTGGCCGGCCGTGGTGGGTGAATGGTACTGTACCATGCTGCCTCGATGTACTGTCAGTTGAGTAACTGCTGGACAGTGGCAGGGGTGGGCTTGTTCTAAAATCATTCAGAACTTGACTTGTGGGGATGATTGAGTGTTCTAAGCATGAATCAACATTTGGAGGCGAATATTTCGTGATTTTTTTTCTCAAAACTGACATTTTCCAGCTGCTGTTTAAAATTTTTTTTAGGGCATTTACTCAACACACAGCCAGTGACTTATATCTGACTTGATGACATCTGTCATGATGTTAGGCCCCCAAAAAATAGTTGTGTTGCCCTCGGACCGACCGACCGACCGGCCGTACAAATTGACAGATTCAGGGTCAATTTGTTTGTTTGCTTTTTTAACTAAAATCTCAATTAAAACATGACTCGGCCTCTCTGTCTGAAAAAGTGTTTGTATTTGATGTACCTTCTTTACTTTATGGGGGTTCGTCCAACGTTTAGGCCTAAACACGCCGAGGTGAACGTGAAGACGACTTCGATCTGTCACGCTCGTCAAAGCTCCATTCGGGCTGAAGAGTAGCCTAGCTATAAAAACCCTAAACTTTGGGTCTGGGGAGGTCTAGCAAGAAAAAAAACAAGGACAGTGCATGTGAAAATGCTATGTACATACAACCAATTCAATCTCTTTTAGACATGTATGAATATATTGTAGGGGAAAAAAAAAATTTCTGACCGACCCTCTTTTCCAGTTTTACCTGTCCGAAGGCAACACAAGCTTAATGTAGGTAACATACCATGAATGGCTATGCATTATGCTAAGCTCAGAGCAAGAATAATCAGCATCGACCATATACTAAATGGTAGCCGCAGTATGGTGACAATTGTCATCGTTATTTATTGTCACCGCAGGAGAAGTGTGCTGAGTACTGGCCCGAGGAAGACGCCATCATGTACGATGACATCATCGTCACCCTGGACGACGTGGTGACCTGCGCTGATTACGTCATCAGGAAGTTCTCCATGCAGAAGGTATCGAATAGCTCACTTCCAGTGTCCGTTCTATATAGTGCATGAATGGTACTTTATAGTCCTTTACAGCAAAAATATTGATCAGTTACAGTTTAACACTCTCTCATGAATATGTAGGAGGTATAGTTATTCATAATGACGAAATTTGTCTCTCTCAGTCCATTGAATCAGAGGACGAAGACGACGAACCCATCATCGGAGAGCGTCGCACCCTGATGCAGTTCCACTTCCTTGGCTGGCCAGACTTTGGCATTCCCAAGTACCCCCACAGCATGCTGTGCTTCATCAAGCGCATCCGACATATGAGTGGTACCCGCATCGAGCCCGGTAACATCGTGGTGCACTGCAGGTAGGCAAAACTGTGGGGACCAGCTGCCAGTACACTTTTGATTGGTTTTCATTTGCGTAAACACAACACTAAATTACAAGTTTCGAGTTGGATTTCGTTTTAATTCTCATAAATGTCCTTGAATCGGGGAAAATTTCATTTTTTTTTTCATTTTTTTTTTTCATTTTTTATATTCAAGTTTCTGTATTAGTGGTTGAGAACTTCGCAATGCATTATGGGAATATTAATATAAAAAAATCCTTTTTGTATATCGGGAGGAATTCATCCAGTGTATGCTAATAGGCATAATGCCTATTATACAACACCTGAATAAATCCCAGCCATCCGATTGGTGGATCGTCGATCACGTGCATTGAATTATTCGACCCATCACACGACGCGAACCCGCACCGCCCAAAACATTCTATCACATGGTTCTATCAAACGGTGCGCGTGCATTGATAGAACCAAAAAAACTTCCCTAATTTCACGGTCACTATTACTTAGTGGCGCTGCAACAGGGCTGTCATTCACACAACTGCCGCTGTTTGTTCTCCCATGGTTCTCCTAACAGACGACGAAATATTGGAACTCGTAGGCGATGCTGACGCTCCAAATACAAAGAGACAAATCAAATATGCAGTGAAACGATTAGATGAATTTGCAAGACACGCAGGAACAACAATTGAAGCTTTAAGTTTAACTGATTCGGAACTCGACAATTATTTGTCGCGGTTTTATGCGGGACTGAGAATTAAGGTAAACGGCACGTTGTAACTTACACAAAGAAATCCATGCATGCAATCTGTCTGATTTATTCAGGCGTTGTATAAAACAAATAATGAATGTTTCACATTCGTGCAATGGTAAGAATAATTTCATTCGGTGACAGATGGAATGTCCCATTCCACTCGGCTTCGCCTCGTGGAATGGAACATTCAATCTGTCACCTCATGAAATTATTCTTACCATCGCACTCATAAACATTCATTATTTGTATACTATCACTCCCTGTATTAGACTGGGAATGTAGCTTGGGAAAATTGTAACCAATTCAACTCACTGCTTTCCGGTTATTTGTCACAGTTTAGCGCAGAATCGTCTGTTAATATGCAGTATGAGCATACCCTGTAGGTTAGGTCAGATAGTTGACAAGATTTGATTGACTAGACAGGTTCAAAATCAGTTAACTACTCTTGCCAAGTCCTACAGTGAGAGGGGCCATCAGTCAGAAATGGAGCTAATAAAAGGCTTTCAAGCACTCCTACTTTTCCTTCACTTCCCAAATGTTTTTTTACCTTGCTCTTACTTGTCCTACTTTTTTCTTGAATTTCCTATGTTTTCCCCCTACTTTTTCCTAGTTTTTGTTTCACAACTCCGAAAAATGAAATCTCATTAAATATTTGTCATAACCATGCCACACACTGGCATATGAAAATCACACATTGAAGGGCTTGGGTGCAGGAGTACTGCAACTTTACTTCCAAGAGCTTAGTTGAGGATGGAGCACAAGTGTTGTGAGTACAGAACATGCCAAATGAGGCTTGTGATGCTGTGGACATGGGTGAGTATCAACGAAAACTACTCCTGAAAGCCTGCAAAAGTCTTACTTTCTTTTTTGGATCATACTATTCTGCTTTTTCACCTAAGTCTGCTGAAAGCCTGTAATAAGGCATTGGAGATGGTGTTAATATTTGTGTGTACCTACAAAAAATAACTGCACCACACTTCAGGGATGCGTCTAGGATTTATCGTTAGAGAGGCACTTTTACATTTTCCACCTTCTATATCATTTTGAATCATATTGGTTCATAGATGTGGTTGTCGTCATCACATTTTTACCTCTTGTTTTTCCAGCGCTGGCGTGGGTCGTACAGGCACCTACATCCTGATTGATACCATGCTCGACATGATGAAGAAAGAAAAGAAAGTAGACATCTACAACGTCATCTACAACCTGCGGAGCCAGAGGAACCTGCTCGTTCAGTCTCTGGTACGTACACTCTTCAATAGCCTGATCAAATTGAACGATCAACCCTTCGCATGAACCTGAAAACTGTGGAAATGATTGGAGGGGTGCAGCCATGGCTGGAGGGGTGCGGCCATGGCTGGAGGGGTGCGGCCATGATCCAAAGGATGTGCATATTTTGTGTGTGACTGAAGAACAATTCAATTGATCTAAAATATAGATACTGACAAATTCTGCCCTGACGAAAATGCCCATGTGCACTGACCTGTATACGGTAATTCGCCGAACAAAATTAGAAGCTATTTTTGCTCTGGTGCAACGCTCGCGCGAGGTTGCGCGCGTTTTTTAATTTCAGTCACGTGCGCATTTTGGAAAGTTGTTAACACCCTTAGGCTGTTGGTCGAAGCTGCATCGAGCGCGTGCGTAAAACACGCACGCGAGCATGGTGCCACTGCAGTAAATGCTTCTAATTTTGGTCGCCGGATTAGTCTATGGAATGAGCTCATCATTTTCAGGCAGCTGGGCGTTAATGCTGGTACTGCAAAAAGAACAGTGGTACTGCTATTGATACCACTTTCATCCAATATGAAATGATCCCTGAGCACTCTGGTAATATAATATAGCTCTATAATATTTAATATAGCTCTATAATATTCAATATAGCTCTATAATATTTAATATAGCTCTATAATATTTAATATACATGTAGCTCTATCATATTTGATATAGCTCTATCATATTTAATATAGCTCTATCATATTTAATATAGCTCTTTAATATAGCTCAAGGTTTGTGCACAAAAATGAGTGGACCCATCAGTGTTTACTTTACACAACAAGTTGGCATTCTTGTAAGTTGTACAGTGTTTCTAAAACTGAAGAACCCCACCAGATCCGCAATGCTAAGATATTACACCGTCTGTGCCTACAGGTTCAGTACATCTTCATCCACAAGGCCTTGATGGAGGAATACCTGTATGGTCACACTGAGGTGGATGTGGGCAGCGTGCATATTCTCTGCCAGAAGCTGTGTGCCAAGAACCCTGACGGCGAAGACACTGGAGTGGAGACTGAGTACCGGGTATGTCACTCTCAGAAAGCTTGGACAAGTCTTGCCTGTCAGAAACTGAAGCTGATTGTACAGACTAGGAGGTGGAGGTTACAGATTTGAGCCCTGAAAAGACACACCACTGCCCCACCACCCCCCCCCCAGCCCCAATACCGCAATTGTGCACCATAAAGAGTTTGTAACTGAGATTCCATTGTATGCAGTGCACATTTGAAAAGGTCATTTCTAGATGTATCAACCTTTTCAAATGCACAGTGGGCTCTTGTACAATGGCCTCTTCTTTACAAACTCTTGGTTTTTTTTTTTTTTCAAGCCTTGTTGCCCAATATAAGGCTTGAATTTTTACTTTGGGTAAAGGGTTACAACAGAGGTGGTAGGGTTGGCCACATTTTAGGTTGCTAGCCCCACCACCGTCGCGGTTTTCCTGGGTCCAGATGTAAAGAGTAGAGAAATCTTCAATAGCTATCAAAGAAATTATCCTAATTTTCAGACCTATAGACCCAGGCAGGGTAACTTCCCTATTCCCTGCCATGGAATTTCCCTACCATTAGGCGTTTGTTCATTTTAAATTGGCCGTGGTTGTTTTAAGACCACTTACGACATCGTGTGGAATAACTTTTTATTATTATATAAACAAACTGTGGCAAAATACATCCTGCCGAATTTTTTCTTGGTGCCAACTTTTGAATCGGTAAGCTCACTGTGCCCTTGGAAACCAAATATTGGCAAATATTGTGCTTTGAACTCAAAACCAGCACAATATCCAGACCTCGAGTGTTCTAGACCAATGCCAAGACAAAGACCAGTCTTGAGACTGGCAAAAACTGAGATCAAGACCGAGACCCTTCTCAAGGCCTGCAGCACTGTAAATGAAAGGATGAATTAAGATCGGTTAAATTTCTAGGTGAAATTTGCTATGTCAAGACACAAGTGATTGATGCAGTCATGATCTAAACTCTCATCTTGTTTTCAGACTGTGGCCAGCCTGCCGGTGGAAAACACCGACCAGAAGACTGGGAACATTGAGGCCAACAAGCAGAAGAACCGACTCAGACAGGTCATCCCATGTGAGTAGCACAGTAACGTAACGTGGGTCAGTTTCCTGCTAGGTGTGTCATTTTTTTAAGGCACAGTGCAAGAAAAGGCCGGAGAAATCCCTGTGCACAAAACTGGCTAAGTGAGGAGATCACGGGCATAGTTCCGGGGTTGGGGGATTTCATTACCTTAACAAAAATGCAAACCTATCTTCATAGGCCGTGCAGGTGTCTGAGTTTGGTGACTATCAACTGATAGATTAGGCTCCCCCCCCCCCCAAAAAAATAAAAAACTTGATGCCCTTAAATGGGAAAAATCGGGAGGGAGGGTCTGTTGGTTATTTTTTTTTACCATCCATGAAAACATCAAAACAATACTACATAACTCGTGTAACTCGGGAGTCGGGAGGCTAAAAGTAAGCTTATTTAAAAGTGAGATGGCTTAATGCACATTTGTGCCACCCTCGCTTTATATAAAGAGAATGATTGAAATAAAACTTGTTCATTTTGTACGGGAAAAGGTGAGATTTTGAAAATTCCTTAAAAAAAAAAAAAATGACTTTTGTGACTTTCTGGGTCAGTCGTGGAGGGCAGCAGAACTATTTCTTTTTTGGGACTGATATTCAAACTTGTTTTGGTATTCCAGATGACAGAAACCGAGTCAAGTTGGAACGTCTGACGGGCCAGGAGCATTCCAACTACATCAATGCCTCCTCCATTGACGTAAGAAAGATTCCCCTGAAAACGAGACATTCAATGAAAAAAAGACACCTGTGGTTTATTGAATAACTACTTTTCAAGTGTTGAATTACTTGTGGCTCGACAGTAACTCAGGCTTATCTTATTATTGTTATTATTATTTTATTTCTCTCCACATAATAGATACAATATCGTTATAAAACCCAGGATAAAAATCTGCATAAAAATCAACATAAAAAAAATAATAATAAATGTGGAGAAGGCAAGACCATGGAGGAAACAAATTCCTATGACCCAAAGGTACAGTCTGCCCAATTAAAATGTGAAATAGACAAAATAAACATGTACTAAAACACAAAAGTTAACACACACACACATTTAAAATGAGAATAAAACAAATTTAAAAAAATTTTAAAAAAATGTTCACAGCTTTTTAGAATGAGGAAAGTGAAGGGGAACAACAAATTTAAATGGGTAATGAGTTCCACAAAGCAGGCAGGCGATGAAACAAAAAATTCTTAAAGAGTATTACATCTAGAGAACGGAATTACACAGGTTGGGAAATCTCTACGATGGTTAACTTGAAAGAGTGAATTATCAATACCAGTTTGATTGTAAACAAATTGGTAACAGAAACAGACTGTTTCCCCGGCGAAAGAAGTTTTAGTACAGACAGTCGCTGGGAGTAATCCAAATAGTCAGCTGTGTCGTGGTTAATTGCATGTTGCTTAAAATAAAATCTTTGTGTGCATTAGATGCACAAAAGCAACCAAAAATAGAAGACTCTATTTGGAGGGTTGCAGACGCCCCAAAATAGCAAAAGGTGGTTTTTCGTTAACAAAAGAAGAAAATTTCCAAAAAAATATCCAGTTTGTTTTCTAACATAAAGTATGTTGGAAGAACATTTTTAGAAAAATGAAATCAATTTTTTTTTTTAAAGCACGGAAAAACAAAAATTAATCTGAGCAGTGAACGAAAGATCTTTTGTTTCAGCTGTTTGATTCCATTAGATACAGCAATCCAATGACAATTTGCTGTCGTTCAATTCAGTAGGTGCTGGGAGCATAAGTTTTTCTGTGCATTTGGTCTTTAGGGTTATGAGCACAAGAGGGCCTACATCGCAGCCCAGGGGCCCCTGCCAAACACCATGGGTGACTTTTGGCGTCTTGTCTGGGAGAATCAATGTTCCACCATCGTCATGCTGACAGAGTGTGAGGAGAGAGGGCAGGTAAGTTCCTTCCAGAGAGCTATATTACATGACTAGTGCACCCAGACGGGCGCAATGGGGTGCAACGGGAGGGGTGGCTGTGAAGGGAGGGGTGCATGTCGGAAGAACAATTTCAATTATTCCAAAAGAGGGCTGGTTTAATACTCACATAGTTATAAATGTGCATTTCATTGGTACATCGTCTTGCCCAGCCTGAATCTTGTTGAGATTAACAATGTTGTGTTCCTGAACGCATGAAAATCAGTATAAAAGCAGACTTGCAAATAGCTGTACAGAAGCTTCGGTCAATTTTTAGCTTTTCACAGGTTGTCCACGATCATGGATGTGTCCAGCAGGCTTTATGCACTCCATACTTGGGCTTATTGCTCTACTCATTTAATGTAGTTTTATGGTTCCTTCATTCACCGTACCCTGTAGTTGCACCATGGCCCATCGAGAGGGCAAGTACGGCAACATCGAGGGTCTCAAAAGTTAGAACGTTGTCTGGATTGGGCAGATTCTAGCAAAATGCATTGAGGATTCATGAACAAAGCAATTCAATTATCTTTTGTAACCGACATGTGGTCTTTATTTTCAGAACGTGTGCACCAAGTATTGGCCCGAGTCTGGGGAGAATGTGAACCCCGCCTTCCTGACTGTATCCGTCAAAGAGGTCAAGGAGGAGGACGAGTACACAGTCAGAGACCTGGAGGTCTCCACTACCAAGGTAAGGGGGAACTGCACAACTTGCCTTTGAGCTTGGCCATGGAAGAAACCCAGCCATGCTAAATTGCCAAGGCTTTTCAGCGACTTCGTCCACTTAATACTAAACCTTGCAATGTACCAGTAGAGTACTGTAGATTAGTCAAGGAGTGCGTCAAAAGTCAGGACTATGCTATTTGCTGTTAAATGCTCCTTTTGGGAGCAAGACTGTGTTTCCTTTGAGAATGCATTGTGCTCCCAGCTGGAACAGTTGAGTGAGTAAGCATTCATAGCATAGACCAATGTTCCATATGGGATCAGGCTGTTCCTGGTGTGTGTTCCCAGTTTGAATAGGCGAAGGTCCTGTCGGAACTTTTCAAGTATTCCATGAAATTGAACTTTAAACTGCACACTATCCTAATAAGAAATTGCACATTATGCTAACTACAGGATTGGTGCCTCCCAGGCTTGGCTTGAGACTTGAGCAGAGTGACTTGAGACTTGACCAGAGTGACTTGAGACTTGACCAGAGTGACTTGAGACTTGACCAGAGTGACTTGAGACTTGACCAGAGTGACTTGAGACTTGACCAGAGTGACTTGAGACTTGACCAGAGTGACTTCAGACTTGACCAGAGTGACTTCAGACTTGACCAGAGTGGCTTGAGACTTGAGCAGAGTGACTTGAGACTTGACCAGAGTGACTTGAGACTTGACCAGAGTGACTTGAGACTTGACCAGAGTGACTTGAGACTTGACCAGAGTGACTTCAGACTTGACCAGAGTGACTTCAGACTTGACCAGAGTGACTCGAGACTTGACCAGAGTGACTGGAGACTTGACCTGGGTGACTCGAGACTTGACCAGAGTGACTCGGGAATTGGCCAGAGTGACTTGAGACTTGACCAGAATGTCATGAAACTTAACCTGTCATAGACGTAAGGTACCTTGGACGTTGAATTTAGACATGCATTCCTTGGTTTTATCCCCGGTGTCTCTGTCCCTTCTTCCAGGGAGCAGGTACCAAGTCTATCCGTCAGTACCACTACCACGGCTGGCCTGAGGTCGGCACCCCAGACAGCTCGGCTTCCCTGGTGAAGGTTATAGGTCAGGCTCATGAATATCAGCATGACATTGGCCGATTCCCAATTCTTGTTCACTGCAGGTAACAAATGTAACAATTATTTATTGTAAATTGAGTTTAATGGTATTGAATTTTGGCAGGATGATCTATTTTTTTATTTCTTTACATTTTTATGTTGATTTTTTTTGTTTCAATGTTTGGTTTATGCATTTGATTATTTTCCCATTAGTTAGTTTTATTTGTTTTAATTTGTTTTATGTTTTATTTGGCGTTTTTTTATTTATTATAATTTTGAAATCATATATTCCAGTATGTGATACAATTCTGATTACCAAAAAAAGGAAATGTTACAAAAAGTTGAACTTATAAGCTTAAAAATAGCTTCCTTGCTATGTCGGAGCGGAACACATAATGTTGACCCAGAGCCAGCCAGGGCGACTTTCGAGTTATAGTTTTTAGACAAATCTTAGGAACTGTCAGTGTTTTCACCAGCATAATGTCAATCAATAAACCAAAATGAGGAACTGAGTGCATGTATGTGCTTTCTAACACAGTTCAAATAACACAAGTTGGGAAAAAAAGTTCAGAGAGAGTTTGACAGGATCCTGTTTCCTGTGGCCGTATATGCTATAAATAGCACACACTCTTGTGTAGCTGATCAGAAGATGCGCAGGCACCCTGATCACAAATTGCACAAATGTGTCAGGAGTTCAGTGTGCCGAGTTTAATTCCTCGGATGTCATTAAATTATGTTGACTTTGTTTTTAAGCTGGTAGACAGTTATATTGGTACCACCTATCTGAGCAGAAAATCTTATTAAATTCAAGGGAGGTTTGTTAAAACACTAGGAGAAATATCCACCAAGTCATGTGTGAAAGACTATGTGAGATAAGTGTTCATCTAATTATAGGATTCGTTTGTTTCTGGAGAGGGATGCAATTTCGTTTTCAGTGAATTTTGATTGTGTAGTATTTTTTTACTTTATGGTTTCTTTTTTTGGGGGGGGTTTTTTTTTTTTTTTTTTAGGGGGGCGCGGTGTTTATTTGTTTGTTTGTTTGTTTTATTTGTTATTTATATATTTATGTTTTTGTTGTTTTGTTGTTTTTGGGGTTTCATTTTTTTGTCACAGGGCTTGTGCTATTTTTTTTCCCCCGACTATCCCTGGGCTAGTTCACTGTACAGTTCACTAGTCCGCTATTTTCGGAGAATATTTTTGATAGGTGAAACAACAATGCGTTGTCAAGAGAGCATAAGAATAACTCTATTAAAAATCAAAGTACATTGAACATTATCCATGTACACAAAAACATACTCACAATAACACTGGTGAATCAAAGTGGACAGGGGGCATTAGGACCGTGGCTTTGATAATCAGTGTCCAAAATCCCATCCTACAAAATCCCATCTGCAGCCTGAAACCGACCATCTAGATAAAGTGTGCATTGTGATTTAACAGCTTTATAACCCCAACAGTTCTGAATCCTCCAATTTCAATACGATTTTTCACACCACCTAGGGAGTTAGGGTTAAACCTCATTGTGATTCTGGGCTCTGGATGCGATTTTTTGACCCTCGTTGTTAAAATCACATCCACCTATTCCTCCTGTCCATTTTGGTTTCACAGTCTAACATGATCAGTTCACACTATTCACATTGCAGTAATCATCTTGGTAAAACTGACCTGCTCAGTGTTCGTGGGCAGTCATTGTCCAGTAGAACTTATCACTGAACTTGGGGAAATTAGCAAGAGGAAAGTTTCCCGGGCTGTCCCACACGGAACTTAGAATGGGTAAAGTGACCATCATCTTAGTTAGTTTTACTATTAAAAAAAAGGGGGGGGGGGCGGGTCTATAATATGCATGAGCTAATCTTTATCTTCTCTTAACAGTGCGGGCTCTGGACGCACTGGGGTGTTTATCGCCCTGAGCTACCTGCTTCAGAGGGCCAAGGCTGAGGGACTCGTGGATGTCTTCCAGACGGTGCGTGCACTCAGACAACAGCGCCCTCACATGGTGCAGGATGTGGTAAGTCCTCTTCCCATTTAGTTATGTCAGCACTATTTACAAATTATCCTGCGTTAATTAACCCTTCTGAGCAGTAGAAGTACAAGTGATGTCACATAGATTTGTTTTGTTTGTTGATTTTTTGTACTTCATTAGGAGCCTCAAGGTAACCAATATTATTTCTTTCTGAGTTTGAAAATCGTACTCGTGGTGCTTGTCACAAAAACAGACAGAAATTGAAATGATCTCAACTTGTATGTACTGTAATTCATACCCTTATGCCACAGCACTCTTCTGTCACAAATGGCTTCACCAATGCAGCGAGTTAAACGCAGTACGACATCATTATGTCAAAATATTATTTATCGTCAAACAAACCACAAGGGAAACTGACTAGGTGATTTTGAATGACTTTTCAAAGTGAACAAAGAAAACGGAATAAGAACCTACGACCTCCGGAATACCATACCAGTGCTCTACTAAGTTGTCAGTGTCTTTGTTCTGGGGGGGGGGGGGCTAGTCAAAAGTCATAATGACGTATGGCCAGGGATCACGCTCAGTCACGCTCAGTATGCATTACATAAGATTTGGTCTAGTTACCAGTTCATGCTTAGCGAAGCATATCTATGCTTTGCAAAAATATGGGTATGGAAATGCCACAGAATGAAACCCATGTTCCAGTTTGCTTCCAGCTGTAGGGAGCAATTGCTGTAAAGCCTCTTGCTCAAGAACAAAATAGGCTGTTGCTGCTTATGCTGAAGATTCTTCCACAGAAAACAACTCCGACACAGTAACTACTTGGCTGTAACGCTAAAAGAGTCACCACATAGTTTGAGTGCTTTCGTTTGGTTGGTTCCCCCACAGGCACAGTACCAGTTCTGCTATCGCGCCATGATGGAGTACCTGGACTCCTTCGACCACTACGCCAACTTTAAGTAAGTCAAGTCACCAGGCTAGAGCCCCGGTGAGCCACTAAATGATACAGCCTCCTGCTCATCAGTACTAGAGTATGTGTGTGTTGGACAGGTCAGCCCCTGGGGGAAAGGTAGATCAGATTTTCTGTTTTACAGGAGCTTATTTTTGTAAAAGGAATTGCGGATACATTCCAAGAATATTTTTAACTCGGTGTTTTATAAGTGTAGACGGTGCAAATCATGATAATCAGATTGTAAACAAATAAATGCAGTTGTCATTACTAGAATTGTACTTATAATGGAAATCACTAGATTTGAAATTAGTGTATATTTTACTTAATAACGAGTATTATTGAAGTTTTTTTTTAATGGTTATTGGTTAATGGTTATTGGTACAAATGAGGCTAAAATGATCAAAAGATGAACAACTTTTTCATCAAAAATTGAAAATTGTCTTCCTGTATCTTGCGTGCTCAAGTGCACGTTTGGGATTGGACAGGTTGTGAACCGTTCACCACTGATTTTGAACCCACTGTATACAATTTACACAACATCCTGTTTTTGTGAATTTTTTGTGAATTGTATGACACGCTGTTGTCGTGATTTTCTTCCCACCATGTCTTAAATGTCAACAGAGATATGCATTTGGTTATTGCTTGTATCCCCCCTTGATAAGCGTACATTTTGGTGCAGACAAATCATAACCACGAAATAGGTAAAATACACCGACTTTTATATATATTCAGCTATTTTTCATATGTTATAGTTATGGTACTTGCGTCTCTGTATTACTCAGTTTGTGGTCGCAGCAAGTCAACGCTGATAATTCAGGGTGAATTTTGTTATTAAAAATTCGGAAAATGTTGCGAAATTGAGGGTTTTTTTATTTGAGGAATCACCATGTGTGTTTGTGGTTACAACGCAATAAGAAAAAGCCCTTTGAAATTTGGTACTTAAAAAGCACATGACTGGAAATAAAATTATCCGTCACTTGAAAATGCTTAATGATAAATAAGTAGTTTTAATGACTTGTATAGTGAAGATGCTCATTATATATTTACGATGCATTGATTTTTATGTAAATTTCTTGACATGGTTTTAATACCAGCATTTTTTATACAGATAATTTAAGGTGCATTTACTTAAGTACGATGTTATGTAACAGCATTAGTACCAGTTTACAGAAGTGGCTGTATAAAGTTACTCGACATGTAGTCGGCAGAATATATTTTAGTGCAGGAAAACAAATCTCAGAATATTAAACTGGTGTAGTTTTTCTGAACATGACGAAGTTTGAAATTTGCAACATCTCAGAGATTTTCCCGACACAGACCTGCATTTGAAGTATGCCCGTTTTGTATCGTCTGTAAATAATGCATCAAAATTGCTTCTAGTCGGCAAGCAAGCTATTTTTTTAACCTTATAAGCTCAACTTTTTCGTAATATTTTCATGTTTTTGTAATCGGATTGTATCACATAGTGGAATATATATTTTGTGATTTATATAATGTATCGATTTTGCATAGTTATGATTGCTAAGATCCAAGTAGGGATGCAGGGTAGGTGAACAAATTTTTTTAAACGGGCAAAATTAATTAACATTTTCTACAAAAAGAGCTAACACAGTGTTGCCCAAAACAACATACGACAGTTCAAATCTTCAGCCTTCTTGAGTGAAATAAATCCTCATGTGGCTAATTCCTTAAAAAAAATTAAGAGATTTTCTGTAATTTAGCCAACAATAAGTACTCTGAAGTTCAACTTTAAAAGAAGTCTGGTACTCTAACATGTTTAAAATCTTTGGCAGTATGAACTTGGAATTCTCCAGACTAAAACATTTTTACTTCAGCCCTCTCCCTCTTGTGAAATTTCTATAAAGAGTATCTACAGAATAAGTACTATGCATGCTAATTTGATAATCAATTTTTCAATTTAATGATTACCCTGAACGGATCAGGGGGAAAGAGTCTTTCATTATAACTTTTTTGCTTAACATATGACAAGATTGTAAGTACTTGATGATTAAGTGTACACAGAGAGCTTGCCGCCTTAAAACTATATGTAATTAAGCATTTTCCTTACGCAGATTTGTACCACAGTTGTTTGTATGTATTTGTTTTGAGTTGAGTTTCTGTTAATCGAACCACTTTATTTGTCAGATTCTACCGCGAATTTTGGTTCTGTAATTGTTCCTTTCTTTCGGTTGTGTTTTGTTTTTAATGTCAGTAGTTTAATGTCAATAGTTTAATGTCAATAGTTTGAATTCCTTTTTTGTTGGTCCCTTGCTTCTTTGTTTATTGTCAGGTAGGAAATTTATCCCAGAATGAATTGAAATGTTGTCTTCTTTTATAGTTTGGATTCTACTAAATTTCTCATTATTTTGGTGAATACGTCACAAATTATGCTTTAATTGAATGTATGTGTGTTTTTTTTAAAGTATATATTGTATTTATACTCGGTGTATACTCAGTGTATGCAAACAAAGATATTTTATGTATTTTTATCTAAATTGCAAGCTTGTGGTTTGAGCTGCCAAATTTTGTGGGAGCAAAATTTACTTAAGGGGGTGGAGCTTGAATTTTTGTTTGTTTGTTTGGTGTTTTTTTTTTTGGGGGGGGGGGCCTCAGGGCTACATATGTTTCATTACAGCTTCTAAAGAATGTTTGGGAATTTTTTGAAACAATTTGGGTATACATGCACTGTCACCTTTGTGCCCCAGCCTTGGGCGACCCCATCAAACTCCAAGCTCAGCCTTTTAAATAACCATGTTATTTGATTTACCCAGCAATATATGGTACCAAGGGGGTACCCCCTCTTGTCCCTATAACCTATTACACACTCCAGACTATTGTTACCTAACACAATGACCAACACAAAACAGGGGGGGGGGGTTCCCACCGTCCCATATCTTGCTTCAAATGTTACTTAATTAAGTACTGTGCGAGAAAGCTGCATAATTGTATTTTCCATTCTTATAAAATTAGAAATCCGCAGATGTTAATAACGTCTGTCGATGCTTGTATTATTTCTCCATGCTTCTAGTAATAAACCTTGACTGCGTTGTAGTTTGAAGATTCTTTTTAATGAGTATAAGCAGAAACGTAACGCAGGATCTGGTTCACATTTTCGTTTTAATGACAGCTTTTCCCAGTGTATTTCAAACTCGTTCTTTTAATCATAAAGGAAAGAAAAGACGCGTTCCATAGGTCACACAGTTTCTTTGCGTCCATTTGTAAGCTTTGATTTACACTCCCTCTTCAGCATCATGCACAAGTGAATGGACTTTTGGATTAAATTTGAAATATTAAAGGGCTTTAAACATATTTCGAAACTATCTGAACAATTCGTTACATTTTAGGGGGAAATTCTTCGAAGTTGCTTCAGGTTTGCTAAGTCCAAAGCAAATTCTTCGTTTTAAATTTGTCACTTGGAAAATTGAAACGTAGTTCTTTTTGCTCTGTTTTTATGGTCCTGATTTTATTCAGGTATTCTCAGTTTCATCTTTTCAACATTTCTGCATTGTTTGAATTTTCTTTATTTTCTGTACTTTCCCCTTCAGTCTGTTAAACATGTTTGGGTTTAAATGTTGTGAACAAAATATGCTGTGTCCACAATATGTTTATACACTTCCAAGTTCCAATACCTGATGAATTTATATAACCACAGCGCTATTAATAATAAACTGCATGGATATGTACGGGGGGGGGGGGAAGCAATGTGCTTTATACAGTACAACATATCACGATTGAAACGAATTTGCAATGTATGAACAATCAAGCCTGGGTGAAAACCGAAAATCTAATCAGGAAATGTCAAACTTTTGAGAGGCCACTGAAATTTTATGACATTAAAGTTGCTATTTCCGTGCGCTTTTGAATCATTTTTACAAAAGAATTTAACAGAATGCCCTTTACTAATGCTTGTTTGCATGTGCATGCCATAGGTAACAGAATAAACGGCTTTTTACATTGCATAGTGTCGCGCAGTGCAAGAACTAAATTATAATTGGCAGTCCGCCGCTTATTCAAAAATGTGTAAAGTATTTATTCGATAACTAAACTTTGAATGATTCTTTTTCGTTCAATGCCTCTTTGGAAAGCTAGTAACAACATTGGTTATAGACAATTATAGCACTTAAATTTTATAATAAATTAATGGTGCCACGCCCAAAAAACATGGACATCGGCTTTCTTTTTTTACATGAATGAACTCTAGTCTGAAATACAACGGGAAAACTAACTACTGCTGCCAGATACTCCTAGGCAAATAGTGATTATATATTCACAGAGTACCGTAGTTCCGTCTGATCGTGCATGGAGAAGGGAATAATCTCGGTCGAGATTATACAAAATAATAGCGCAGATGTACATGTGCTTCCCAGGATAACTTGGAGTAGGAATAGACACGGGATGAAGTTTCTGTAGTCTGCATAATTTGCATTCACAGCTGTGATATTGGGACCCCAATGGAAATAAGCCTGTAAAATTGGCTCTTTTGGGGGCTATCCCAGGTTAAATCAACTGTTTTTTGTGGGGGTTTTCTGTCATATTGTAAACGAGTCGGTTTTAACCTGAATAAATCAATCGATCAAATCAAATCAAACATTACTCAGTACTACATGTAAACAGTTCAGATTTCTGCCAAACATGCTGTAGGGATTTATACTCGGTTGTTTCTGCTGTTTAAAAGGAATCATGCACTAGGATTTGTATGACTTGAATATGTTACTGTGAATTTCCACCTTTTTTGTAGGAACCTATAGGGAGAAATTTCAACATTTTGGGCTTTTATGTGAAAGTATTTTTTTTATTCATAAGCCAAAGTATGACGTCATCGAAGTCACAACAGCAGTGCCTCTATAGCTTTGTGTACAGATGTTTCAAACATTTCTACATTTTAATTAAAATTAGCTGGCCTAACGTTTCAAACGTAAGCAAGTTCTTTCTCAAAGGCAAATGACCATTTTTTTCTTCTACGTTTGTATCTACATTTTTCTACATTTTCTACATGTTTAACATGTTTAACTTGATTTGAATTAAGCATTGATCGAGTCCGCGGCCCGTATTTCTTCAAAACTTTGTCGGCGGGTTATTTTGAAGGATTGATTTCAGTACTGTTCTTTTCGTGCATTTGTTAAGGAGCCCTGTATTACTTAACAAAAATTGCGCCCTCTTGCATAAAATGATGGCAGGTTTTTCTAAGAACTTGTGAAGCATTCAGATCACCGTTTGTGTTTTTGTAACACACGGTAATATGCATGAAAACAAGTTGAGCTAGATATCCAACATGTTTCCGTTAATTGGTTAATGCGCTATAATAACTATAGGCCTAAGGCCGGCCGGCCGGCCGGGAATCCATGTGTCCGTATTGCGTTATGCGTACAAATGAAATTACATGGAAAGCAATGGAACACGCAAAACGGATAATACGCATTGCGGGTGATCCATTTCATTTTTACGCATAACGCAATACGGACACATGGATTCCCGGCCTTAACAATAACAGTTTAAAGTCTATTCTGTACATTTTGGAATTATTTTTGTCGGCGGTAGTCCTTTTTTTTGTTCTTTTCAAGTGTATTTTGTGCATGCTTGTTGCATAATTGCATATTGCTATGTGGCTCACTGTGAGTCTGAATTCGGGATTTTTGTCATGGTGATTTTAATATCGCAGCATTGTTACGGTGGTTCTACCATAAAAAAGTACTAATAAAGCGGCTTAGCCTTTGCAAAACAAGTGGAGCGTAAAGGGTCTTGGTCTCTGCAGTAGTGTGGTTAGAGTAAAATTTGTGTTAGAAAAATGCTACATTCATGTATATTACCCAAAAATAGCTTAATTCAAAATTTCTGCTTTATTTACGTCCCACGAAACACCACCTCCGATAATATACAAATGTGACCTGACGTCTTTGATCAAATGATTTTTTTAAGTCAATGATACATTATAGCATTCAATGTACAGAGTCAATCAATCGAGAAAAACATACGCACAGATGGGACATTTAAACATGACAATTGTTTTTCAATGGTTTTAGAGCCTAAATCGCGATGGTTAATAGGCGAGAAACGTAACGTTTATTTCACTGGCTTCATCAGTCGGGGTCATTCCTTTGAGAGTCGGGTCAACAAACTTTGCGTGATCCATGCACATGCGCTATGTGCACTACTGAAGTAGTCTTTTCTTTCCGGCCCGGACGCAGTGAGCGTAACCCGTGGCTATTTCTGTACGGATAATTGAGAAATTGAACTCTACTCCTGCCTCCATAGTTTAACCATAGAGCAAGGAACAGGTTTAACCATTCCTTCCTCTATGGTTTACCTGACAAGCATTTTAATCTAATCAAAGGGTTTGGCCATTTTAAGGCGGTCAATCCACATAAAATGGTCAATGTTTGTATTTAATTAGGACAGCTTAATTGAACCATGGAGGAATTGAACCATGATTGAACTGAAAGTGAAAGAATCTGGAAAATGGTATTTACCATGAATAATAAATCCCCCATGGTTACAACGAAGGAAATTGCCTCAAGAGTAATGTAGGCCTTGTACAAACATGTAGCTTGAAAACGATGAAATTAAATGAAATGAAATTGGCAAATAAATAGAAGTGGGCCTATGTGCAAGTGATTTTGCGACTCTTATGGGACAGTACGTGTCGGGTTTTATATCAGGATTTATACCTGGATTTATACTATATTTGAAAACTTCCATTTTGAATGGCAAGTGATAAGGACACTTAAATATGTTAATTATTTTACCATTTTATTTTAAATCTTCTGTTTAAACCTAGTATTATTTTAGTGGTTTTTATAGTTTTTAAATATATGATAAAATAGTCATAAACATAAAAATTATATTACCGACCGACCGACCGATCGACCGACCGATCGATCGATCAAGACCCACACTATTTTTACATGATTATAATATCGTGTGTAGCCAATTTACTGTGGTGAAGTTGTACATAACGTGCACATACATCCTAATCACATATACAAAAGGGTCATACTCCACTTATGGTACATTTTTCACATGGAGAAACTAAGGAACCATGATTTTTCACCAGATCAGCTTTTGACTTATGAGCATCATGGAGGAAGGAAAATCTGTTTCCTTCCTCCATGTGAGCATCAAGGATTAATTTATCTTAGTTACCACCTTTTATAAAGAGGGAAAATCGTTTTTACAAGTCGAGAATTAAAAATCCACGTCATCGTACAGATTTATTTTATTCATGGAGAGAAACCACTAACTAGAACCATGGACCGGAGCTCCATGCCAGAACAAAACATTTACTGTACGAGAAACTTTGTATACAAAATGTAGTTTTCGAATGGCTGCAGGGTCGACAAACTTTCCGCGTTGTAAATACCGTACCATCGCAGGCGGCGAATGCAAAAGTTTGTTGACCTCACCAGCCTCATAAGACGCGCCTCCCGAAATGAGCCAATTGTATCATATTTAGGACAGCTTAATTGAACATGTGTTCCTTCCTCCATGATTGAACCATGATTGAACTGAAAGTGAAAGAATCTGGAAAATGGTATTTACCATGAATAATAAATCCCCCATGGAAATTGCCTCAAAAGTAATGTAGGCCTTGTACAAACATGTAGCTTGAAAACGATGAAATGAAATGAAATGAAATTGGCAAATAAATAGAAGCGGGCCTATGTGAGTATGTGCAAGTGATTTTGCGACTCTTATGGGACAGTACGTGTCGGGTTTTATATAAGGATTTTAATTTTGACCTGGTTTTATACTATATTTGAAAACTTCCATTTTGAATGGCAAGTGATATTAATTAAAAAGGGACACTTTAATATGTTAATTATTTTACCATTATATTTGTACATCTTCTGTTTAAACCTAGTATTATTTTAGTGGTTTTATAGTTTTTAAATATATGATAAAATAGTCATAAACATAAAAATTATATTACCGACCGACAGATCGATCGATAGATCGATCGATCGATCTGTCGGTCGGTAATATAATTTTTATGTTTATGACTATATTGATCGATCAATCAATCAATCAATCAATCAATCAATAATTCAATCAATCAATCAATCAATCAATCAATCAATCAAGACCCACATTATTTGTACATGATTATAATATCGTGTGTGGCCAATTTACTGTGGTGAAGTTGTACATAACGTGCACATACATCATAATCACATATACAAAAGGGTCATACTCCACTTATGGTACATTTTTCACATGGATAAAGGAACCATGATTTTTCACAGATCAGCTTCAAGGATTAATTTATCTTAGTTACCACCTTTTATAAAGAGGGAAAAACGTTTTTACAAGTCGAGAATTAAAAATCCACGTCATCGTACAGATTTATTTTATTAATGGAGAGAAACCATGCCAGAACAAAACATTTACTGTACGAGAAACTTTGTATAGTTTTCGAATGGCTGCAGGGTCGACAAACTTTCCGCGTTGTAAATACCATCGCAGGCGGCGAATGGAAAAGTTTGTTGCCCTCACCAGCCTAAGACGCGCCTCCCGAAATGAGCCAATCAGAAGGCTCATTTCTCATCGGCAATATTAATATTCTGACGTCAGTCGCCGTGCTGGATTTTTCTTGAAAACGTATAGTTCATGTGACATTTATGCATAAACAAATAAATCAATTCTGGAGTCAAATTACATTTTTTATTCATGTAGTAGCTGCTGGGATCCTGTTGTACATCTAAACAAAATTGCGACTTGCTTGAGGAGTACACTTTATAAATAAGAAAATCAACAACTATATGTTAAATACATACAAATTACGCGCGGCCGAGTTGTTGAGCTGAATCGATGAGAAAAGTAACACGATGCTTTGTATGCCACGTACGTACGTATCGTGTGGCATGCGTAGTAAATAAATGCATTGCACGCGGTACGCACAGGCAAATGACGACAGAATTGTAAACCGAATTTAACACGAAAGGCCAGCATTTTGTTTGCTTTTATTGCTGAAGTTCAGAGTAAAGTCCGCGAAATATATCTGTCTTTACCTGATAAAAAACTTGCCATTTATCAACTTCACATCGTCAGACAACGTTGACTAAGTTTTACCGGCATTTTCTGGACTGGGAGAGTTGGAGTTGGACTACCTGGGGTGTTGGATGGAGTGCTAACTTAGTGTGGTGGTCCATCAAATCTCCATTCGTCCTGACATCGAATTCATTCTCGTGTGAGGAAATCAGAGGCGGTCGACCATGCTGACAACAAACTAGTGTTGACACAGCATATTTTCTATGGGGCAACTTTTCTCCAAACTTTCAACCTCATACGGGAATTAATTTTATAATTGATTGTGAAGTTTCTTAATTTACGCCGTCAGTGGCAACATGGCATGCCGTGGAAAGACCGCGCCTTTCATAAACTCTCGAGGGTTTTGTGAATGAGACTGAGACTAGTGAGAGGCAAGTTGTAGAACGTGGCCGTAGTAGTGTTTTGCATGGAAATTGATAAATCCGCAGAGATTTGCCTTCACCGATGCCCTGCCTCAGCTGGAGAACTATGCAGGTGATATTTCTTAAGATTCTTAGTTCGTCGGTGGCCATCGTGGCCACCTTTATGACGCTGAGCACTTTGCTAATGATGAACCTTCTAAACAGCTCTCCGCATCAACCCCACCACTTCAATGACTACAACAACCGAGACGTAATCAGCCGGTACACCTCTAGCTCAGGCCGCCAGATCAAGACAGTGGAGGAACACACACTGAGTGCCTTCGATTCCCTGACTGCGACCGTCTGGAATCCCCAGGATTACCAGGAGGTATTTGTCCCCTCGCCGGCTTGCAAGCCCAACTTGCCCCTCTTGATCTTGGTCGCCTCTGCCCCAGAGCACTATGAGAGAAGAAAAGCCATCAGGGAGACATGGGCTCGGGACTGGCTTGATCCAAACAACACAGAGTGGAGAACGATTTTCATGATCGGAAGAACTCAAGGCAGTCAATCTCTGAGAATGTTACTGGAAAGGGAAAGCAGCCTGCATGGTGACCTCTTAATCGGGGACTACTTGGACCGCTACAGGAACCTGACGCTGAAGGTTCAGCATGGAATGAGCTGGGCCTTGGAAGCTTGCAAGCCACAGTACTTGCTGAAGACTGATGATGATTGCTTCGTCAACTCAAAGCTGCTGACACGTTTCCTGAAGACCAGCAATAAGCAGAAAACGAGACTGTACGCAGGCTTCACAACGAAGAACCTGGACGTTGTCCGTGATGAAAAGAGTCGATGGTACATCTCCAGAGAGACCTATCGGCCAGCGCAGTTCCCACCGTATGCCAGCGGGACCGGTTATGTCCTGTCCCTGGACGTTCTTCAGGCTATGGTCAGCGCTGCCAAGTACGTCCAACCGTTTGCAGCTGAGGATGCTTACACTGGTTTGCTGGCGAGACACACCAACACGCCTCTTCTGGACTCTGCACGCTTTGCCCTCAATAACGTCAACTGGCGTCTCTGCAACTATCTCTTTCTCTTGGTCGTGCACGGCGTTACCCCTGAACAGCAGGTTCTCGGCTTACGCAATTCGGTGGAGTCTCGCACTAAGTGCAATGGTCAGCTAGAGGCAACAGATTGGAATTGAAATCCCGTCGACACAAATGGAGTCATCCCTCAATTCTGTCACCGAAGACTGAAGGAGAGCTCACAAAGAGCATTTCATTTAGTCGAGAAAAAGCTCTTTAAAAATGTATTAGGCCGAGTAAAAAAAAAAAAACATGTTTCACGTCCGGGTTTTAAAAAAAAAAAGGAGGAAGAGGGGCTTTCTATTTTTTTTGTTCAAGATGGCCGTCATTTATAAAAATGTTTTATTTTCCGATTGACTGGTTGACATTTTTGTTTTTTTATACATGATTTTTCTGTGGTAAATCTTTTTCTTAAATCCAGGCGGCCTCCAAAAAGGAAGCGGCGGGGACGCGAAACATGTTTTTTTTATTTCGCCTTATTGAAAGTCTTTATAGACCACCCCTGTACACTATGAAACACACCGTTTCATTTGAATGTACAATTACATTCTTGAGAAAAAAAATGGTTTAAAAAACCTTTGCTATTTTTTCTGTACACTAAAAAGAATTTATCAAAAACAGTATTGTTCAAAACTATGATACTTGTTGATCAATATTGATCTTTTTTTCGTAATGAGAATTTCCATTGGTGTGTACGTGTGGAGGCTTTAAATCTCCGTTTGATCAGATTTACCATGTTGATTTCTTAAAACACGGCAATACGGCAGCTGATCAGAAATTAGGCCATTGAAAATGGAATTACTCTTTTTCTGTAATTTAAAGCAAACAAGATTTGCTGAAATATAGATGCAACATCAGGAATGGGCCCTTAACTTCATTCTTGGAGGCAATTTCTCTTTAGTAAAAGTGCACTTGTATTCAGAAGTGAAATTCTTAAGTCGGCTTCAGGGCACAGAGCTTCATTGTCAGAAAGTTCCAGGCGGGACGAGTCAAGGCCAATGGTAGCCATGTCGCCTATAAGATGATTTTCAATGGGCAAATTTGTGATTTGGGACCAGAGGCACCGGGCAAACCTCTACTCTTTCAAGACAGGTGCTTTTGGTTCTTTTACATACACTGATCCTTCAGAGCACAGGGACCTCCACGTCCCAGCCGAGAAAGAAAGACTGCCAAATTGAATGCATCCTGCCACCAAATATGGTAACTTAAAGAAAATATTGTTTCCTGATCTTTTATGGAATTGGTCAATGGACAGTGTTTTTGTCTGAGGTGTTGCCAAGACCCTTCCCAAGTGGGTACTGATAAGAAACTTATCCTCAAATTTCATTGGCCGTAATCGCCCAAACACAACTGAAGAAAACAATGTCAGGTTTGTTTTTACAAAAACAAAAATCATTTAGCTACACGTAATTAAATAATTCTGACAAATTAATTCAAGTACATGTAGATTAATCCTCATTGGTAAAGAAAATAAATTCCTTGGAATTGGAATTGTTAAATGGCATTTGAACCATTTTGATGGCCGACAATGAGGAAATAATACAAAAATGTTCATGCACACAATGTACATGTATTATAATGAAAGACGCACAAGTGTAGTTTTAAGACTGTTCGGATCTACTAATAAGGTACATGTATCATTTCCTTACAGGAGACTGCGGTAATGTGCATATAAAGCAGAAGGCCTCCTGTTTTCCTGAAGGGAATGGAACTGTGGGCTTCTGTGGGGACTAATGATTTTCCACCAAAACCTAAAAAGGAGCAGTAATAATATCAGAATTGCCCTTTTGATATCAAATTAGCCTTCAAAGCAAACTCAAATATTGCTTTGTAAACCAAAGAGATAAAAAAACACTAGAAATTAATAGAAGAAATTCTTTTGAAAATTTGTCAAATTTCACTTATTGCAAAAATGTTTGTTCAGCCATTCACACATTAGGGAAAAATGGATTTTCATTACATGTGTATAAAATGCGGAAAATTAACAGTTATTGAAGTGGAAAATCATTGGGCCTACCTCTGTAAATATATTAACTTCCATTTGCTTTGTACTTGCCTTATCAATGCAGTAATATATTGCGGTGTCAATGCAAAAGTTTTTGGAATTCGGTGTTTAACCCTAACCCCACTGGGAAGTGTCTGAATCCATAAAAATCCAACACTGCAATAAACCTATGGGACATTCTTGGACAATTTGGGGCATGTAATGGTGCCAAGACTGGCTGTACAGCCCTGAACCCATCAGAATACAACACAAGCACAACATGGTGCTGGATTTTGGTGGATTTTGGTGGGTTTTGGTGGGTTAGGGTTAATGTCCACATTCCTAGTATCTATCAGGTCAACACATACTTCCTACTATGCGCTGGAATTCCTGAATGTGTTTTATTTAAATGCTGCATATGTACATAGCAGTACAACTATGGCTTAAAGCCTTGTATTGGGCAACTTCCATAAACAAAATTGTATATAAAACTTGGAAGCAGAAATGGAGATTGTATTTGATTCCTAATGATTATTTCTTTATCATAAAAGAAAGTTAATTTGTTTAACCCTAATCCCCTTGGGTGCATGCAAAATCATTAATATTGGAGGACTGTTAGGGTTAAAATTTACCCACCGCATCACACGCTTGCCCTGGACAAAGATACGTCGCTTCATGTAAGCATAATAATTATATTTTTGTTTACGCTTTCTCTTGTTTCACCCCCTTTTTTTATATCCTTAATTCTTTGAATGTCATGCAAGATACACTTGCCCAAATGGCATGGCTGAAATGGGTAGTGTTTGAAGAATTCACAATTTGTTTGACGAATTCACAATTTGTTTGACGCCCCCCCCCCCCCCCCCCAAAAAAAAGGAACAATTTGTATTAAAATCATTGTCTTTAAATACAGCTACATGTACTGCACGATAGCACAATCGTACATTTTTCCATCTCACTTTTAAATCAGCTTACTTTTTCCGAGTTACAGGACATATAGTATTGTTTTCATGTATGGTATCAAATGTTGTATTTAATCGATCGATCGACCGACCCTTCCTCCCGATTTTTCTGTCATGTTTAATGGGCGTCTGAAAAAAGAAATTTTATTTTTGGTAGTTCTCATGCCTCTAATGCACAAAATTAAATGATGTGCGATCCACCACTTTATTATGGTCAGGCCACAAATATTTAAGAGTTTGTAAAGGAATTAAGCCCGGTTCATACTTCATGCGAATGCGTATGCGAAGCGAAACAGAGAACGTCACAATAAAACTTCAATTGTTGACGTCAAATTCGCTTCGCATTCGCATTTGCATTAAGTATGAACCGGGCTTTAGTCAGTTGACAAATTTTCCCAAATAATTGGATGACGTTTGTATTGCTAGAAAAATAGCAGTTAAAAAAAAGTATACAACTCGAAAAGAGCATGGAATGGATATCCTTAAAGTTATGATTGGAACTGTGAACCAGCTCTTTCTGCATTGATTCAGATTAAATAAACAATTCATGTCATTTTGTCATTGAATTGAAGAAAATGGCAGGTGATTTATATGTACATTTTCGAGATCCAGATTATGGAGACAAAGTACATGTGTATCTCTTTATTTTTGAATTATAATTGCTAATTCATTTCATTGTAACTTACAACCTATGGAGATTCAAAAAGCTACATGTATTATTAGTATTACAGGTGTAGAAATTCCAGTGAAATATAATTACATGTATTCGGAGTACAAGGTAAACTTTCATTTGAAGTGTCATATTGAATAAACTGCAGTGCCATATCATCCGATGTGGAAGACAAGATCATTACTTTGCAGCCTGGGTGAGATTTGTCAGGATTTTTCCTGATTTCAGGATTCTTGGTCTTGATTTTTAAAGAATCTCTTTTGGAATCTGGAATACCTGAGGTGTTACCCTAATGATGTTTTTACCTGTAAAAGTGGATATATACATGTAGACCAATGCCCAGGGTTTTAAACAAGCAGGGCACATGCACAACCGGGGGTTGTTTAAATAGTTTAAACGGCGTTTTCTCTGTGGGCAAATAACCCAACGTTGCTCTGAGGTCCTTGACGAACCCCAAACACTGCAGATTTATTTATTTATTATTTTTTTTTTTGCCATTCTCACCCCTGACTTCGTTTTCACTTGTATGGTGTGCCTGGGCTTCTTATAAATGGGTTGTTCCATAAATTTGGGGTCCAAAAGTGAAATTTTTTTGGGTGTCCCTGTTACACCTGAGCTGTGCAATTTCCCATCAAGTATCATTAAAATTGGCTTCACACTATTTTGTTTTACTTGTTTGGCAGGTACTTTGCTTTACACAATCACTCTTGGAGATAGAAGGCATTGAAGAATGTGTCCTGAAGTGCAAAATCTTATACATGTACATGTCGCTGTGTAACAGGGACACCAAAAATGTCACACTTTTGGACCCCAAATTGATGGAAATCCACACTGCATGTTGTGTGGCCTTCTGTGGTCGGACCACCACTCCAGGTTGCTTTTTCACTTGTCACGCCCCCGCCCCCACCCCCACCCCACCCCACCCCCACCCCCACCGACTTTACCACAGGGTGTGAGATTTTGTCTGGATTTTTCCTAATTTCAGGATCTTTGGTGAGACTTCTTACAGATTTCTGGAAGATTTTGTGGTCCTTGAATTGTTTTTACTAATCCAAAATAACATCTGCAATTTGAAACGGACTTCTTTTTATTCTAATGACCCTATCTTTTGCAATTTTGAACTGTATCGATCTTTTGGTAAAAAAATGCAGTTTTCTGATGCTGCATTTTTCAGCAACGCCATACAAATTAAATGCCTCTGTATGTTTCGTGGATGTTTCGTTTTCCTTAAATCTCACCCCTGTGATTATCCCTCCGATCATCCCTCCTTCAAACTGATACATGTATTGTGAAAATCAGTCGATGTGGTATCGGTCGTTGCTTTCTTTTCACTTAATAATGTAGACCGTAGACCTTTCATGGCCTTGTGGGAATATCGAGGGTATAAAGAATGACATTATAATTATGTGGGACATAGCCGCAACCATGTTGTGGAGTGTGTCCTGTACCCCAAACCATCACCACAGCAGTTACATGTAGCATGGAGGTATTTATAAAAAGGAAATACCTCTATATGCATGTAGCATGTTTATGTGTCGACAGAACCGTGTACATGTACATTGTACATGTACATGTACAGTGTACTGCACTTGGGGGGGGGGGATATGAAAATGGAAAAGGCACTTCCCTCTAACCCCGGCTCCCACTCAACACTTCGTCCACGCCCCTATCCAGTAACCCCACCCCCAGAAAACATTCTTTTTATCAGGATACAGATGGATAGATCACACTGAACGGACTCTTCAACTCTAAATTTGTTAGAGGACAAAAGGCTTAAAAGGTCTCCACAAGGAAATTTGGGCACAAAGTCTATGGGGGGATGCCTAAGTACATGAAAGAACCAAGCCATGTCTCCACAAGGATTAAACATTTGGAAAAATCACATGCAGAGTTGCAGACAGACAACTGTGGTTAACCACCCACTGGTTGCTTTATCTGTTTGCTTAGGCCATGACACCAAAGCCTATCCACAATAGGAGAGCCGCAATTTTTGCTATTGTTGAGGCTATAAAAATGTACCCAAACAAACAGAGATAACATTGAGCGGTGGGTCACGCTAGATGATATCGTTCACACGAATTTGCATGGTCTTCAAGTTAAAAATGTTGGGGGTGTTCGTAAAAAAAATCGTCTGTCGAACCCGCACTGTGCTGAGGGATCTTTTTTTTTCTTTCAGAAATTCAATTAGAAACAATAGGTGTTTGGGCTTCAGCCCAAAATGAAAATGTATAACTTGTCTCTTGAAAATGAACATTACATCCAAAGCAATGGTGCGAAATATTTATGCAATAATTATGTTATCGATCTCGAAGATCACTTTGCGTTTCTAGACCCTATTAAACCATAACAAAACATTTTATATATTTCTTACATTTCTTTACCCAGGGTGTGCCCAAACAGTTTAAAACTGGTTTTCATTGGGACCCTGCATACTTTTTAATTAAAACTGAATATTTACACAGATACTAAATATGTTTACAGATACTAAATATTTACACAAATATAAGAATATTTACACATTATTTACGGTTAATTTTTCAAGTCCATTAGAAGCCTATTGCTGATTTACAGGATGGGCGAAAAAACCGCGAAACATGCACGGGGCCGGTTGTAGAACAATATTTGTAACCAATTTTCAAACCTTTTTTTAAATACTTGTACATTTAAAAACAAATCCTTCGATTTGTTTTGGGAGGGGGAGCTTGAAGATGTGTGTCCGTTCTTTTTGGGTGTGGTCGGACAAATAAATTTAAAAAATGAGTTGCTAATTTGTTGAATTTCTAATTAGATAAGTTATGAACTTTTCAATGAGACATTCCATGAAAAAAATTGACCGACGGTAACATTGATGACTTTCGAATGTTAATGGACACTTAGGCCTATTTACAAGTAGCACGTGTATAAAACAGTTTTAGGAAGACCAAACAGAGAGCACATCAATGTAGTAAGTACGTACCCTTTTCGTTCAAAAACACAACAATCTTCCACAATTTGTGAGGTGGGGGAACTTAAATTGGCATAGTCAGAGCTGTTTTAACCCCACTCCAGCCTCCCCTTTTACCCGTAAAATCGCCCCAACAAGTGTCTATTCTCTTGAAAAAAAATACATAGTCGTTACGTTCCATAATGAACACGTTTTTTTTTATTCCTGTTACACCTTTGTGGGGAATTCACAATTTTAGCAAATCTTCGGCAATATTATTCTAATGTACTGCCCTCCTAAACCGCCCAGACTGCAGACACTATACTTTCAGCAAAACAAACTTTTATTTCGTTTTTCCCAACCTTTCTCCTCAAAAGAAAAAATACCCGTCCAATGTCATCATCAATCACTACATTTATATGTACATAGAAACGAGAAATAATGTTGCGGGGGCGAATTGAGGAGTTTAGTTAACCGAAACTTGCTGGCCTTTGGGGAGAAAACCACAATGAACAGTCCCATTGTGAAAACAAAATTCCCGTCGTCATATACCATTAGTAGTGAACAGTGGCAAAACGAATGCGTGCACGAAAACCAAGCTTGGGATTTTCCTCATGTTGACAGATGTTTTTACCATTTGATCTCTCTTTTAAAAGTGATATCCTGTAGAAATAGCCTGACCTTCCTCGATGTATATGGAATGACTTGACTCTGTTATGCTTCGCCCACACACGCGTGTGTGAATAAGACATGGGATTACGTAAAGGATAATGCCCGAGGTACTAGGTACGCGCCACTTGTGTGAAATAATGGCCCGAGGGCGAATCCAAAAAGTCACACGAATGGCGCGTAACCGAGGGCATTAGCCGACTTAACCTCCACCCGTGACGTCACCCTATTGTCCCAGCGCTCCATTATTTTGCACGAATGGAGCGTTGGAGGCGATACCACCACTCCATTCTTTTTGGAAGGTAACGCCTCCATCAACTCCATTCGTACAAAATAATGGAGCACAGAACAAGCTAAGGAAAAAACGACATTTGATGAATGGCACAATAATCAGTCCTTGCAATAAAATTTGCCAATAACACTTCCATCAATTTCTGTATGTTTCGGATATATTTGGTTTCTTCCAAATACATGTACTAATAATGCCACGAGCAAATTTCTTAAAATTACGTCAAACAATTCACAAGGGAAACCGACTAGGTAAATTTGAATACATTTTCAAAGTGAACAAAGAAACTGACAGGAGCGGGATTCGAACCCGCGACCTCCGGGTTACCGTACCGGCGCTCTACCAACTGAGCTATCTTGCCCCTATGTTGGCGGTCTCCCAAATTGTCAGTATCTTTGTTCAGGTAGCGCCCACCCGAACAAAGATACTGACAATTTGGCTTATACCGCATGGCTCCTTTTCAAAGTTACGTAACAAATAATATCTTGTACAAGTGAACAAAGTTGCTCCATTCGTGCAAAATAATGGAGCGCTGGGACAATAGGGTGACGTCACGGGTGGAGGTTAAAGCATGTATATACACTTTGAATAGCGGTACATACGTTACAATTAATTTGAAAAAGTCCCTATTATCATTCGTGCTATCGTGGATTGTAACTGGCTGAACATCAAAATGGTATTAGGAATGGAGGGCTTGTAATGGACTTGTGATGGACTTGCATGCACTTGCAGGGACTTGTGATGCACTCGAATACGTCCCTGCTAATGCAGGTTTAGGGGCAGCTTGCCTAATCAACACGTTCCTGTATTGTTGCATGAGGCTTGGTTAAAAAGAGAAAGATAATAAGTAGTAGTAGGCCTAAGTAGTTGGTTTTTTTCTTTAAAAAAATACAGTTTTCTATCCATAATTATTTTTCAGTGGTCGATATCCATAAACAAATTGTAAGATTAAAAAAAACGCTCAACGCCGCCTATAAAACGGAAACAGGCCGCGCCGAGACGCCGGGTGCATTTTATGTTTACGTATTTTAACAATGGACGCAAATTATTCATGAAAATTAACAATGGTTTCTTTCTGCAATATTTTATTTAAATTCATTTTAGCCTTCAGCATGTTTTGGCCTTGAAATATTCTGCAAGGGTGGAATCAATCAGGTCTTCCTCACTTCCTTATTTATTTCACGTTCATTCCAATGGCAAGCAATTAGCAGAAACGTTTTGTTGTACGTCAAGCAAAACGCCCTATGCCTGGGCCGAGTATCAGGTCAATTTGAATAATAATTTCTAAACCGAAAGTGTTATACGTCGTCGACCCAGACATGATATTTGTATTGTACCGTGATAATAACGGCGTTAGACTGTGCAATAAAATTCTTTAAAACGAATCCAAGAATCGGATGAATGCGGGTTTTGGTTGAATGAGCAGCCATACATGTACAATATACATTTACATTACTCGGCCGCCCATTTGAGGAAGGCGGCGCGGCTGCGACCGCGGTGCACGTTTTGGATGGCAGCCCGTTGTGTTCCAGACCGAGGACGCATACTGAAATGAATCAAGTCACGAGGTTATGATGAACTTGATGTTGTCGCCTGCTTGTCAAATAATTATTATAGTTTCCGCCTGCGCCCGTAACTATTAAAGGTGTCATGTCCTTGCTCTGAATAAAAATGTCAACTGGATGCATTTCCTCCAGGGACGAATGGCAGAAAATTGTATTTCTAAACGAAAAGGCCCCTTACGAACCTGTTTTATTATTATTATTATTATTATTATTATTATTATTATGTGCTATGCGCGAAGATTGACATAGGTTAGGCCTATCACTGAAGATTGTATTGTCCGTGTTATTCAAAAACTGATATTTGTTTCTCTTGAATATTTTCTTTTATAACACCTCATCCACAGATTCTGTGTCTTGATTGGCCGAGAGCGAGTCACATAGCATTTTCTATTTTTGCTATCTTCCTGTGCACGGCCAAAAGTACTATACCCGTAGCAACCAAAGTACTATACCATTAGCAACCAAAGTACTATACACATGGCGCGGTATTTGTGTGCAGATATAGATGCATCCGGGTGTGCGCGTTGAGCGTTGCGCGTAACGCGTATTGTTCCAAAGTGCCAGCGCTACACAGCTGGTGGTTTTGAAAAGAACAAATAAATTGTCCACTAATTTTGTATTGAAATAGAAGTCCATTTTAACTGTATTTAGATTTAAATAATGTTAACATTTTTAAATCAAGCATAATCTTTGGGTGAGGTGTTATAAAACAAATATTTACTGCTTTTATCTCGTGGTGTGAGTGGTAAAACTAGCCTCCCTCGGTGATCCATGGAGCATTCTATTTTCCCTCGGCTTCGCCTCGGGAAAATAGAATGCTCAATGGATCACCTCAGGAGGCTAGTTTTACTACACCACTCGAAGCAGTATTATTTGTATAGGCCTACTAACATAATTATTTTATGTTATCGAAGAGCCAGCTTTTTCTATTCTATTTTGGGCGTCTGTATAACTCTCCAAAAAAAGGCTTTTATTCTTGGTTGCTTTTACACATCCAATGCACACAAAATATACGCTCGAAATATTGCCAAACCGCAATTAATTATTCCATAACTTGCGTGGGTATTTTTTTTTTTTGTCTCATTTAAAAGTGAATAACATTTGTACTGCTTTTGAAGAGAAAACAAATATGGAAAGAGGAAATATTTTTTCGGCGTGAAACGCTACGCGACTGGTTGTCAGGCAATGAAACTGTAACGAACGGACGGAATACATTTATCATTTAAGGCGGGGGGGGGGGGGGGGTGGGGGTGAGTTGATCTCACCATACCAACGGTGGAAGTTACCCCGCCTGGGTTTATAGGCCCCTAGGTCTGAAAATTGGGATATTTTCTTTGGTATCTATTGAAGATTTATACTTAAGTCAACGATCTTCAGTGGGGCGCTCATTGGAAACCTCAGCTGGCGGGGAGGGGGGGGGGGGGGGGGGATGCACACCCCCAGGGCCGTAGCCTGCCCCGTCAAACCTCAAAGTGGAACTTTGGATAGGAAAATATATGATGTCCAATGGAAAAAGTTAACTTGTAATTACCGCGTTTGTTTGGAGTCTTGATTATCCTGCCGCACTGGGAGTAGGCCTACGTGAAAGCGTTAATGTGCCCACTGCACTAATAAGCAGGAGGTCGTGGGTTCGAATCCCGCCCGAGCAAACCTGTGAATTATTCCCACGGGCTCTAGGAAAGCACTTAGCACACAGTGCTTCATACACTACGTCGGGAAAGGCAACTTGAAAAATGTCTCGTGTAATTGGCAACGTGGATTTAGCAACATTTTGTGTTGTTTGGTATTTTGATGAATAAAACAGTCAGCATTTCTGGAAAACATGTTATTGCTAATTGTTCGTCTTTGAAAGCATACCATGCAACAGGAAAGTTATCTCCGGCATGAAAATGCTAAAATGAAATGATCAAATAAAACAATATACATGTATCTTCCTAAAAAGTTGTCCATTTTGGGTTCAGTTTTTGGAGCGTGAGTTTGTGTTATTGGTGCAATAGCTTCTTTCTACTAAAATTGGGTAGTTTAAAGGACAGATATGAATACCAAGATTTTGAACCAGAAAATCATTCAGAATCCACAAATTAATCACTATCTTGAAATATTTAACAGTGAGAAATAAAGAAACACAATTTTCCAATTTTACCAAAATATTTCCAAACACGTTCGTATTATCATTGTTATTACACGAACACATGCCACGAGAATTTTTTCACACACAGTTTGTTATAAAATCAAATTGGAATAAGGCGAATTGAAATAGGCGTTATGAGAAGTTAATTCCTTGCTTTATTTACTTACTGACAAAAATGTTAGCTTCTGATTCAGAGTTGAAAAAACATGACACCTTTCAACACTGATTGCCACCCACAACACCAAGACGTACAAATATAATGAGCGTGTAGGTTAAAAGTTTTTCGATTGACTGGAGTTTCGCAGTAAATATTATTTTACCTCTTTTTCTTTATCAAGCAAAACCACAAGAAACACGACTTTTGCCGACTCCTATACTTAGAAAAAGAAAGCACGGAGTGCGAGTGTCACGGTGATTCTGGGTAATTAATAATATATCGGCTGCGCTACAAGTTATTGAGGGCGCTATTTAATATTCACTGTAAGAGCTGTTGAAAAGTAGAAATTAGAAAAGTACGTTAGCGATCGAGTCGTTCAATTCACGAATTCGCGAATGTTTCTGGGAATTGAAGCGAAGGTGTATACATGTACACTGATACGTTAACGTGAATGCTGCAACATTGTCCAATTGGCTACGGGATGTGGGCTACGGCGCGGGATCGAGTGGGCTGGGCTGAGCTGAGCTGGGCAGGCGGCCCGCCCGGTGTCATGGGCAGGGATGAACTAGGATGGGCTGGGCTGGGCTATGAGCTGAGCAGGTCAGGGAACAAAAAGGTTGTTCAATCACAAATCTGAGAAAAGACCATTGGTTGATTGAAATAAAGCCCATAAAAATGCAGAATGAGGTAGGAATTGTCCGTGTCCAGCACAGAAACTGTTTCAGCGGAATTTCAGACACAGCACCTTGCATAACAATAATAACAGGATCTTCTAGATTGTTTGGTAATCGTCTACAGCACAAGAGCGTATTAGTTTCAATTAACAAAAGTTTTTTTCCGGCGGGGGAACAACAAATCTTTTCAGAAAATGTTGCAAGTAATTGCTCCTTGGCGCTTTGCCCCAGTTAGATCCAAAACCGACAGATACGCCAACGTTTCTGACTGGATTCTGACTGGATTTATTTTTTTGGGGGGGGGAGGAGAAGGTAAAATATTGTAGGCCAACTGCCTGTCCTCTCCCGATCCCGCGCATGCAGCGCTACCAATCCCACGACCAACGGTCGTCATTCCAAAATTTGAAATAGCGCCCCCATTCTACAAAAGTGCAATTAAAATAGTCAGTGCCTGGGACATGTTTCCTTGTTGTGAAGTTCTGCATTGAAAAGACGTCTGGGGGCAAGGCAGATGCAGTGTTGACAAAAATTTACCGAATAAGGTTCACACACACACAGAAGGAAATGCTGGATCGCTGGAGATGTTTACAGTTGAAACGTGCGGAAAACATTCCAAAAAGGGACGGTTTGTGAAAATAAATGGTAAGTAGATGAAAACACAGAAAGACTGTTGTCGTCTATATTAATTATTTACAACGCATAGCTAAGCTGTAACGTTTTCATGGGCACGCAACCACCACAATCTCTAGTCTAACCGTAACGTACTATAGTCCGAGTAGACCCGCAAACGTTGCGGTATGTGCACCACCGCGCTCTGTTGCGAAAACACTCTTTTGGCCGATAAAAGACTCCATGTCCATTGACGGAAAGATTTGTTATCGTTTTCCTGTTCAGTACTTACACATGCAAGCACAGCACCTGTCATTCCCCAGAAATTCGATGAAAAAAGGTGGATTCCTATACAAACGATGGCGATTGTGTAGTGTAGGGCCCCTAGTTTTGATTAAAATAGAGTCAAGACTCAAGGGTATTTTTTCTCATTCCAAAATGACTTTTTTAACCTAAAGCAGACTTATCTTAATTCTTTTGACATCTTTTTTTGTAATTTTGAACAGTTTATTGCGGTAGAAAATGCAATTTTCTTACGCGCTTTACGGCAGTTGCCATGCGAATCAATGCGGTTTTGCATGTTTACTGTGCGTCGCGGTGATCACCATCTTTAAAAAATATAATAAATAAATACAAATTTCCATTTTTGAAATTTGAGTTCCGTTTAAATGTTGGGGAAAATTTCTAAAAGGATTTGATTTGTTTTCGTTTGAACATTTAAACATGTAAACGTCAATGACTTAAATCCTTACCCTTGACTCAAATCCTTACCCTTGACTCTACCGTAGTCTACGTGTACATGTACGTCCAGGCATAGGAAGACAAGACAGCTAATGTTATTTAACCCTAACAGCCCAAGGCTTTTTACTAGAATCCTTCCCTAACCACACAAACTCCAACACTGTGTAGTAAACCAATGGCACATTCTTTGTACTTAGACAAAATCAGGGCATCAAGTCCCATGCAAAGTGATGGTGCCAAGGCTCTACAGTACCCAATCACACAAAATTCAACACAAATAGGGTGTTTGATTTTGGCAGGTTAGCCTGTTGAATTAGCTGAATTCAGTGATTTTTGAACAAACGTTTGCAGTGTCCTGTTTTGAAATACTGCATAACTGCTCGAGTCCCATCCCAACATCAGTGAGTTTCCCCACAAGCCAGACTAATCCCTGGATATGAAATTTAGAAAAGTACTTTGTAATCCAGGATCATGTGTACATGTGCATTTTAGTCATGCCAGGGCTCAAGTCAGATGTGGAGTTGAACCTGTTTTTGCTTGTGTTTGGGCAATTCCACAGCAGAAGGGAGAAAACTTTTATAATATGCTATATTTAAGCTTGGATTGCATTGTGCATACAAATCTCTGTTTTAATATATTAGCTCTCAGTATTTTGTAAAATAATATTTATGATTTCTCGAACGTTAGTGACTTAAAGGGCGATTTGATGCAAGTCCTGCCTAGAATGCTTATTGTTTGAAGTAATGTTTAAAAATTTAAATGTTCAGCTCTGCCCCCTATGTGTTTAAAAAGAAGACAGTCAGTGTTAACAGTACCCTTATACACGCCATTTCCTTTTTTGGTGACGTTATTGGCAACTAGGGCTGATGATATTGATTTTTTTGTAGTCGATTTTTTTTACCTCGCGATATCACCGATATGGCGCTAAAATCGTCAACAAATTTCAGCAGGATTGAAATGTCGCAAAAGTTTGTTCATAACTACATATACGCCGGACGTGTTTGTCGCCAGTCATTGTTTGAGGCAATTCTTAGGCCAGCCATCAATATTGAGAAACAGCGTAGTCTAAGCTTAGTCTGCGGATATCTGGATCAAAGCCTTTTCTTTGTTACCGCCACCAGACAGAGCCATTACCCTATACACTCCAGACTATTGTTACCCAACATATCCCCTAGATTAAAAGTGACTTCCAAAATGTTCCGCCTGCAAAGGGGGGGGGGGGGGGGGGGGGGCTGATACACTTTCTCACTGTTTCTAAGCGACCACAGCTATTACAATGGAGGCTAATCCGATAAGTATTCCATTATGCAGCCTACTGACCTCCAGACCATGGTGAGCACTCAAGTGTATACCGTTTGGGCTGGGGATTAATACCGTTTGGGCCCATACTGGGAACTCTCAAGTAATTTGCATACCGTTTCTAAATCGCACTGACGCCTAATCAGCTATGTGTCCCCTTTGTGTTACACTGAAAATCATGGTGGTTAAATTTACCCAATTTTGGGTGAAAACTGCAACTACCCAACATTTTGGTAAACCTACTCTCATCCGATTGTGTTCAAATAGACTTACCCAAATGTTGGGTAGTTGCAGTTTTCACCCACAATTGGGTAAATTTAACCCCCATAATTGTTTAGTGTATATTTGTTCTGCTTGCTCTAATTTTTCTGGTGATTTTCACGGCAAGGTTGCGTTCAGCCCGCCCACTAGACTATCAACGGGTACCAGCGAATTGTGTAGATACCAACAGTCAATCCGCGTGAACCAGCTGATTTATTTAGAGCTTATCAGCAGGAGGTACGAACCACGTGCGAGCAGCCCCAAGTGCAGAGAAACATTGAAGCATTTCTCAATGAATGGTTAAAATGGTACGCCCACTAATTTGCATAGATTTAAATATGGTTCAGTCTACACAAAACCACATTTTGAGAAGTTTTCAGGGTTAACTTTAGGAAAATTACACTGGAGGTAACACAAAGGGTAACACCAGTGGTTAAGTTTTGAAAACAACTTCTTTGCAATACAATCGGCATAATTTGGTCTAATTGCGGTGAAAATGATCATTTTCTAGCTGCCTACCATGAATAGAAATTACACCATTTTTGTAGACTATCGGATCGCTTGTTCAATGTCATTTGGTCATTTTCTTAAAACGTCCCCCGCAGTACGAATCACCGAGCCACCAAGTGGTCCATTATCTTATGCACCTATCAATTGTTTCCCCACCCCTCCCCGCCCCCTAGGCTGCCCCACCCAAGATGTGGGATTGTCACTTTTGAAGTGACAGCCAAATCCCCACCCCTGGGGCAACATTTTAGTGACAATCCCCGACATACATGGGTGAGGAACCCCCACCTCATGGTTTTGAACTTCTGATGATGTGGAAACAATGGCAAAATAAGTGACCAAAATCCCTACCCTGGGGCTTGAAAAACATGACCAAACCCCCACATAAGACCTGGGGCAGCCCGGGGGGAGGGGTGGGGAAGCAATTGATTGCCGCATTATTTACACTATAAATATAACGTTCGAAAGGATGTCACTTCGACTTGAACCTTGCTTACAAGGAAATTAATTTTAGCGAATTTGCTGGTAAAAAGAAAGTATCGCCGATTTGTTAAGGCAAAATAGGGGTTCCGAAAAAATCGCCGATTTTGAAATAGATATCGTCGATATCTCGATTTTTCGATTTTAAAAAACATGTAGCCGATTTCGATGTTTGGGCGGCGAATATCGCATCATCGCGATTTTATCGTCGTATCGCCCAGCACTATTGGCAATGTTCAGAAAACAGGAACCAAAATAAAGTTCTGAGTTGTTCTTTGTGTCTCTTGGTAGGCCTCACCCCCATTTTGTGTCGTGGCAGTTTTGCCTTAGATTGGCCAATAGACTTTGAAGCTGTGCGGGATGAAAGTGTCATGACAGTCTAAAAATGTCATATTAGTGACAGTGGAGTTGCCCACTTGCATTTTTGCAGTTTTTACCCCAAATGGACCTTGAGTCTACTTTTTGGACCGGTTTGGACATGGACCTGCATATTTGGACTGATGAATCAGAGCAAGTTTGCCAAGGAAGTGTTCTCTTTGGTTATCCCTAACTCTGCCAGACGCAGCACAGTGCATCTGTGGTGACATTCTGATGCGTCTGGCAGGGTTTCTAGCCAAAATACCCTGGAGGGTTAGGGTTAAGCAGTTAAGATTTGATCAGTTAAGAAAATATGGAGTGCCGTGGGCTCATGCCTAGTGTACCGGACTCAAGATCTTGGCAACACTACAGATTGTGGGTTCAAGTCCAGCAGGGGTCATACAAGTGTCCTTGAGCAAGATACTTTGTCACAAGTTGCTTCTCTCCACCTGTGAGTAAATGGGTACCTACATGTATGAGGGCAGCAATGGCTGTTTAGTTTGTTTGATTACCGCATGTGGGCTTAACTTGCAGCCAGGGTTGTACCTGTATGTTCCAAAGGATTTGAGGTTTCAGGAGTGATTGTTGGGGTAATAATCATTGTAACTTCTGTGATTCAGAGAACAACCCGAGAAGTCCCCATGGTTCTCCCTGAACCATATTAACCTGTGAAGTCCCCATGGTTCTCCCCTGAATCATATTTCTCACTTATGGACAGTAGAGAAAACGAGTTGCATGAAAATTGGTTCTCCCTTGAACCCTTCTCACTTAACGAAGGTTGAGATACGAGTTGTGCGATAAGGTTCTTTTCAGAACCCATACCTCTCGTTAGTTGAGATAAACACATGGTGTTACCGCAAACCGAAACGATATCGATATTCCACCATGCAAAGCCTCAAAACTTATTTCTGTGATTCATTTCAACCAAATTTTCTAAATGCCAGTTATTAAATTCTTAGGCCGTCTTTTCTTCAATGCTTCACAAAACACAGTTTTAACAGTTTCACAAAACAACATTCCTGAAGTACAAGACCCTCACCCCCCAATAAAAAAGGGTGTCAACTGCCAGAACAGTATCACAGCATGCCATGAATTACTACATGTAGTTTTCCCAGCCTAGAAACTTGTTGACTGCAGTGGGGGGTGGAAAAGTTGTAGGATGGGGGCAAAAGGTCACAAGTTTGTTGGAGGTAGGTTGATTACACATGCCGAATGCAGTAGGTATTGGAGTTGTAATTTACACACATGTATGCGCATAAAATAATGAAAATAATAAACAAACAGTTTATTCCTTTTAGTTTTAGGTCATTTAGCAGGTCTCCCAGTAATTGATTCGTGGAAGGTTAACAGGACAAGGATAGGTCATAAATAATTGGGCTTCATTTGATCTTTGACCTTTAGTAGTTCCTCCATGGTAGATTTTTGGACTTCTCTGCAGACACATCTAGAGCACAGCTTGTGTTCCAACAGTTAGGGTACACGTACATGTAGTTAATGTGTAGTTTTTGCATCAATGTGTTACATGTAGGATTGCAGTACAATGTGTTTGTAAATGTATGTTTTGGGACAGCATTTCTCCTGTACTGCAAAAAGTCAGCAAGTTCTCAAAATTGTAGAGTTTGCCATTTTGTCCGGATGGGTGAAATTTTTCCCGTTGTTTATATTTTCTGTTCAGAAATTTTCACCATGTCATGCATGTACAGACTTTTGAGGCAGTGTACAGGAAAGAAATTATTAAAAAGGGAAATGTTTTATGAGTTAAAAAGAAATAAACTCCAAAAAAAATCAATGAAATTTAAGGAGCCTGCAGGAAAAAAATCAAGTTAAAAACAAAAGGGAAACCTGGCAATAACTCTACCAGTACGAGCAAGTCTGCAGCAGTTTTGCCGAGAAGTTTGCAAGAATAAATAGAACCAGATGTTACTTTATAATGCAAAATGTAGAGCATAGTGACACCTTAGTGATGCTGCATCCCATGCAGAATAATGACAATTATAAAAAAAAATCTCAGAAAACAATAAAGACAAGATGCCTGCCGATGCTATTACGGCTCTCGTTGAGGCACGGCGGTGCCCGCTCTCACATCAAAAGATTCATTGCGCGAGGAAAGTCAGACGTGAGAGGGCGTCAGATTAATTGATGGAAGTGCCTTTTTATAGCAACCTTAAAGCGGCAAGAAGGCAAGAGTTGACTTTGAAAAAAAATTGGCAAAGACAACAGGGAAGAAGATGAATTATATCCAAGCTGAAGTAATTACCACAGTGCCAGAATGTTTTGCTGAATGTTGTCAAGTACAGACTCGTCTCTTTTGTCCATACTTTTTGCAGATGACACCCCGAAAAATATATTCTTGAATTGAATCGCTAATTTGCTGGCGTTTCATAAGTTACATGTATGAGTCAAGTCACTCAAAAAAGACCACGTGGTTATGTCGTTCCAGACATAAACCTAGACTTCTCAATCCTTGGGTCATAATCAATATTGAAGGTAGCCCGCTTAAATCTGCCCATCGTGCCTAACAAACCAAAATGCAGAAGCGAAAATAATTCTACTATCACACAACAATTCCAGAAGCTCCGAAGCATCCTTGGATACGAGCTCTGTAAATCAACCATGTTTTCACATTCAGTGTTGAAATTAACAACTGACAGTTTTCGTACGTTGTCAGTTCATGTATATAGTGTACATTGAGTTATTTTTCTGTGTAAATAACTGCAACTACGACTGCTACTTATGGCAAAAGGTACTCGTACAAAATTATCAATTTTGTACGAGTCTTCATACTAGTGGTGAGCCAGCATAATCTGTGGTACATGCGCAGGATAAAGTGACACTGACTCTACTGTACACCAATTACCCTGGACTGCAAAACACCATGCAAGCTTTCCGGCTGTCATTGTCAACCAACAATTTCAAGGAGCGCGAGTAAACTTTGGAGGGTAGACTTTGGTCGATTGCATGGATACTTGACGGCTGTTGGTGTTTACAAGAAGTCCAGGCAGTGAGTTAGTTTGTTGGAGGCTATCAGGTTTGTTCATCATAAGCAGCCTCTTGTGGGGGAGACGGCATGTTGCTGAGGGGGAGGGCCAGGTTGGGCCTGTGGTCAGTCTCGTTCTGTTAAACTGTTGAGCAAATTTAGGGAGAAATGTGGATTAAAGATTGCTTTAATTGTATTTCCGCATACTGCTCTGCTGTCTTGACACACTACTTCATTTACGTGTTGTACAGTACACGTGATATTTCGGGCATTGTACGAATGTATATGTTTTCTTAGAGATCGTAGCTAGTGATTTTTTTTTTCACGTACAGTGTTTGTTATTATTTATTTTTTTGCTTATTCCCTTACAATTGTTGTTTTAGTGTATTGTACATTTTTTGCAACTAGTAGCCAATAATTTTGCTTTTTGCTTTTGGGTTGTGTTGCATTTTTACCTACTTTGTAAAAGTAGCACATTTTTGCTTAACCCTAACCCTCCAGGGTATTTTGGCTAGAAACCCTGCCAGACGCATCAGATTGCATACTTTGTCACATTGCATACTTTGTCACATTGACTTGTGTGCAGAGTGCAGCAAAGTGGAGCTGTCAACACAGATGCACTGTACTGTGTCTGGCAGGGTTAGGTTTAATATAACTATCACAGCCTATCAAAAACTCTAAACACCAACTCTCACAGTTTGTGTGCGTTTCAATCTGTCATTTGATAGGGTTTGATCTGTACAACAACATGGGTCGATTTTGGCCAGGTGCACAGGAGGGTTAATATTTGGTCTGTTCTCCCTGTGTTGCACAACATGCATTGGACTTTTTGGCTTTTACCGCCATGTATTTCCTTGTCAAATTCCATCAAAATGTGCATTGACTTGTGCACGACGCTAGCAAGAATATGAAGTTCGGTGCCCTCAGCATTTTGTGGTCAGATTTTAGTGAATGCTAAAAATCCAATGAACCAGAAATTGGCCAGGCAGAAACCACCGAGACTAAAGTGGAAAGTTACAATGTTTACGGTGCGGCTGCAAGGCTTAGGCAACAGTATGCAGCATTTTGTAAAGGATGCCCGGTTTCCGAGGTCTCACAGGATGTTTGGGAAATTGTGGCCTGGATGTGGTCGTTAGGAATGTTGTGGGTGTGTATGTAAATTGAGGTGACACTTCAAATGAGGTACATGTAGGTCAATAAGTATGCTGGTTTTTGTTTCGTTTTAAATTTTACTGCGGTGTTTGGAGCATAGGTACATGGAGAATACAGGGACTGTGGCCCGTGGTGTACATTGCACATGTGCAGGTAGGCAGTAAATTGCACATCTGGGAGTCAAGTGTACTTTATACACGTCAGAGAGCCTTTTTTTCGTCAAAAACCTAAACTTGGTCTTATGTTTTTTTTTTATTTAAAGTCTAAGAAATTCCAATTTTAAAAGATTCAGTACATTTACATATATATGCATATGCATGATGTGTCTTGCTTCCTCATGTTGTATCAGTCGACTGATCATGACTTTAGTTACATTACATCAGTGTCTTTACAAATTAGTATACAACATTTGCTTTTGATGTAGTTTTCAGAAATGAATGGAGGGTTATGTGGGTTTCACACTACTCTGAATTTACCCAGGTAATTTTTTACCCGGGTAGTTGATTACCCGGGTAGAAACTAATTACACGGAGAATCAGTTTCACACTACAAAATTAACCCCGCAATTCTGCTTACCCGCTTCAGCGCGCACCCCGGTAACTTGTAGCCGCATTCACACTATATGCGAATGGTAACCCGGAGAATGTGCATTGCTTGACCACTCTGCCCTACCCATTAGTTCGTCGTAAAAGAGCGAAGTAAGAGCGAGAGCAATTGAAAAAATCTGATCAGCATTGGCCGGCAGCGTGCACGCGTAATCCTTCAACTGTGCGATCTAGACTAGTGCCTTGCATTAAGTGTATGTAAAATGTACTTATTAAGACGAGGCATCATCCACGGAAGACTGGTGCCTTTCATTAAGTATACGTAAAAATAAACTTATTAGGCGAGGTACCTGCCACGGCGGCCGTACTATAAATTAATAAATTATGCCACCTTCACAAATCTGGCCGATAAAACACGACGAAGCGCACCCACCTATGTACCCGGGTAGATGAAAACCCGGCGAGCATTCACACTACTGAAGGTCGTCATTAACCCCACGATTGGTGGGTTAACCCACCTCGCGAGCAGGGTTACAAATTACCCGGGTTAAGTGGTGTTTTGGGGCAGAATTGTAGTGGGAACGCTCCACATAACCCGGGTACAATGTAATTGCCGGGTTAAATTTTTCGTTAACCCGGCAATTACCCGGGTAAGAGCATAGTGTGAAACGGGCTTTAGTACTTTGTAGCAAATACTAACAGTAACCTGTTTAAAGTTTTGTGTGCATATATAGATGCTGGGAATACAAGAAAATTAAAATGCTGTTATTGTAGTCTGGTTCTTTGACCCTACATGTACTTCAGACAAAACATTTATAGACCTCAGAGAATTATCAGGTCGGGGAACTAGACTATTTCCAAGAATGGTTGGCCAACCATCGCTGGAAATTGATACGAAAATTCCGCTTCTCTTAAAAATGACAGCACACCAGGTGCCATGATTTCACAGGATGCTTGAGACTATTATTTACTTTGTACTTCATAATGCAGTATTTTTGTTTTTTGGTGTTTGCAAATGTTGTATACATGTATTACATGTACATGTACACAACCCTCCCTCTCTCAGGGCCAAAATCAACCCACCAGCTGCTGTACAGATCAAAGCCTATCAAATGACAGGTTGAAACACACACAAGCTGTGAGAGTTGGTGTTTAGAGTGTTTGATAGGCTGTGATAGTTATAAGTATAAGAGGGATTTATTTTAATGCAGAAAACCACTAGTAAACCATGTCTGTCTTTTAAACAATTTGCTGATCATTTTTAAAATTGTGAAAATGCTAGCAGGATAGTGGTTTATTGTTAAAGGCAGTGTACATGATTGGTCATTGTGGCAATTTTCAAAAATGGGCGGATTTGGGGGTTGGTATGTTATAGGAAATATCGTTCCACTGACCTGTTCAAAGTTTTGTGTTGTTGGATGGCGAAAAAACCGAGAGAAAAACGGCGCTCGTTTTCAACCGTCGGCCGGATGATAGCCTTTAGTCAAGACGCGCATGGCTACCTGGACACGTGACGCGCCCGAAATGCCAGCATGTCTAGGGCGCGCCACTCATCCAGGTAGCCACGCGCGCCTTGACTAAAGGCTACAGGGCAGTTTTCCAACGATTTCCAGCTGGAAATCGTTGGAAGACGATATAAATTTCCACTTTTCTTGACAACGACTGCACACCTGGTGCCATAATTTCACAGGATGATTGCGACTACTATTAACTTACAGTCTAGTAAGGTATTTTGTAATATTTCAATAAAATAAAAATGGAGAATTACCAATCGTGTACACTACCTTTAAGTCAGAAATTTTTTTGAAGTGAAGTGCAGTAATTATGTGATGATTTTCTGTCTTTAAAAACAGATAATTTCTGGAAGGAGCAACACAGAATGACATGATGTCATTAAGACTGGTCGCCCAGACATTACCAGTGAAGCCCCATCGGGGTTAAAGCCTGGTCGGCGCAATGTCCCGCAGCGAACGGCCCATACCCCCAAAGTCCTTTCCTCTTAAGATCAAGACAGGCAATAACCACATTGGTCAGGATACTGGCCAAACCTGCGGGAACCCAGACTCCTGTATATGTACGCTTAGGCAACGGGTCGGTGGCGTTGTTAGTGATGACAGCTCAGTGCTTAACAATGCATCCAGTGTGTCCGACCAGCCAGAGGACCACAGCCCCGCTGGACGGGGCTGCAGTCGCCTGTCGATCACCATCCCAGACCACAACCACTCCCTCCCTGCCAGGCTGAACTTCTCCCGCCACGACACGGTGGGCTGCACGCACTGCGACGGGTTGGGTCAGGTGTGGTGGGATGGGCGGGACCGAACTCACTCCAGAACCCCAGTGGACGCGCTGCGACCCCTGAGCCCCGGTTCGTCGGTTGTGGCCATGAAGACGTTGCTGGCCAACGTGGCTCGGCTGCAGGACTTTGAGAGCGAGGAGATTGGCTGTGGATTCTTCTCTACAGTCTACAAGGTAAGTGTCAAGTTGGTTGCTGCATTGCTGTGTGTTGTGCAGTGCAGTGCTGTAGTTGAGACCAATACGTGTCAAGACCTGGGGAGAATGTCATAGAGCTGTTAATAACCCTAACTCCCTAGGGTGTGTGGAAAATCATATTAAAATTGAAGGATTGAGGACTGTTAGGGTTAAATTAAAGGGACACATTGCCTTCAAATGTCATGAAATTTTGCTGTTTGGAAATGTTCCTTATCTTTTATAAGAGTTGTTCATGCAAAAAAGCATGTATAATATGTTGTAATTAGTGAGTAGTGATTATAAAACAAAAAATTTGCCTCTGACTCCTGACATCTGACCCGCGAAACATAGACATATTTCCAGTAGTAAATACCACCGTCTAAATAATGCGCAAAATACGCTGTAAGAGTCTTTAGGCTGGCGCCGAAGCCAGTGGCCTTGTAAACCTATCAGATGATCGCCAGGTACCATTCTCTACCTCGCGACACATATCGCCAGTGCTGCGCGCCGTGCCACAGTACATCAAAATGTATCAACAGATTGTACTTCAACCAGCTGCGACTGGAAATATGACTGGTGAACATGGTCCGCCATTTTGTGGAGTCAAAAATGTGGTTCTACATAGTGGTGGACCGTTATTTGTCACAAAATTAAACAAAAACCACGCAATTTGAAGGGATAGTTATGTGAATCTGTATATTCTACTTTAAAAAAAGCTTCCCAACCATATCCATTTCAGTTTTATAGCCCAAATCGCAAAATCCAAAGCAATGTGTCCCTTTAAGCACAAACATTTGCTTAAGCACAAACAACCTTGCTTAATAAAATCAGGTTATCGGCCAAAACTCCATGTGATGTATATTGCTTGTGACTGGTATTTAGCTGTTGTTTACTTAGCATAACAATCACACAGAGTTTTAGCCGTTAACCTGATTTTACGAAGCAAGGTTTTTTGTGCTTTAAAAGCAGCTCTATGAAAAATGCCACGTTACCAGCCAAAACTCCATTATATTGTTATAATATGCTAAGCAAACAACAGCTAAATACCAGTCACAAGCAATACACATCACATGGAGTTTTGGCTGGTAAATAACCTGGTTTTATTAAGCGAGATTTGTTTGTACTTGGTGGTACAAGTCTGCGACAGAGACCTAATGGTTTAAGACAAGACCCCAAGACCTTGTGTGTAAGTTACTTTTTAAGCAAAGCGAACAAAATGAAAACCCTTTTACACTTTACAGTTACTATTCCCCACCTTGGAGTATTAGATTGCACTGATCTCGAGCTGCCGCATAACTGATCTCATGGCCTGATGACCAGGGGTAATAATTGTGAAGCGCTTTGAGACATGTACACGTATGTGTTAAACAAGATTAACTGGCAAAAATACACGCTGCAAAATTCTTCTTGTTGCCAGCTTTTCAAATTGAATTGCTAAACTTGAAATGGTTATCAGATTTTCTACTATGTACTGGAAATTGTTATGGCAACTTGCCAAGTGTTAAATAATAGTGCCATTAAAAAAATATCAAGACCTGAATTTTCTGAAACCGAGACTGAGACCAAGACTGAACGCATGTGGTATCGACTCGAGACTGGTCTTGAAACCTACATGTACACAACACCGATGTTGGGTCGGAGAAATGAAATTTAATTTATTTACTGTATTACAGGATGACAGACGTACAAACCCAACAATGTTATTAACTGTATACGTAAATTTATACAACTTTGATACAAACAAAACTCTGAGGATTCTGGTAAAACTATTTATTGGACTGACCAAATCCCCTTAACATTTGTGTCAGTGCAGTTACGAGTAATACAGAGTGTGATGAGGTAAAAATAGAAAATCAATTGTAAACCTTTGAAAAGCGGTCATGCAAAAAAACAATATTATAACCACAATCGTAACCCTGACACATTTGACACAATACCCAATGCGACATCCCTGGACGTACAGAGAAGGGTTTATTGTGATGTTTACAGTCGTAGGAACACACTGTAAAGCTTACATGTACATGTATTGTTGTCAGGATTGTACGTTCATTCTGGTATGCATAACGTCTTGCACATTGCAATTTGTGTTGTGCCAAAATGATTTCCGCATTAGCTGTACATGTGCATCGATAACATGTAGGTATTTTTTGAAAAACAAAAATATTTGAACATTTGTCGAAAACTTACATGTAGAGTCCTTGGTGTGAAGTTTATCCAGAGGACAAGTATTTCCTCAAATAATTTTATCATGAGGTTCTGCCATTTTTATGAAGAAAAAATGTGTATCAAAAAGTGCAGGTTTTTAGAACTTGTCACCTCAAAGTATTTTTGTCATTTGGGATATCGCATACATGTACATGACAGCTGTCATGCTGTACATTGTACAGACCCTCCTGACCCTCCCTCTCCCAAAAAACTCCCAAATTGACAAGGAAGGGGCTCAAGTCCCTGGGTTTGCCCTAGGTGGTTGAGTTTGAAATTGTAACCCTAACCTTCCCAAATCAGTAAAAATACAAGACTACATAGTACAATGTATTTGGATGGATTCAGGGCTGTACATGTAGATAGCCTTGGCATCGTAAAGATTGGGCTACGATGTCCCAAATGTGCAAGTACAAAATATTTACCATTTGGATTACTGCACAGAATAACATAAGAATTGTTCAAAGAAAACCTGAAATTGTTTCCTCAAAAGTCATGGGAAAAGTCATCAGAATAATAAGTTTTCTGTGGGAACCCACTAAATATGTTCCAGCACATTTTCAAAATTAACCCTGCATGTGCCAACTCAACTGCCAAATGTTCTTAGCTTCTAAAGGCCAAGGGTGGCAAAATGTATTTCAGGGATGACTGCAAAGTTCTCGATCGCAGGCGTTAAGGTTCAGTGTGCATAATATCAGCTTGTGCTAGAAGCACATTAAAGATTCTCCATTCACTATTTCTTCTAAAGATTTGACACTCTGTACTTGCATGTTCGCTACACATCATTTTTTTTAAATCACCCAATACAAGTCTAAAAGCCACTCTAGGTAAAGGGGTTACGATCAGAGGTGGTGGGGTTGCCAACCCTACCACCCTTATGGTTTTCCTGGGCCCAGATCTACATTGTAAATAGCTATAATTCTTCATCAGATTCCAGAGAAATTATCCCAATATCAGACCCATAGATCCAGGCGGGGTAATAACTTCCACCATCGGTGAGACAACTCACCCCACCTAAAAATTGGTCGATCATCGGTCGATCATCGGTCGATCATCGGTCGATCATCGGTCGATCATCGGTCGATCATCGGTCGATCATCGGTCGATCATCGGTCGATCATCGGTCGATCATCGGTCGATCATCGGTCGATCATCGGTCGATCATCGGTCGATCATCGGTCGATCATCGGACCCTAATTTGCACACTGTATGCTGAGAAGGATTACATGTACATGTTGTAGCTGACATTGGTCCATCCTATCAAAGAAAGATAATCGAGAGACTAGAAACTATTCTACCCCTCTCCACCTTGTATTTGATTTGACAGTCTGCTTATTTGACAGGTGCGGCACAAGGAGACGGGACAGGTATTGGTCCTCAAGATGAACAACGAGGAGTCTAACTTTGCCAGCGTCATCCAAGAAATACATCTGCTCAAGAAACTCCAACACCCCAACATCATCAAGTAAGAGTGAAATTCACAGTCGTTATTCATCAGCTGAACTGAACTGGATAAAAAATAAAACCAATTCGTGCAGCTTGCTTTCTTCGGAGACTTCCTGCACTTATTCTCAGTTGTCATAATTTCTCTGTTGTTTTTTTTTTTTTCATGAATATTAGATGTACATACATTTGTGTAATGTAATTTGAATTGAGTTTTTGGAAAATAAACTGAACTGACCTGTATTTCAATTGAATTGATCAACACCTACATGTACGCACAAATCTAGATCCCAAATTTTGGGCCAAAATGTTTGTGAAGATGCCCGAAGGAAACATCTGTCTGTATGGGCTTAATAGATTTTGGGATTGGATACATGCAGAGGATTTGTTTTTTAAATTGGATGAAGGAAGTATGTGTATACAGTCAGATAAGAAGTTATCTTTGGGATGGGGAAGGGAGAAGTACCAGCTTACAACTTGTTTGTTAAAATTGGAAACCAGGAAATTGTTCCAAAAGAAAGTGGGGCGGAGGGGGGGGGGGGGGGGGGGGGGGGGGACCAAGATAGAACTTCCTGAAATTGGAGACACAATGGAAATGTATACATGTGTACATTGTACACTGGTCTATAATATAACATACAATCTGCATGGGCATTATATACATCCCTAACAGTCCAGAATCCTCCAATTCTAATTTTTCACACCACCCAAGGGAGTTAGGGTTATGTGCATGTGTGTCGACTTGTGCATGAGAACTTTACAAGCTTAACCCCTGCCCTCGACTCAGTTTGTGTCCCCTCCCCTCAAGGTCCATCCCTTTCTCTGCAGTATTTGATAATGCTGCATGTATTCTTTTTCCTCTTCACAGGCTTCTTGGAGTGTGCGTTCATGAGGCCAACATCCACGCCTTAATTGAGGTAAAGTGTTTTGATCATTTCATGAAAACTCGCAAAAAATTCTTTTTGTTTTTGTGCACAAGTTTTCCGCAAGGTGTTTGATTGATTGATTAATATTTATTCGGCATTCAGCCGGAATAGCCTATGAAAGTCTTTCGACTTATTTCCAATGGGGTCCCATGATAGAAGATGAGGAAGGAAGTTACAGTTTTAGATTTGGGAGGAAAACCCCAGAGAATAATTCTGGAGAAAACCTACGGAATCAGGTAGGGACTGAAAACCCAATCCACATGTTGGCTCCAGCCGGGATTCGAACCAGAGTCACAGTGGTGGAAGGCGAGGAAAGTACCACTACACCAACCTGATTCCCCCACTACACCAACCTGATTCCCCCACTACACCAACCTGATTCCCCCACTACACCAACCTGATTCCCCTACTACACCAACCTGATTCCCCTACTACACCAACCTGATTCCCCCACTACAACAACCTGATTCCCCCACTACACCAACCTGATTCCCCCACTACACCAACCTGATTCCCCCACTACACCAACCTGATTCCCCCACTACACCAACCTGATTCCCCCACTACACCAACCTGATTCCCCCACTACACCAACCTGATTCCCCCACTACACCAACCTGATTCCCCCACTACACCAACCTGATACCCCCACTACACCAACCTGATTCCCCCACTACAACAACCTGTTTCAGAAATATATTGATCAGATTCAGTTTTCGCTGCATACAATGTATCTTTTCAAAACTTCTCGAGTTGTATGAAAGCATACATGTACATTGTTTGTGTGTTGCCCTAGACCTGGAGAATTTAGTTTTCAATTGGGTTAAGTACTGTAACATACAAACAGTGATGACGTCTATCTTTTTCATCTGTGCATACATGTGTAAATTGTATTCTGCACCGGTACACATACGCATTAAGTGTGCCTGTATCCATGTACGTGCACTGTATATATCTCCGAGGACAAGAGAAGAAAGGAAACACAAAGAAACCTTTCAGTCCTCGAACGAACGTAGAGTCTTTTGTTGAAATCGGTCCTCGAACGTAAGGATACGTGCTTAGTCTATGGGGGTTGGTTATATTAAAGGAACAATAGGAAACACAAAGCATTGTCCTCGGACGTATTGGGGAAGTACGACTGATTGTACAGGTTCTGTATCTCCGAGGACAAGAGGAGAAAGGAAATACAAAGAAACGTTTCATCAGTCCTCGCACGTCAAGTCTTTTGTTGAAATCGGTCCTCGCACGTATTGTAGAAGTACGTGCTTAGTCTATGGGGTTGGGTTATATTAGAGGAACAATAGGAAACACAAAGCATTGTCCTTGCACGTATTGGGAAAGTACGACTGTGTGTACATATACATACCAATTACACTATTGTAAAGTAATCGTCAAGATCTGATTGTTTTTCTTGGCTAATCTGCCTGAAATACATTCATAGTGTACAAGTATGTACATTATTTATAGAAAGTTTGACTTTTGCCCGAATTTATCGCAGCTAAGTTAACACACGTTATTTATAGTGTAGGGTTCATTAAATGGCAGAGAAAACCACACTGACCTCAAATTTACAAAAAGTTCCTGTACTGATAGTATTATGCTTTGTGGACTTCAAACACAAATAAGATAAAATACTACTTGTGAACTTTGATATCCAACTGCAATATCTGATAATATCCAGATTCAGTGTAAAGTGCTATAGCTTGTACACATTGAATACAAGCCAACAAGCCAATCGACATGTATGAGCCGTTCTCAATCTGTAGTCTTTGGCACTAGTTCCATGTTAAATTCAGATCACTGGTAACAAGCTTAGTCTAGGCCTCATGGATTTACAAATAGGGTGCTCACATTTGCTGTTTTGAAACATAGAATATGTCTAAATTATTCACTTGTAATGTATTTGTATGCAGATAAGTATTTTCCAAACAATGTACAAATACAACCCAGGGTGTCCGAAAGACACTTGACCTCCCATTTGGATTACAGGAAACTGTGGTGTAAATTTGAAGACATTTTTGCCCTCATGAAGCACTTTGTATGCTCTGTGCTTTTGGAGAGCCTGTAGAAAAAACTGTGGTATGCCATGATGTACAATGTACTAATGACAGACTACAAAAATTGGGAAGCTCTGTGTAATAATAATAATAATAATACAGGTTCTTATATAGCGCTTTTAGCAAGATCAAAGCGCTTTACAGATATTATTACCCCAGGTCATCGGGCACATTAATCATTCCTGAAACCTTCTCAGCTCCCTGGGGAGTATAAAGCCCCGGCTGCTATTTTAAGCACACACGGGCTATTCCTAATCAAACACATAACCATCACTGCCCTCACAGGTACCCATTTACTCCTGGGTGGAGAGAAGCAACTTGTGACAAAGTGCCTTGCTCAAGGACACAAGCACCATGACCCCAGCAGGTCTCGAACCCACAATCTGCAGTGTTACCGAGATCTTGAGTTCAATACACTAAGCCACGAGGCCACAGCGCTCTGTGTAGAGGATTTTATAAATGCATAGGGTTAAAAAATGCCTGCACACACTCAGGAAAGATTGAAAACCTGCCTGTCCGCTCCCAGTAAGTATTAAAAAACCTGGCTGTCTACTACTAGCCAAGAATAAAAGAAACTGCTTGTCTATCCACAGCTAGCAGAGATTAAAACTGACTGTCCACAGCTAGCAGAGATTAAAACTGACTGTCCACAGCTAGCAGAGATTAAAACTGACTGTCCACAGCTAGCAGAGATTAAAACTGACTGTCCACAGCTAGCAGAGATTAAAATTGACTGTCCACAGCTAGCAGAGATTAAAACTGACTGTCCACAGCTAGCAGAGATTAAAACTGCCTGTCCACAGCTAGCAGAGATTAAAACTGCCTGTCCACAGCTAGCAGAGATTAAAACTGCCTGTCCACAGCTAGCAGAGATTGAAACTGCCTGTCCACAGCTAGCAGAGATTGAAATTGACTGTCCACAGCTAGCAGAGATTGAAACTGACTGTCCACAGCTAGCAGAGATTGAAACTGACTGTCCACAGCTAGCAGAGATTAAAACTGATTGTCCACAGCTAGCAGAGATTTAAACTGACTGTGCAAAGCTACCAGAGATTAAAACTGCCTGTCCACAGCTAGCAGAGATTAAAACTGCCTGTCCACAGCTAGCAGAGATTAAAACTGCCTGTCCCCTCCCAGCAGAGATACAAAAACCACCAGTCAACTGTTGGAAAATATTTTTAAAACTCTTGTCCACCAGTCCACTTCCTTTGTACATGTAGCACAGAGTAAAATGTGATTTCACCGTATTCCAGTGTTGGAGTACTCGTACTCGTACTTTGAGTTTGAGTACCAACTCCTTAACAGCAATTGCCCATTTCAGTATTGAGCACAAATGCAATTGAATATTGCATAGACACGTCCTTGCAATTGCCACATTGCATGCTGTGTTATGGCAGATTCCCTTTTCCACTGTGACCTTCCATCTCGGATTAATTAGCAAAGGCTTTTAACTGCATAATCAGAATGCCCAAATTAAGGTTTAAAAAAGAAATGTTCACTGCTCATAAATATTTATGATGGAATCAATCCGGGCCAGGGTTTATAAATGAGGCTTTCAGCTTTGCTGCTGACATTAATGGGGTGTCCTCATTGTCCACTTAATAGCTTTTTCACTTGGGATAAAACCTGATGTACAATTAGTAGTCCAGTGTGTCCGAAAGTCATCTTTACACGTATAGCTTCACTCTAGAACTGACTTATATGCCGGTTTCACACTATGCTCTTACCCGGGTAATTGCCGGGTTAACGAAAAATTTAACCCGGCAATTACCCGGGTAATGTGGAGCGTTCACACTACAATTCGCCGGGTTAGAAATTCTCCAGGTTAACTGCCCAAAAACGCCACTTACCCGGGTAATTTCTAACCCTGCTCGCGAGGTGGGTTAACCCACCAATCTCGGGGTTAACGACGACCTTGAGACGATTCTCCGGGTTACCATCAGTAGTGTGAATGCTCGCCGGGTTTTCTTCTACCCGGGTAGGAGGTACGTGGGTGGGTGCGTGCGCTTTGTCATGTTTTATCGGCCAACTTTGCGAAGGTGACGTAATTTATTAGTACGGCCGCCGTGGCTGGTACTTCGCCTTAATAAGTTTATTTTTAGGTATACTTATTGAAAGGCACCAGTCTTCCGTAGATGATGCCTCGTCTTAATAAGTACATTTTACATACACTTAATGCAAGGCACCAGTCTAGACCGCACAGTTGAAGGATGACTAGACTTGAAATCAAGTCGGTAATTGGTCGGCATTAGTCCGACTGCACCACCCCGCGTATTATAATACTTACTCCGCACTTTGCAGGGGTTACGTGTAGCGAGCGGTATAATAACATGTGGGAACGTTCGTGCAACCTTGGCCCCAAGATGCGTGTGTGTCGACTGTCCAATTACTGACCGGTATGAAGGAAAGAAGACATGTCGGAACTTCACGAAAGGCGGGCATTATTATTGCGTACCGCGCTGGTAAATGCGGCGCCTGCATACAAAACACGACAGTCTAAACGACTTGTCTTCAAGTCTAAAGGATGATGCGTGCACGCTACATGTACCAATGCTGATCTGATTTTGTTTCAATTTGCATTGCATGCTCTCCCCCTCCGCTCCGCTCTCACTTCGCTCTTTTACGCCGACGAAAGAATGGCTAGGGCAGAGATCAAGCAATGCACATTCTCCGGGTTACCATTCGCATAGTGTGAATGCGGCTACAAGTTACCCGGGTGCGCGCTGAAGCGGGTAAGCAGAATTGCAGGGTTAATTTTGTAGTGTGAAACCGATTCTCCGGGTTAGTTTCTACCCGGGTAATGACAACTACCCGGGTAATAAATTACCCGGGTAAGTTCAGAGTAGTGTGAAACCGGTAATAGTGTTGTAAGGGTTCCATGCTATATCTATATTCATGTTCAGTGTTATAGAATTTGGGACTTGACAGACACAGATTCGCATGTGTCCACCTGTCCAACAATCCAAAGGACCTCCAGGAATTACTTTGGACAGGCAGTGTTTAGCTTGTAGAAAAAAACTGGACCATTTTTGTTCAGTAGAAGGATCCTACTGTACACACAACAGAACTGGAGATATTTAAATGTCTGGTAACATGGCAAGCATTTAAAATTAAATTCTCCTGGCATTTTCTACACCTAAGGTATACATGTAAAGGGAATGGAGGATTGTTGGGTGAAATAGAGTACAGAATGTAAGCAATATTTAGAAAAAACCCTGATTTTTTTACATTTTCAAAAAATTTCAGATTTTCTTTCCAGTTTGTCAAAATGTACGAAACTTTCATAAATTTTAAATCCCAGTTTGGGTACATGTATTTAAAAAAGAAATTCATTTAATTTAATTTTGTTTACATTTTTGGATGGGGAAATAGCTATACAAAATTCTAGGTAAGATATAAATGTGACCACCCTAACAAAATGCCCCCTCCCACCCCCAATGTTTTAGCCAGAATTTAGAAAGAGGGCGTCTGAATAAATTGAAAAATTTGGTCTCCAAATTGTTGCTGTCATCTTTCTGCTTGTAAATTACAAATACAACAGTGTGTCCAAATTAAAAACTCAGACTTTTGGGACACCTGAGCACCCCTCTGGCTAAAAACCATGCCCCTCCCCCTCCCCTGAATTTTCCCTGTTTGACTGACTTACCATTTGAATGGTACATGCATGTAAAGTCATTAGCCATGTGGTTTTCCTGGCCCAGTGCGTGTAACTGAGTGGTAAACATAATCCAATCCACGTGTATTACTTCCATTGATATTAACCGTAGTACTTCCTACTAATAAAGAATTCATTGAAAGTGCACAATACTGAAGAGATGCTCCAGTTGGCTCAGTCAGACAGTGCGCTGAAATACATACACATATATCATGAATAAAACAGAATTTGGCGACGACCAAAAATAACAAAAAAACATTGTGGGGCTGTGATAAGTAATAAGAGGTGCCCGGGGCCAAATTACAACCATATGCCGGGACGCAGTATACATGTATGAACGCAGTCAAGGATGCATGTTTAATTTGGGTGACGCTTATAAATGTCATGTGTGTACTTTTGATGTTGTTTTGCCAATAAGGATAAGTGATTATTGAATATAATCCTCCTGGTGCCTAAAATGAGAAATGTAATATATTCAAAAATTTCAAATTTTGATAATAAATTGAACACGGTACTTCTGATAAACAAAAACACTGAATCCTTTTACAACAGATTTCGGGGAACTGCTAGTGCATTTTGAATCATAACAACGGGTTGTCGGCCATAAAAGAAAGGAAAGAAAAAAAGATCAATTTCTGGAAAAAGATGGGTCGAAAGATTTTCTTCCCCCCATAAAAATTGAAAAATATGGGGGGGGGGGTGGGGGATTTCTTTTGACGTCCTCATCCCCCCCCAAAAAAAAAAAAAAACAAAAACAAAAACAAAAACACATTGTATGTAATTACAGTTCAGCAAATACAGAAATTAACCAATCCGTACACAGGGCTCGAAATTACCATTGTAGTGCTTGCGCAACGCAAGTGAAAAATACCCGAACGCAAGTTATCCTCGACTCAAGCTTGCGTTTTGCGCAAGTTGGAAAAGTACCGGTTTTTGTCTACTGATATTCCACAATGATAACCTGTATGATTTGATTAAAACAATAAGTTTAACAAACAAGTTTTACTGTAGCTTTTCTGTCTGTCTGTCCCGCGGCCCAGCAGCTATACTTATGATCATAGCGCTCGCACAATCCCTGCATGCAGATCGGGACGAAATCCGTGCAATGTTAATGTACATAGAACGGTGCAGACTGCACGTACAGTACATCATTGCCTTTTTATGCATGTCTTGCGTTGGGGACCATACATGCTGCTGGGCGATGTGTAACCTCGCTCCCATTCATACAAGTCAGTCAATAAATGTAACTGAAACCGCCGGGTGCGAGCGTGCGTTGCGTGGAGCGGGGATTTTACACGTAAACGTTGTTGACATCGTTTCGTGCACTGATCGGCTTTTAAATGACGGAGAAGTGAGATATTTTGTGACATTTTTTTCTTGCATTTTGGGGTTTCCGATCATCATGAAACGTTCACCACCGAAGCAGAAAAGTCTGCTCTCTTTCTTCAAAAGTAAGCGGCCGGCATCCGAAGCTTTGCCTGTATTTCATATGTCATACATACATTGAATTACAAAAATTAGTGCAAGTTAAATTTTGTTAGCGCAAGTTGTTTCAAATGCCAATTTGCGCAAAGCGCAAGTATATTTTTTGGGGAATTTCGAGCCCTGGTACATGTGTTTCGTTAGAGGTTAAGAATTAGGCAGCTCAATCCCATCTGTAGGCATAGACCCTACATAACTGTAAACGTACTTCAGTACTTGTACATATAGCTGTTTTGCCCCATATTTTTTCACTTTCACTCATGGCTAAAATTCTGAATTCAATTATATTTCTACCATTGATTAGATTTGTGCACTAGCTCGGTCAGCCCCACCATATGTCACTGGCATTGTTGTCAATATTGCATTTCCAATTAGATCCAGAGACGCCGCATGTACCCGTAAGTGGCCTACACACAGTTTAGAGACATGGCTCTTTCTAAATTAATTTTTAGTTTTATTTGTATTTTTCTGAGCTAAAAACATGTATTGTGCATATTTAAAATATATATATAAATGTCAGATAAAATCATGTCATACTTTCTCAATACTTGCGAGGACAATGCTTTGTGTTTCCTATTGTTCCTTTAATATAACCCAACCCCATAGACTAAGCACGTCAGTCTTGTTGACTTGACTTGCTGATTTGACTTGAATTGGACTCGAGTTGCAATTTTTTTAACTTGAGACTTGACTTGACTTGGAAAAAAAATTACTTGGGACTTGACTTGAAAGAACATGACTTGTGACTCGACTTGACTTGAATAAATTTGACTTGCTGACATTAAAACTTCTGTTAAAATACACACAAACATACAGGTATCAGTTAAAAAACAAGCCTATAGCGCATTTCATAGCAAGCTGGGTGTCCAGTACGTATGCAGGGCCGCAGCGCTGGCCGAGCTGCATGGAGAATTGTCGAAATGGCACACCAGGTTGATTTTGTACAGTGCATGCGTGCTAGCCTATGCATTGTCATTTTGTCATTGGAATTTTTATTTACTAACAATTGACTCGAGACTTGGTACTTGACTTGGAAAAAATTGACTTGGGACTTGACTTGACTTGACTTGGAAAAAATTGACTTGGGACTTGACTTGACTTGAGAAAAAATGACTTGGTTACAACACTGAAGCACGTATTTCTACTTGCGAGGACCGATTTCAACAAAAGACTTGACTTGCGAGGACTGAAAGGTTTCTTTGTATTTCCTTTATTCTCTTGTCCTCGGAAGTATATACAGAACCTGTACACACATACAAGTGTGTAAATACTGGCAATCGCGGACCTCCTATTGTCCCTCTTTTGTTTGTACTTTTTCGGAAGGCCTCCCATATGTTTTGTACACGATTTTCAATCGTGGACGTTCGATCAATCGTGGACCCTTTGTCTATGCCCAAACCCTTTTGTCCCTAGTCCACGATTGCCGGTATTTACACACGCACCCACGCACTCCAAATTTGATATCCCTGTCAAGACATGCCTTTTTCTTTCCTTTATTTCTGTACTTACACTGTAAGCATTCTCCCATAGATTTTCTGCACAAACTTCCTTGAGACCTTTTCATTCTTTTGTCCCCTATTATTTCTTCGTCTCCACAATGTAGTGAATTTAGAAACATGAGTACACTTCCATCTCACTTCTCTTTCATTCCAGTGACACTTGCATCAATCTCTCATCACACTCTCACTATACTGTGATTACACCAAAATACCTTTTTACTTTTTACTCCATTCCCAGTACAATTACACTCCACTTACACTTCCATTTCACTCTTATTACACCAGCATCATGTCCCAAAATACTTCCATTACACTCCAACAACGTACCCTCACATTATGCCCCTTACATGTATAATACCCTATCACACCTTTTTGCACTACCATTCAATCCTCCCCTCATTCATCCATCGATTTATGATCTGTTTTGCTCATTAGCCCTTCACATCTTATCTTAGTTTGTTTTCCTTTCGCCTCCCAATGTGACAGTTGTTACCCTCTAGCTCCTTCACTCAACCCCCCCCTCCCCTCAACCACCCCCCCTCCAATCCACAGAGCTCCTCACATACAGACACTACAGTGCACTCTAGACTGTAAATGTCATCCGTCTCCCACATCCATTCCTTAAAGATCAAGTGTCAGTTTATCATTGAATTTATTGCTGTCATCTGTTGCATATGTGTGGTATCTCAGACATGCGTCCCTATCTAGTCCAGTTTAGTCTACTCCTAATGAGAGAATTCATGTTGGTCCCACAATTGATATCATTCCATGAGTCTGTATAAACATGCACTCGCTTCATTAATTTTTATCGATTGTTTTTTATTTTCGGTTGGGGGGGGGGGGGTGTTTTTTATATTTAAAGATGCAGGCTACACTGTATGTACAAATACATGTATAGACTTAGACGGAGTTCAGTTAACTTTGTCATTGCTGAGAGTACTGGGGCGTACAGTGTACATTGACATGGCCAGTTTAACCATTTTGTATATATCCCCCACTTTTTGACCAGTGGGGTTGCCCCGCAGGATCACCCCCCCCCTAGAAATTTCACTACCGTAAAAAAAAGAAATTCGAAACAAAAATACCAAACGTAGAGCGTACATGTTCATGGTGTACATGTACATCTTTTGAACAGTGCCCTCGTGTTCTTATTATCCTTGGACCGGGGTGATTTAAAAAACAAATCTTGATCATACTCCCACTTTGGGGCACGGATTTACGCCACTGCTTGTAATCCATGCTCTCTGCCAACTGTTGAGAGCTTGGGTATTTTATGGTTTTTCTAGTTTTTTATGTTTGACAAAATACATGTACATGTATTTGTTTAATAAAATGGTTTATAGTAGACTTAAACCATTTCTCTTTTAATTTATGGTTTAGAGATCTTTTTTTTTTTAATGAAAACAAGTCCGAGAACAAATCTTGCAGCTCCCGCGCCATACACATAAACCTCTCTAGCTACATGTACATTGTAATCACAAGATGGCAACAAGGCTAGGACTAACAGCCCAGCCATGTTGTTGCAATAGGACCACAAACCACTACTGACTAAAAAAAAATCAAGGGAAACTCTTTGTACAGTACATGAATGCAGACATATTTTATGTACACAGTGTACATCATCCTTCCTCCAGTTACATTGATCCTGCAGGCTATATAGCAAGTCCCAATCTAATGGTGATGACATGTACTTGATAAGCATCTATTTCCCTGGCAGAAACAGGAAATGCTGTTTCTCGGACCTGGATTCTTTAAAGGTTGTATACGGCATTTGATTTTGCTGTAATTTTCAGGAATGAATGGATTTGGGGGTTAGTATTCTATAGCAAACACTGTAACACTGACCTGTTTAAAGATGATGTTGATTGCTGAGAGAAGTCTGCGTCATTTTTTTATTTGTATATAGATTGTAGATTGCATATTGTAAAATCAAACAGCAAATTATTTCTGCAATGAAATACCAAAAAAAGTGACTTATGAGAAATATTTTTATCAAGTCCATCTAGCGCAGCACAGCCCACTGGTGCCATTTGTCTAAAAGTCGTCGCTGCGGGCAGCAAACAAATCGACGTCATAGGATGAACTCCCTAAATTTGTGCCCATGTGCTAGACACAAAAGGGGAGTTCGTCCTATGACGTCAGATTGTTTAATGCCCGCAGCGATGACTTTTAGACAAATGGCACCAGCGGGCTAGAGGGGACTCGATAAAAATAGCTCTCAATGGTCACTTTTTTGGTATTTCATGGCAGAAAAATTTGCTGTTTGATTTTGAAATACGCAATTCAAAAGAAAAATGCTGCAGACTTCTCTCACCACTGAACTTTCTCTTTAAACGGTGTTGTGTGCATAGATGCTCGGAAAACAGAGTGAAAAAAATGCTGTTGCTGTAGTCCGGTTCACTGACCCTACCGGTACATTACTTTAGACGGAGCAATACATGTCAGGGAAGTATCAGGTCATAATAAATGCTGTGAAGGAGGTGAAAATCATAGTAACATTAAAGAAGTCTGTCCTGTATACATGTACTCAAGTCATAAAAGTCATATTGGATGTTTATTTTAAACCCAACGCTGCAAAATCCAACAACATCCAACATTGCTCAAAAGCTGTAGTAATTGGTTGGATTTAGCAGTCAACACAAACTGCATGGTGTGTTGGATTTTGTTGTATTTGTCAGGGTAGTTGAAGCTGTGTGAGTCTTGACCCCTTGTTTTGAGAGAACGAAGGACAAATTAGTGAACCGCCACACGTTAACCTGAATTCGAAAAAAGAAGTCGCCCGCATTTTGAAGCTCTCTAACTCCTTTAAATGATGGGCCCAAAAAACTAAATTTAGATTTTTGGCAGGAAGTGCCCGATTTTGACATGGGGTGTCGCATGTTATAAAAACATTTGTTTAATGCTAATTTGCAATTTTATTTTCAGTTATTCTTGGAAATTGTATGCACATTCTTTTTTATTTTGTATAATTTACAATGTATTTTCTTTTATTTGTTTGTCATTTTGAAATAGGATGGTAACTAATTTGGAGGGAAATCATGATTTTTTTGTTTCAAATGTTTTATAAATTGTTTAGGAAATTTTTCACGACAAAAATGTCAAGTTTTAGAAATGCTTTCTAAAGGACAATTTTCAAAACACTTTCAGACATTCCCAGAAATGTTATTTCCAGTTTTCTATTTTGTATTATTTATTTATTTTCTTTTGTTTCCTAAATTTTAATTCGGAGAGTGGGGTGTATAGCATCAGCTCGAGTGCTCTGTCCACAGTACAGTAGTCTGAGTGCAGTTGTTGTTTTGCCTTCTCCGCCCTTATTCATAAAAATATATGTTTTACTTTGTGTCATTGTTTTGCACAAGTTTATCAAACTTTGCATCCAGTTTTATTATTGAAACCCCAGTAACATCCGAACGAAACTGGTTTTATCCGGTTGTCGCTGGCTCTTAAAACAGATGCACACCAGCAATATGCATTTACAAGTTTGCCTTGTCATTTGGCCTTTTGCCCTTGACCTAGTTTTCCTGTTTTCTGCTTCCCTGTTCCGGATTGGTTGATGGCACATTGAAAACCAGGACCATCTGTGTCTATTTGTTCTTGGCTAAAAGTCTTTATTAACTAGCCAATACTGCTGGGTTTTTTTTGTGTCTGTAACCTGGAAAAATGACACACCATGGGGACTTTACTCGACACAAAAAAATAGACAAGCAATACCAGGATCTAAAGAACAAGTCGCGAACTATTTTATTAGGAAAAGGATTTAAGAATGAGGTGAACTTGTGACCCAAACCTTGAAGTTAAAACCCAAGAAAAAGTTTAAATAAATCAAAACAAAACCAACCCAAAAACCTAAAAAAAGAAATATAAACTTATTTAAAACCTTATAAACCAACAACAAATAGAACAGTTTAAACCAACAAAAAATAACACAGTTTAAACCAAAGAGCAAGGTATGCTTAAACCAACACAGAGTATCAAATATTGGACCTTAGGTACACTCTGACTGAAACCAGGGCACTGTAGCAGACGAAAGACAAGGCTACGGCAGGTCGCACAACTCAAAGGAGTGTGAAAGAGGCACATGTGCACTCTTCTCCGCCGGTCTGCTAAGTGAAGACAAACTAAAACTCTGTACACAAGTACATGTATAACTGTGGTCAAGGGGGAAGATGCTGCTACTGGGGCCAGGGGGACACACAACTAAATAAACCACAGTACATGTTAAAAATAATAAGCAGGGGAGCAACTCTCTAAAAAATAACAAGGCAATATAATTTGGCCCTGCCACACTTCCATGTTTGATTTGTTCACGTTCATTAATTATTTGTTTTCCTATCCCTTTGCAAGTACATGTACATAGATGCTGCACACCAACGTTTGTGTTATTGCCATTATTTTGTAACTTTCGGTTCACAAAGCAGGATTGTTCAAACTGTCTGCCATATACCATACATGTATACCGTGAACCTGTTTCTCTCATTTGTATTCATCAGAAGTATTTTACGCTACAGAAATGGACATGAGCAATAAGCGAAGCCTTTGTAATGTATTTGTTTAAAACGGAAACAAGTGAGCGCTGTTCAATTCCTTACATGAATCTTAAGTGGGAAAATCGGGCAGTACATGTACATGTATGTCTAAATGACTACAGGCCATAGGTTGAAATGTTTGAACACAAGCCACGCCCACTCAACGTGGGCTGGATTCATATTGCATATGCTATGTTAGTTAATAGATCTGATCCATGTAGTGGAATGCTAATAACAGGTTCTTTATCAACAAAGAGGGCATCATTCTAGGAACTAAGTCTGTCATCACATACTGGGAGGAAACTCGATCCAGTCCACACTAATTGGACACGGTTTATGTTTATGTTTTTATGTCTACCTTAAAATCTAACTCTTGACTTCTGACTAGTATTCCCCGAGCAAAGACACTGACAATTTGGGAGATTGCCAATCTAGGGCACGATAGCTCAGTTGGTAGAGCACTGGTATGGTATTCTAGAGGTCGCAGGTTCAAATCCTGCTCCTGCCGGTTTTCTTTGTTGACTTTGAAACTTCATTCAAATTACATGTGCCTAGTCAATTTCCCTTGTGGTTTGTTTGACAAAATCATTTTGGAGAGGCAGTGCATTGCCCATTAACAACCTACAAGCTCTTTATTTTTCTGTATAGAAATATCAACATCATACCCCCCCCCCCCCCCCCCCCCAACAAAAAAATACATGTAGGTTTACAACACAGCAACAGGAATCAGTGTTCACAATTTGGCTGGGAATTAATAGACCAGAACATGTACTTGTTTGTTGGTAGTGGTTGACAGTAAGTTTTTCAATGTTTGACTGGACAGGCAGTTGCTGTCGGAGTAAACTTTGAATACTTCGTCGGGAAGGTCAACGATCTCTGTTAATTTACATCATTCCTGATGTAAATTATGTTGTCACATTGATTGCGTTATATTGGATTGGAAGTGGCTGGCCGATTGCAGCAAGCTCGATAGTCCCATGTTTCCAATGTCTGCACTAGCCCTAACCCTCCAGGGCATCTTTGCTAGAACCCTGCCAGATGCATCAGATTGCACTCTTTGTTACACTGACTTGTGTGCAGATTCCAGCAAAGTGGAGCTGTCAGCATATATGCACTGTGCTGCGTCTGGCAGGATTAGGGCTAGTAAGCAGGAGGTTGTGGGTTCGAATCCCACCCAAGTAAGCTTGTGAAATTCCCCCCTCCCCCAGGCTCTTGGAAAGCTTTGAGGGTACAATACTTAACACCACCTTGCGAAGGACAAAAATCTCTTCTAATTTACACCCTCCCCGACGCAAAAACAATCATAAACATTGCTTACGCGGTGGATTGAGTATGCACAGGAATGCACCTATAGATGTCAACCAGGCAGGTGGTCTTTTTCAAGCCGTGGGTGTGGCCGCTGTCCATATTCAAGATGTTAATAATGAACACTGAGGTATTTTGTTAACGGTAATACATGTACCAACTGTTAATAATGTTGCTGTTTCTTTTCTCTTTGGTAGTACATCAATGGAGGGAACTTGAGCAGTGTGTTACTGGATGAGAAGCTTCATCTGTCCTGGTTGGCACGTATGGGTCTTGCCAAGGACATAGCATCAGGAATGAGCTACCTCCACATGCATTCTGTCATCCACCGAGACCTGACCTCCATGGTATGTCTGGCTTTATTAGGAACAAGTTTTTAAAGGATTCTTTTTTTTTTCAAAAGAGAAAGGACGAGGCCCTTTCCTTTTTATTCACTTGTTTTTTTTTCTCTAGGCGCCCTGATGAATCCAATGTCTATAGGTCTGAAAATTGGGATAATTTCTTTGGTAACTACTGAAGATTTATCCTCTATTAGATCTGGACACAGGAAAACCGTTAGGGGCTGGCAACCTAAAATGTGGCCAACCCCACTACCTCTGTTGTAGCTCTTTACCTTGAGTGGCTTTTAGCCGTGTATTGGGGGACTTCCATAAAAAAAGTGATCCAGTTGTAGGTTGGATGTGGTGCTATGTGTACAGAGTCATCGAACCAAAATGTGGTGAGCCATCATTTGACACGTTTCCAATTCTGTTGGCACTGCTCTCAAGAGAAACTTGTGGGAAGGTTGCAGTTGGAACAAGCTCAGAAAATTCACAAGACAATTGTCTTTAAAGATGGATTGCCAGTGACCAGTCAGTGTAGGTGGCTCGACATCCCATAGCCGGATTTGGAGAATGATGATGATGATGATGAATTTAAAAATTAATTTTTCGGGTCGCAACGCCCAAAACCACGGAGACAGCAACTTGAAAAGTTTCTGATTTGAAAACCAGCTGGAAACCTTGGGCTGGGTAATTTTGTTGGGGAAAGTCTGGGAGAGTACTTGTTGGCCAACGCGTACACATGCACGCACATACTTCCGGTTCATTGTTCCCACTGCGGGGATGACAACATTTCCGTGAAACATTAGCCCGGACTTCCTTGCCCAGTGAAAAACCAACATTCAAAACAAACACCAGTCAACTTTGGAATATTTTTTTTGGTATGCAAGTTTGCTCTGAAAAAGGCTTAAAGCCACACGAGGTACGGAGCTACAAAAAGAAAAAGGAGTTGAAGATACAAGAGGTAGGAATTAAGTGAAGCAGGAAAGATCATTAGACAAAGAATTCCATAGAGAAGCAGAAAAGCGTCTCTACGTGGTATACATGTACACTGCAGTGTTTTCATAGTGTTTGTAGATACACGTACTATATTAACCCGTTGATTACAGTGAGGCGCCGGGGGGGGGGGGGGGGGGGGGGGTCCGGCCGGCTTTTGCAGCCGAGCGAAATGGACACAATATGCTTGTGCAGCCAAGCGTACCATACACAATAATCCAACAATGGATTGAAACTGCAGAAAATGGCATGTATAGACGTCATCCGGCCTGGTGGCACTGATTTTTTTGGCGGCTATAGCCGTCATCCGGCTTCAAAGGGTTAATAGTCAGGAGAATTCAAGATTCTATGAAAATTTGACTTTTAAACTTCAAGCTACTACATTTATGTCAGTACGGTGACTGAAAACTCCCTTCACTGTAATATGGCCCTGCCACATCCAACAATTTCAGAAAACAGAATGTAACAAGAACATCACCATGAGGCCAAAAAAACAACTTGTATTGCCCCTTACATGGGAAAAATCGGGGAGTGGAGGGTTGGTCGGTCAAATTTTTGTTTTAACCATCCATGAAAATATGAAAACAAAACTACATGTCATGTAACTCGAAAGTCAGGAGGCAAAAAGTATGCTGATTTAAAAGTGAGATGGCGAAATACACAATTGTGCCGTCAAAACTGTATTTAAAGACAATGATTTTAATCAAGTTTGTTCATTTTGTGTGGGAAAAGGTAAGATTAAAAAAAATTCCTTAAAAAAAAAAAAAAAAAAACCCGACTTTTGTGACTTTTAGGGTCGGTCACGGAGGGCAACACAACTATTTTTTTGTTTGGCCTTGTAATGCACATGTGTGTGCTTAAGGTACATGCCGATAATTAAAAACTGGCATTTGGAAATTGCGCAATTACAAAAACTAGTGAAAAAGTGAATTTTCTCAAGAAGGTACATTTTTCAATTTGAAAGGTCCGCTTTAAGACACATTAGCCTTTGTCAGATAATCCTGTATTGGAAAGGATTAAAATCTTATGTTACAGTGAATGTGTCCTTCCTTCTCACAAGTCCTTCATGTATGAATTACAAATCAGCCTTTCTAAAAGTTTAAAATTACAACTGTACATGTAGCTTCTAAAATTGAACAAGACCCAATCTCATGAAGCTGTTGAACAGAAATTATTACATAGCAGATTTAACTGCTGAACAAAAGTAGGCTGAGGACCGGTTATACCAGCAGTAAACATCACATGGCAAGTTGCTTAGCCATACAGGACAGGACAGGACAGGACAGGACAGGCACTGTGAACAAGTAGCAATAGATTTAGTGCCAAGCAACAATTTATGGATGTTAATTGTTAGTGCACCGTTTTTCTTTTGTTAGATATTCATACAAATAACAATGGACTTAGTGCCAAGGAACAATGAATGTTCAATGTTAGTGCACCGTTTTTCTTTTGTTAGATGTTCATAGTCAGAACAGAACAGAACAGAACAGAACAGAACAGAACAGAACAGAACAGAACAGAACAGAACAGAACAGAACAGAACAGAACAGAACAGAACAGAACAGAACAGAACAGAACAGAACAGAACAGAACAGAACAGAACAGAACAGAACAGAACAGAACAGAACAGAACAGAACAGAACAGAACAGAACAGAACAGAACAGAACAGAACAGAACAGAACAGAACAGAACAGAACAGAACAGAACAGTCTTGTCTTTAAAACCAAATTGTTGGTATATTTTTCCCACCAGAACTGCCTAATCAAGAAGAACAATAATGGAACCATGCATGTGGTTGTGGCAGACCTCGGCCTAGCAGCGCGGATACCCAGGTAGGTCAGAGGTCACTGTGCCAGGTCGTCGGTCAGCTTGTAACCACAAACAGTGGTGTGGGTACCGGGGACCTGCCAGAATTTGTTGTGATAAAAATCGCTGGAAGGGGAGGGAAGAGAAACAAGCATGGCCTGGTGTGTAAACAGAAATAAAGCTATACTTGATGGCACTGAGGTATTGGGAATGCAATTGAAAAAGTACAGATTTTTATGGGCCCTGCAAAATAATTTAAAAAGGGGGTGGGGTGCGGGGCGGGGCGGGGGGGGGGGGGGGGGGGGGGGGGGGGGGGGAGAGGGATTCTTGTTTGTAATGGACAGCGCACAACAGAGGCTGGGCATCATTGTCTTAAATTCATTAACCCTAACCCTCCAGGGCATTTTGGCTAGAACCCTGCCAGACGCATCAGATTGCATATTTTGTCACATTGACTTGTGTGCAGAGTCTAGCAAAGTAGAGCTGTCAGCACAGATGCACTGTGCTGCGTCTGGCAGGGTTAGGGTTAAACAAAATTCCACAGGGGAAGGGGGTAAGGGCTCCAAGAGGGGAGTGGGAGGGGTACAGGTACATGTACATAGTAGCCCTCATTGTCCCCCCCCCCCCCCCTTTAGCTACTCAATTACTAACGGAGCCTTCGCCCATTAATTGGAGATCATAAGCAGTTAGTGTAGCAAACATCTCAATCACCATGGAAGCTACATACATTTGCTGAAATTTTATTCCTCTGGAAAGATTTTTTCCTTCAAGTGAGTTTTGTCTCCCCCTTTATCCTCTGCAGAGATCGATCAGAGCAACTTCCAACTGTCGGGACCCCGTTTTGGGTGTCGCCCGAAAACCTCAAGGGGAAATTCTACACTGAAAAAGTAAGTGTCAGTCTAAGTACACAAGCATTAGTTAAAGCAAAAACACAACATTGGTCCAAGAAGGAGGTGAGTTGGGTCTATAGACGATATGCCCTCCGAGTCACGTGTTTACATCTATACTTGAAATGTGCCCTGCGATATGCACACGCATCGTGTTTTACATAAAATTTGGTTTTGGAGTAACATCGCAGGTCAGATCGCCTTTGCTTATGTTACCTTCGATGTCACCCCTTAACCTAATTTATGCAAAACATGATGTGTACACATACCACTGGGCACATTTTGATGCAGGGCGGTTTAGATGTAAATGAAGAGAACATGGTCTATAGGTCTGAAAATTGGGATAATTTCTTTGGTATCTATTGTAGATTTATCCTCTATTTAGATCTGGACCCAGGAAAACCATAAGGGTGGTAGGGCTGGCAACCTAAAATGTGGCCAACCCCACCACCTCTGTTGTAATCCTTTACCTAGATTGGCTTTTTGCCTTGTATTGGGCGACTTCCATAACAAAAAACAAACAAAACTCTTCTCAGTTTGCAGGTGCTAAACAAGTGGAAAAGAGCCCAGGAACCAATTCATTGCATGAATCGTGTATGATCGCTCTGTGGGGTCCAGGGGCCAATTTCACGGAGCTGCTAAGCACACAAATTTGCTTAGCACCAAAAATCTTGCTTAGTTAAAACGGGTTACCGGCCAGAACTCAACGTGATTTTCATGCTTAGCAAACAACAGCTGAGTACCAGCCACACGCAATATACATCACATGAAAAATTAATCGGTAATACTATTTTATCGAGGAAGATAAAAATGTCTGGTGGTATTGTGTATGTGCACTGTATATATCTCCGAGGACAAGAGAAGAAAGGAAACACAAAGAAACCTTTCAGTCCTCGAACCTAGAGTCTTTTGTTGAAATCGGTCCTCGAATGTAAGGATACGTGCTTAGTCTGTGGGAGTTGGTTATATTAAAGGAACAATAGGAAACACAAAGCATTGTCCTCGGACGTATTGGGGAAGTACGACTGGGTGTACATACTGGTCATGTGGGTGTAAAAGGTCTGTTGGTATGTTTGTCCGAAATGTTAGTTGAGTTTCTATTTTATCAAATAGGCTCGTCCATGTTTTGATTTTTCAGACCGATCTGTTTTCCTTTGGGGTTATCCTGTGTGAGATCATCGCTAGAGTGACGGCCAACCCAGACGAACTTCCTCGATTGCACGTAAGTATTTCCCGATACGGCAGAACGTGACACGAATAATTTGGATAGGTTTACAATGCTTTTGACGCGGCATGATTCAGGGTCAGCATTTTTGGTTCAAGGATAGACATTAGTCATATGAATGATTAAGTAATCACGGGAAACATTAATTCTAACTCCCTACATCATTTTTTCCTCCATGTAACCTGAATCCTCGAACATCCTCTGATTTCAAAGTGTTCAAGCTGCATGTAACCTGAATCCTCCAAAAATCCTCTTATGGGGACCATTGCATGAATCTTCCTCAATCCTCCGAAATCAGATTGGGCCTGATGACCTGGATCCTCCATTTTCCTCCAGAGGCAAAATCCCCTTATGCCCTCAATCCTGCAAAATCCTCCGATGCTTCAACTTCCAAAGACCCTCAATCCTCTAAATTTCTTCCATTTAGCAAAGAGGATTTTGGAGGATTTGGGAAGGTTTTTAATCACAAATCTTAGTAAGTAACTGTGATGAGCAGTGTACTCTACAATATTATATATTGTGTACAACCTCTCAAACACTGACACACTGCCCAGTAGTATTCAAAATATGAAATGTGATGGCCCATGCCAAGCTAGACTGTTCCCGCATTTAAAGAATGGCTTGAAATTTGAAAAAAATTATAAAAACCTGTCATGTGTTTTCACGCTATTTCTCATCTGCAACTTTTCATAACTTGAGAAATACTTCACCTGTAGACCCGCTGAGGGCTCATTTTAAAGCTGTTAAACTCCTTTAAATGATTGCCCATTTGAAAAAAAAACAAATTTTGATTTCTGGCAGGATATTTTCCAGAACTTTGAAAAAATTCTTTGAATATTTTCCAACTGATTTTTCAGAATTTTGGACTGGATGTAGATGCATTTCGTATGCTGATTGGCAACTGCCCGGAGCAACTTCTCCTGGTAGCTTTCAGCTGCTGCGATGTAAGTGTTCATTCAGTGGAAAGTAAATGTCAGTTATAAAACCAGATTAATGACATGAACATTTTAAAGGAGGGGAGTAGTACAAAAAATGTCCATGATGTTTATCTAATTTAGAGGCTTGGATATCTGCTCGAATTATTTGAAGAAAAAAATACAAGTTTGAAAGTGAACAAAGAAAACTATCTTGCTCTATGTTGGTGGTCTCCCAAATTGTCAGTGTCCCAGTTGGTAGATCACCGGTACGTTATTACGGAGGTTGCAGGTTCAAATCCCACTCCTGCCATTTTTGTCATTGTTCACTTTGAAAATTCATTCAAAAATTACCTAGTCGGGTTCCTTTACGGTTTGTTTGATGACGAAAAAATACAATTAAACAAGTGCACACCAGGGACTGGGTAGTTGTTCAGTTTTATTTTTTTTCTTGAAATTCTACTGCATTACTGCTCAACATCCATTATTTTGTCTACATAATTGCACAAAATATTTGGGAATAGAATATTCTTTTCATATGATATTCTTTTCACCGGGCTGTATAAATGGCTGGTTGTTGATGTTTAGTACACTACTTCTTACTCTGGTATCATGCCTGGTTCCAGACGTTGACGACCATCATCTGTTGTGAGCTGCTTGAGTGAACTGGTTGTTTGTGAGATGTGTGTCATTGACCGTTAAAACATATGTTGTGCGTTGACGCCCTTGGCTTCACGTTCCCTCAATTTGTCCACCTATCATATTCTGTTCAATGCCGCCCTTCCTTAGTATGTGGCCAGAAATTTCATTCGTCTATTCTTGATTTCTTTTCTTGATGTTGTTTTTGCCTTTAATCATGACCCAGATGGAACCAAGTAAGCGACCGGCCTTCACCGAGGTAGTTCTCAGCATTAGGAATATAGAAGCAGACTTCACTAGGCAAAACAAAAGGCCCCCACCATTGTCAGGTAAGCGTAATTGATGGATTACACAAAGCAGTGCACAAGAAGCTTTTTCAAGGGTTTTAAGTCCATCACGTACAGAGCATTTTATGGTATACAACCTCCTTGATGCCTCATTATTCTAGGACTTTGAAAGAGGAGCCATAATAATGATATGCAAACGACAGACTTTTTTTGAAAGCAGGACTCATTGCAGTGATATTTCTCTTTCACCTGGGTCTATAGGTATGACAATTTGAATAATTTCTTTGGTATCTATTGAAGATTTATCCTCTATTTAGATCTGGACCCAGGAAAACTATAAGGGTGGTAGGGCTGGCAACCTAAAATGTGGCCAACCCCACCACCTCTGTTGTAGTTCTTTACCTAGAGTGGCTTTTAGCCGTGTATTGGGCAACTTAAAAAAAAAAAAAAAAAAACCTATTTACTGAACTGAACTTGTGAACTGTTTGTGTCTTGAACCAGGACGCATGAGATCACTTTCAACAGTGGTTCAGCCTTACCAACAGTCGCTGGTCCACCCTTCCGACGCCAAGCCCGCCCTGATGCACAGCTCTCCCCGGAACTCTGTCGTCCGTAGCAACTCGGACTCGGGCTCTCGTCCCCGCCGGCTTCCCTGCGTCTCCAAGAAGTGGGTCAACCCCTTCGACACCCCGCACCTGAAGAATGGCCAGACGAAGCTGATCGGGCGGACGTCGTCCACGACGGCAGCACTAGACGAACTACCTACCGAGATTCTGGACTGCCTGCAGGCTATGTGCCAGGAGGACGAGGAGGAGGAAGCAGAGTTAGCCGAAGAGGCAGCGAAAGAGGCTGGGGATCGGTTCACGAGGGGGCGGTCCAAGTCCCTGCCCAACTCGCCCGTCGTCCATCGGCTGGAGCTTAAGCTGGATGAGAACACAAACTACCTGCATCCCAGTGGCGGCGGTGATTTTAGCGACGGCATGATGAGCATCGCCGACCGGCGGAAGACACTGTCCCCAGGATTTGTGGCTCCTGAGTGGTTAAAGGGGCGACGGGCTGGTCGTTCCAGGAGCAAGACCACATCAGAAATCAGTGACCGGGGTTCTGACTCCGGGCTGGGGTCATCCTTCGAGGAGAAGCTGAGCTTGCAAAACAGACAGAATCCAATCATCGAAACCTCGGAGAATACCTAGTGCTTACTCTTGAACTCTCCGGAGTCAAGCAGAAACTCTCCTTTCGTGGTTGGGTAAAAATCGACAGTAATCTGCATCATTGCCTGAGGAAAGCTTCCCATTTTTTCGTCCCACCCATTTTCATTACAGTATTATTTACGTTTTCATTGTTTGGTGAGTGTTTATTCCATTGCCTTCTTTGTGCCATGGTTGCCATAACAAAACTTGAAAACAATGTTCCCAGACAGTGGTAGGTACACGATGGTTTGGACGGTGACATTCAAACCTACATGTGTGCCAGTACATACAAATGACGTCACCCCGTGCTTACTATGTTTGCCAAGTGGGGATGTGTGTAAAGATTACAACGTCGTAGTGTCGGGTTTCTTTTCACTTCCAATGAAAACGAACATTTACATGGATATCTCATTTGTATTTATGTTGGACTAGATATCCATTGCATGTTTTCTTTATTAAGACGTGTGGTTTAGCATTTGATTGGATGAAAATGATTTTTTTTTTGGTGGGAGGGGGGGGGGGGGGGTGGTGGGGGAAAGGGTTGAGAAATGGAGGTTAGACCTGCCAGAATTGGGCATTAAGTTTAGGACCGGATGTTTTGATGGAAATGCTTTACCAAATTGTTTTTATTTGTGTTTTTGTTTCTTTCTTTCAGCAATATTAACGGGTCAAAGACAATATCTATGCCATTACATAATTATTAATGAACAAATGTGCATGTACAGGTGTTTTTGTATATCAATAATGGATTATATTTCTAGTGGTCTTAAAAGCAAATACTGTTCACATCACTCTTGCATCGAAAATGTTTGCCGTTTAAAAGTTGAGGTGTCTTGACAGCTGTGTTGCCTCAGTTCTTCATGCCAACAGTGAAGATTCTTTGCGCATTCCTTTTGGGTTTGTTTATTTATTGCCGGCCCTTTTTTCAAGAACAGATCACAATTATGTGTATGGTTATATTCTGTTTTTTATTGTTATTATTATTATTTAATTGTCGGTGGAAAATTCATCAAAACCCACAAGGAGCTACAAAACAAAGGGGGGGGGGTCACATTCTGGAGAAAGAATTAAGATTCCTCTTGAAGGGGAGTAGATATAAGCCGCGTCCGCATTGGACTTTTTTGGTAAAACGTATGGAGAATGTTGTCAACTTAACCAAATTAAGTCCAGTGCGGACAGCCGGTAAACTTTCCAAATTGTCAAGTGTTGATCGTCGGTTGTCCGTTTTTTCCCTCCGCAACGGGAACTTTTACAGGGCCAACCGTGTAGAGGAAGAATTACGTGGCCAGTTTTACGTCGCTGAAAGTCCAGTGTGGACAGCCACTGTAATGTAAATCGTGCATTTTGTCACCGCAAAGTTTACGTTGGCCAAGGACTTTCCGCGAGCCGTGTAATCCAAGTGCGGACGCACGGAAGAATAACCACAGTGGAATGTTAACAATCACGCACGGTAACTTTTGACAATAGTTAGTCCAATGCGAATGCGGCTAAAGGCAAACATGGCTGAGTCAATGAGTTCCACAAAGATGCTACTAGGGTAAATTTTACTTAATATTACAGTCAAGATAAGCGTGCATTTTTCCATATGTATACACTGCTGTTTTTCATGAGTTTTGTCGTTAGTGATTCGCGTATGCCTAACCAGGATAAGTGGAGTTTATGCTATCAATGAGTTTTGACCTGCTGTAAAAATGGTCATTGCTGAGCACTATAATTTGCATGATGCGTTTTTCATTTCATGGATTTCAGGGAATCGCACGACCATGTGCTTTTGAGAAAGTGAAGAGAAACGTGGTCAAACCAGTATTTTCACAATATTATTTCAACTTTACATGAATACTTCCCAGATGTATACCTCAAAGAGTTCTTTGTGGCTGAATATTTTTTTTGTTAGGACACGATGTATGTTATTGTGTACGTTTGTTTATATAAAACTAACATTATTGGTTTCAGTTGAAAGTAAATTCACCTCACCACTGTTTGACGAACTCAATTCAAAATGAAACATTGGGGGATTTGGTTCCCATATGTGACCCGCTCTGGAAAAAGGTATATTATGTCGCAAAATATGAAAAATTATTTTTATATATGTTTGGAAAGCCCGCAATGTAAGCTTTCATTTGGTACATGATAGAGCTCTAAAGCCCTTTCCGTTCTGGAGATATCAAGTTTTTGCATATTAATTAGTTCTATGGAGTTCAAATTGCACAACAGAGAGAACATGCTTTGAAATAGCTAGTTCTAATACAATGCAATGGAACAATGCACTCTAAAAAGGATATTTTTTCATTTTATTCACTGAAATCAACATTGTTGTGCACCAAACCTGAAACTTCAGATATTTAAGATGTCATTAAAGACAAAAAACCAAAAATGAATTTTGACGAAAAATGTCACGGTCTCAACATTGAAAGGGCCATTACACGTAAATGCAAAGCATCACCTTTTTCTGGAGCGGGTCACATATTGTGTCATTTGTTTTGCACTAAGTTTGTATTTTGTATATTTTCTTTTGCAATATTATTTCTACTAACCTACCTAAATCCATCAAAATTCATACCCCTGCTTTTGAGGATTTCGGCGGATTCAGGATACCTCCATATTGAAAACTGGGGGGATTTTGATGGATTGAGGATTGTATATATTGAGCAGTCACCAAAACCAATGACAAAATAGGTGGATTTTGGCGGATTCAGGATACTTTCTAGTAAAGTTACCCAAGGGGTAATTGGGCATGAAAACGTACTTACTGCAACACTAGTAAACGGGAGGTTGTGGGTTCGAGTCAAGCCCAGTAGCCCCATAGGCTGAAGGCAGCACATAGCCCTCAGTGTTAATAATATCATATTGGGAAGGATAGATATCTTGTACACCTCAAACATTTGTCTGCATTAATTTATGCAACACGTGATATAGATAGGACAGGAATACTTACAGTTCGTAGATGTATACGTTCTGTAGCTGTTGGAAATTTTACATGTACTTGTAAAGAAGTTGTCCACCGACTAAAGTATTTAAACTGCAAGATTTCAACTCAATCTCTGACTGAAACATGCAACCCAACAGTAATGCAAATTTTCATCAATGATGGTGGAATTATGATAAATGTTATGATAAATTCTAAAAACAATACATTACACTAGGTGCTCTGACGGAGCTACTCAATGCATGAACTGTACGTGGCATGTTGTCTTTAGTAGCCCTGACGTTTCGAACTTAAGCAAGTTCTTTGAGAAGAACTTGCTTAAGTTCGAAACGTTAGGCCAGCTAATTTTGTTGATTTGCATATTTCAGGTCAATCCAGTCAGTTAGCAGTTTAATTCATTTAAAGGAAAGTCTTTAACATTGTGGCAGAAATAACACTGGGCAGTGGTTAAGAGTATTAGTCGTTAAAAGTATTTTGAATTGCTATTTTTTTTTTAGATACTAGGGCGTGCCCTGAAGTGGTAATTTTCTTTTTTAAATGTTGAATCCTTACTATTTGCGTTTTTGATGTTAAAATCCTCTGGCTAATTGCTTCGTACGAGTATGTAGAGACGATATGTATGAAGGTTTCTTTTTGCGGATTTACCTACATTAAAAATTGTATTGTGTACCTAAGTAAACTTGAAATATGCTTCAGGATTGCGAAATGTGATACAAATAAACTTTTTTCAAAACTACTTTTCTCTTTCAAAAAAGTATAAAGAAACGGTTCAAATAACATCAGTTTGACGCATGCCGGCGGTTGCAGAAATATGCAATTTTGTTGCCAGGTTTTGCTGACAAGTAAGTGAAACTGATCATCAAATATAACATTTCAATTTCAGTTGGCAGAAGTTCGAGTATTAGACACCGATTCATTAAACATCGCCCTTGACGCAAGGAACAATCGCAGCAGCGCGCGCCACACGTCCGTCACGCACGTCGGGCTTTTGTTGGGCGGTGCCATTAGCGCGGCTAGCTGTGATTGGTTAATACATGTAGGCCTACGTCAAGGGGCGGGGCTTAATGGTCGGCATGGAGAACATACAAGTATTTTTCTCATTGGAAAACTACTGAAGCATACTTCGAAGACGTGATAATTTTGTTTGTGAAAGATATTTTAAAAATGAAATTATACCTGTGTTAATTTATAATTTGGAATTATTTGTAAAAAAAAAATCATTTAAGTTTGTGTACACTTGTACAATAAGAGCCATATGGAAACAAATGTATAATTATGTAATATTGCACACCTGGTGTAAATTATGTATAGTATATACAGAAAAAGAAAACACATTACTGATTACAGTTACTGTAGTACTGTTTTTGGAATGATTTGAATAATTATATTTTTTCTCTAGTTACGACAGAGATGGTTTGAAACGAAAATAAACAGAATTTTAACAGAAACTGAACAAAGTCTGAAATTGGGTCATGGTAATTAAAGGCGTAAATAAGACGAGCTAAATGTACCGCCTTTTAGGCCTAAATACAGTTTTTGTTAACTGTAAAAATTGATTGGCTATTCCGTTTTTGTTTGTTGTGTTGCCTAAACGAATGTTTTGGAGGGCACTTACCAGTCATGAATTCTATCCATGTGACCGTGTGCCCGTATGTTAAAGTTTTAGGTTAAGTTTTTGCTCTCATTTGGTGTCATTTGAAAAGTTGAAGTCCAATTGGAACCAAATGTGGGTTAAACATGTAACATGGGAACCTTCATATGGTAATGAGGTCAAGTTGTAAAATTGGCCCCATTTCAAATATTTATGTCCAATTGGAACTACATGTGGGTTATGCATGTAACATGGAACCTTCATATGGTAATGAGGTCAAAGGTCACATACCAAGGTCAAATTTATCTGAGGTCAAGTTGTAAAATGGGCTGAACATGTAAAGTTGCTCTCATATGAAAAAGGCGACACCTTTGATCCACGGATCACCTTGTTTGATATCAGATTACATAAAACCTGTAATATTGCTATGCAGTATATCAGCTTTTCGATAGCAAATTGAAAACCCAGCATAATGTATTATTGTGGAAGGTGAGTTGGTCTGGCCTGGGTCTTTAGGTCTGAAAAAAAAATTGGATAATTTCTTCGGTATATATTGAAGATTTGTCCTCTATTTAGATCCGGGCCCGGGAAAACCGTAAGGGCGGTAGGGTTAGCAATTCAAAATGTCGCCAACCTCACCACCTGATCGTAACCCTTTACTTAATTAAAGTGGCTTGTGTTGGGTGATTTCAATTTTTTTTGGTAAATAACAGAAAGCACGTTTTCATTTTAAACGCGTGATTCGATCTCTAAATCCGAGTCACCTATACCTAACTCAACTATTTGTTCACCAAAATTTCAGCATTACCAGATTTAATAATCTCACAGGCATGTGGTACCATTATTGTAACTTTTCTTGTTTTCGGATAGAATTTAAACTTGCCCTAAAATTGTGGTTTGTACAGGGTGTATAATACCCTCCACGACAGTGTTAAACGAGGGGGGGGGGGGGGGGGGGGGTGCGTCAGCTTTTCCTCCGGGAAGAAAATACAATAGGCCGATTTTTGCGCGTGACTGCAGTTTCTAGTGGGGGCCGTTAAAGTCCTCGGCTGCAGTGCATGTGCCCCACAGCCCCAACCCCGTGATTTCTCATGCTACTTAATTAAATTCACCGAATAATACACAATCTGGTTTCAAATGTTGATGATACAATTCTGATCACGCCTTCTGCCCATGTTCAACCCATTGTACTTTCTTTCTCGTTATGTAACAAGTGTTTTGTCCAACAATAGCTGTGCCCTCCACTTATCCCGAGAAGTCGCCCGTAATAAGGGGTGTAACAATGGATCTCAGCGGGGATAGATATGCATCGATGGTTAGTTTCTTGCCTGGAACAAACTTGTTATTCTGCTTGTGGCTTCGAGGCAGCCAACTTCCATGGCGACTGGGAAGGGATAGATCAACATTACGGAGCGGGAAATTTCTTCGTTGGATGTGTAAAACCAGGTATGTCTATGAAGGCTGATAAGTGTGTTTCAGTGGTGTGGTTTAAAATGATGCATTGCTGTGACAAAACGCATCTTGCGGTGAAATCATGGGTAACTTATTGCATGACGAACGGTTTGTGACACGCAGTCCACGTTCTGCGTTATGCACGTAGTTTCCTATAATTATTGCAAACGAATGCAGTGGGATTACGTTAGGCCTAACCATGTCTTTTAGTACCAAAAGCAAGGCATATTATAGGCCTAGAAGATGAACATACAAACAATGACCAATTAGTAAAGATTTTTACTTTAATGATTATTATTAATACCCGCGAAAATTAGGCAGAAATTAACTGTGAATTCCATACACTGTGCCAAGAACATCTAACACACAATAGGCCTAAACACTAATTTTCTTCCCTATATTGCACGACAATTTTCCGATAAACGCGGTCTCAAACCTAAAGGTTATTCCATGGCTTTATTCAATACAACCTTAGTGGATGGTTATTTTGTCAGACTTTTCTGTACCCATTTTGGTGGGGGGGGTTGAAAAACTTTTAGTATTGAATCTCCAGGTGCAATTTTGTTTGGCAAAACAGACGGATGTAATTGATGTTTTTGATGGTGACAATACAGAGGTTTCGACAGCGCACGTCGGCGATTTAATTAGCTCTAAACGGTATGCGACGAAAATTGGTAAACAATGTTCGTTGTTTTTTATCCGTTTCTTACTTGTAGTGCTACCGCTATCCGTGCAAACAAGGTGATTACGTTTAGGATGAGTGCGGAAAACGTCAAACCCGGGCACGATCAACTGACGAGGTCACGGGAACTAAACGTAATCGTCTCTCCATAGTGTTTCCTTGCTCTTTTGTCTCTCTAACCGTGCGCCTCTATTAGCGACAGGTGATTTTTTTCAAAGTAGGTTTTCGCCAAACCTATTTTCTGTGCGGTTGCGGAACGGTGTTGTTTCTTCAGAACATACTTTCGGATTACAATAAGGCATAGGGATTTATTTGGTATCATTGGAAAACCCAATAAGTTCTCTTTATTTTGTCACAATAATCTGAAAATGTTAAACTTGGGAGACAGTCCTCAATATGTTACAGACGGTCACATTTGATAACGTTAGGAGGGTCCGAGTTTCGATCTAATGTTCTCAAGGTCTACATTTCATCAGCCTCACCAAGCCTCACCTCTAACGTTTTATTTAGGGAGGGGTTGTATCCGCCTATACCGGTACAGTGTATGGACCAGCGGGTATAACAAGGATGTGGTTTAGCATTGCTTATCACAACTTTGCTCAGCAGCCCAAGCGGGGGGGGGGGGGGGGGGGGGGGGGGGGGGGGGGGGGGGGGGGGGTTTGCAACCCCCCCCCCCCCCCGATCCACCTCTTCTCACAGTCTGTTGGTTCCTTTGAGGTACAGACACAAGGTATCGATCGTTTTGATTCTTCCATTCTCTTCATCAAGGCTTTCCACCCGCAGCGACGGAGGCTCGACCGGTGACCGTCCACAAAGATTATGATGAGTACCGTAGTGGGAACAGTTCTCCGGCGGAGGTGCTACTGTTGGTGCCTGGCCGCCTGGTTCGCCGTATTTATGTTCCTCTGTGTTGTTGTACACCTCCATGAACCAGGTAGATTAAGCACCGCCCGTAATCATCTGTTCTTCACTCCTATAATACTTTCCTATGTCTTGTATACGGCTGTTGGTACTAGAAAACGTTCACCTGTAACTTCCATACCCAACCAACAGGAATTACTGTTCCCATGGACACCTCTGCTTTGCCACACCCAAATAAAATCCCCGCCCCGAAAAAAAACAACCCGCCCCAACAAATCACCCATCCCCAAAGTATCTCCCGCCCCCCCCCCCCCCCCCCCCCCCCCCCCACAAAAATCTCCCCATAAAAATCTCCCCATAAAAATCCCCCTTCGCGTAAAAGTCCTGTTTTTTTGTAAATCATATTTTTTTTTAAAGAATGTCTCAAAATTACAGAAATACAAAAAATAACAAAAAAACACCCCAAAACAAACCCCAACCCTGTCAGAATGTAGTGTCTTAACCCATTTTCTTTTGGCGCCATCCACCCCCTCCCGCCCCTAGCCCCCTCCCTCTCGCCCCTAGCCCCCCCCCCCCCTCTCGCCCCCTAGCCCTTCCCCTGCCGCCCCTAGCCCCCCCCTCTCGCCCCCCCCTCTCGCCCCTAGCCCCCCCCCCCCCCTCGCCCCTAGCCCTCCCCCCTCCTCGCCCCTAGCCCTCCCCCCCTCTCGCCCCTAGCCCTCCCCCTCCCGCCCCTAGCCCTCCCCAACATCGCATTATCATACAGACGCAACGAATTTTCGATAGAGTATACAATCGAACAGATGTATTAACAATATTTTTCCCGACAGCACGGTCTTTTGACAGCCCCCCCCCCCCCCCCCCCCCCATCCCAACCCCTGGGCCGCTCCTCACCTTCAGAATCTTGTCTTCCGGCTCCAATACACTCAGACCATCTCCCAATCACATTTTATAATACTCGTATTTTTGTTTACGTTTTCCTTCTTCCCCTCTTCATTTTACACCCTTCCTCCCAGATTCCTTCAAACAACACAAGCCAAGAGAACATGTTTAACTGTTTGGTCTTGATTTTTGGCAGATTCCGTTGAGACGCATCGATACAAACACACATTTGACGACGATGAGTTATACCTGATGTCACTGGAGACTACACAAGACATGACGGAGACAAGCAGTCAAGACGTCGGCACTGTTTATCCCCCCAAGCCGATCCAGAACTCGAGTACATCACAGGTAATACAAGTGAGGCGTTAATTTGGTCTACTTTTGGAAAAGGAACAAGTACGTCAGTATCTGGTATTTTTCTTACATTCTCGAAAATCTCCAAAATTGTTCAAAGCCTTTCAAAATATCAGGCTCTCAAACTGTTATCATGCAAAATAATTTTAACCCCAAAGTTTTCAAGCCGATTGATTCCTGGACAATAATAATTGGACGGTTACGTTAAATCTTGTGTGATTTTTTTCCAAGGAGCAAAACTATTTGATTGTATCTTGAAACAAATACGTTAATGTTTTGTTTTCTTACGTCACTCTTTCAGCAAACGTTTAATCGTCTTGCGTCAGCCCAACAAAGGAATCTGCAAGTTGATCTTTTTGCCCACCTGACAGAAATTCACCGCAACAGGACACAGGTTATCCGGGACGTTTGCGTGCAGCAACGTCACGAACTTTCGTCAAATCACAGCATCTCACAGAAGGCCCGCCCCGAGACGCCAGGCAATCGGATTTCGACCCCGACCCTGAGAACTTTACGGCACATGTACGTGTCGGACAAGCACCGGTTCATGTACTGCGACATATCAGAAACCGGCAGCAGCAACTGGAAGAAGCGAGTACCGAACTTGAAAAACGGCCTGAAAACCCTGAGAAACTACCCCTCGGAAGATAGACAGTGGCGGCTGAAGAACTATACGAAATTTCTGTTCGTCATGAATCCTATTTCACGCATCATTTCCGCGTCCCGGAACAAGTTCGAGCATGCTACCTCTCGCGAGATCGCTGGTGAGAATGTGACGTGGGCAGAGTGGATCGACTATCCAACCAATAGGGAGGAAGAGCCGAACTCTCTTGACTACTGGGTGCAAATGAGCAGGCTGTGCAGCCCATGTGACGTCAACTACGACTACATTGGCAAACTGGAGACTTTCAGTCAAGATGCTGATTACATCAGGAATGCCTTGAATTTGACTGACGTCATTGCAGACTTCCCCCGGCAGGAGAACAGCCATCCGGCCACCAGCTCGGAAATCAAGTCTTATTTCGATGGAGTTTCAAGAAGGACAAGGCGGGTTCTTTGGGACAGATACAAACTGGACTTCCGTTTGTTCGGATATGATCAACCCGGTTTCTTAAACTGATCCAAAGGCTTTGTGTAGATCTTCATGATTCTGGCTGCTCTTGGTTTTAAGTCTGTCTGGTTTAATTGTGAGTGGCCCTCTGAAGCGTAATGAGGAATGTTTTCCGAGACCAGTTTCCGGGTATTTATTCCTAGAGTCTTAAAAATCCATGCCGGAATCAATTTTGAGATTTTTGTATTTTTGGAAAACTTCAGTATCATTGAATCTCCAGGTGCAATTTTGCTTGAAAAAGCAGAAGGATATAGTTTTTAGAAATTGACGTTTTTTGATGGTGACAATAGCGGCGGGTGCAACGCGTGAATTTTTTTCAAAGCCGTTTTACTCCAAACCTGTTTTCTGCGCGGTTGCAGTACGATGTCGTTTCTTCACAACATATTTTCGGATTACAATAACGTATAGGAATAAAATTTGATATCACTGGAAAGCCTAACAACTTCTCTTTATCCTGTCAGAATAATCTCAAAAAGTTAAACTTGGGAGACATTCCTCAATATGTTACGGAGGGTCACATAATGTGCAAAGGTAGACGGCAGCATGGCCGCTGTTTCTTCCATACTCTTGCAGAAGTCAAGTCAACACAACTGGTATATATTTCAAACAAACACTCCTACAAAAATTGCATGGTTTCCCCCTTTTTTTAAAATGCAAAATTGTAAAAAGAAAATTTGGCAATAATATTTTTGTAATCCATACTTCTATTTTGATTGCGAATAGATGCATGCACATGTAAGCGCATTATTTTTCCTAGAATAATACATGTAGTTCGACAGATGAAACTACAAGGAACTAAGAATTATTAAGAAAATGTTCAGAAATTCGCGTTAAAGTTAAATAATTGATATTGATGTTGAAGTTGTTTCTAGAATTTTATGTGTATACTCTTACTTAGCTTTGCTGACAAAAACAACATAAATTGAGTAACAATCCCAACGGGTTGCTAACGTAACCCGACGGCAGTTGCACAGGAAATGTTTTTGTCTAACAAATGGCCCCGATTTGGCATTGTCATATTTGAGGAACAAAAAATGATAAATTCTAAACACATCTCCTCTTGCGTGTTTTATGAGCTGAAGTTGTACTGAGTAACTAGGTGCAGTTCGGGAGAGATTTTTCTCCGTATGCACCAGAATACACAAAGATCAGCATTATAAGCCTTGCTCAAGCCGCTTAACAATAATTATTATTGTTGGTTGTACTGTGCATTTTCCTCCGCCCTCTTTCCAACCTTGATGTACCTGATGGGCCAGTGGCGGATCTACGGGGGGGGGGGGGGGGGGGGTTGGGGGTTTAAACCCCCTCCCCTTGGGCTGCCCAGTGAAATCGTGATGTGCTTATAAAAAAATTAAAAAGCAGCACAGCTACACACAGAAGAGATGGTCAAGCGCTTTGTCAGGGCTTATCCAAGGCGTCTCTTCTGCAACTCCATCTTGTTTGACTAACGTCATGTAATAAACTGTTAATCAGTCACTGGTGTATTTGTCATCAAAGTGAGCCCTGACAGGCTGTATACTTCTGGCAACATGTTTATGTAATAAAAAAAAATGTTGCCTCAAATTGCTTCATTCCAACCCCAAATTCTCTAAAAAGATGCCCCAAAATGCAGGAGAAAACATCTAGATTTCAATTTCTTCCGGGGGGGTGGGGGGGGGGGGGGCATGCTTTACGGGTTTAATGCCCCGGACCCCCCTATCAAGGCGTGCCTTCGGCACGCTGGGGTGTGTAGGCCAATCACCTCAGGTAAACCCCCCCCCCCTTAGTTAAAACCTAGATCCGCCCCTGTGGGCATATATTGGATGAAAATAAATCCCTTCAGGTTTAGGATATTTTTTTAACTGGTGCCTTTATCAAGCCACCTGTCTATTTTTTTTTAATTCTTTCTAGTAATGAAAGAATCTAAAAGCACATATCGCACTGTAGCTCGAAAGCCTGAAGAAACCTGTAGGAAGATGACGAAGAAATGTTCAGTTTTAGAAGTAGGAGGGAAAACCTACGGAATCGGGCAGGGACTGAAAAACCAATCCTATACCCTATGAACTTGACTAAATGCTGAATATAAAATATATAAACCCTCTTTTCTCGCCAGTGCTTTACAAGGGGTCTTAAACATTTAGTGAAGATGTATGGAGCCGATGATAAACCGAATGGTATATAATACCTGAAACGAAAAATATCTCAAACCCTCACCGAAATTCCATGCGAAACTAAGGAATTGTTGGTGGTCAAGGAACGTATCAATTTGATAGTAACCGGATTTTAATTAATCGAAAGAAAACATAAAGTTTGATTTTTTTTTTGCTTCCAAACGTGATGGTTGATATGTCGAAGATCCAGAATAAGTCTTTTCTTCCCAGAACTTTGCACATAAACTGAAAGTGGATTCACTATATCAGGCACCTCTCTACATTGTACAACTAATTCTTTAGAAATAAGATCATTAATTTGATGGCTTAATTTGAATTAAGTCTGTATTGTCTAGCGCCGATTTATTGTTCTCAAGATACACTGATGGTGGTGACCCGTGTTAGTACCTCGTCGGAGGCACCAACCGGTTTCCAGTAATCCATTTTAGCTTTCATTCTACCTCTCACTATGGGCTCAGGTTTCCCTTGTTCGTACTTATACAAATGTTGTAAATAAAATTCATCATCGTTACCGATGTTCAACTGTCCTTTAGTCTGACAAATCCAACCCTGGAAGACGCACCGCTCCTCCTCTGTCTTGACCAAGAATCACCCCCAAAACTCTTTCGAAGCTATTGTCGTGCGCCTCTATATCTGTATTGTCTCAACATGTGGCACAAGCTTTTAAATATTTCAAGATTTATGTCGGAAGAATCCGTGAAAAAAGGAGGCAGTAATCAACAAGTGAACACTCTGAATGACCATACAGAAAAACACAAACTTTCTTCCCCTATATTGTACATGTACGAAAATTTCCTGCCAAGTGCTTATACAATTTTGAACACAAGTGGATTGTTATTTTCCAAGATTTACTGTACCTGACCTATTTCAAAGAACAAAGAAAACTGGCAGGAACCTGTATGTTGGTGATCTCCAAAATTGTCAGTGACTTTTTTGTTCGGAGGGCAAACATTATATAAACTATACAATCTACTTAAATTTGTTCGCTACATTCATGTCCGAATTTTAAACAGTTTATATTGGTTCAATTTAAGCACCAAAAATGAGCAGAAACACGGAAAACACATTTTAATCACATTTCTTATATTGTAAAAGAGTTATACAACACAAAATTACATTTTGGTGCAATTCCATTGCAGCCACCCTTCAAGAGTCCAGCAGATGCTTGTGTCCTGGGGCAAGACACTTTGTCACAACCCGCTTCCCTCCACCCAGGAGTAAAATGGGTACAAGTGGGGACAGTGATTAGGCCCTATGTGTTTGATTAGCCAATGTTCTCTTAACTTGAAGCCGGGGCTGTATACTCCCCAAGGAGCTGAGGAGGTTCCAGGAATGATTGCTGGGCCCGATGAACAGGGGAAATTTAATCATAAATGCTGATTACGTTTAACTAAAAAGAGAAATCAACTGGTATTTTTTATTTGGCGTGTATGATTGATTTTTCTAACCGAAAAACAGTCATGCCCGCACCTCCAAGCAACGTATTTGTTGACCAGTGTCGAAACAAAGCTGATTCCCTCACCATCACCTGGGTTTCTGAGAAAGTTCCCGGACGAAATTTCTATGTAAATGAGTACACGTTGGAGGCTTTGCGTCCTTACACAGCCTATGAGATCGAGGTTTACGCTGAGAATGCCAGCGGTGTGAGTGAAGCTGTCAGGAAGACAGCTGCAACTCTACGTGAGTACATTGACAGTTACTTTTAGAGAAGATTTCAGAAGCAGTTATTTACTCTGCCATTCACCAAGTTGCTTCATTGAGCCTTTTTTATTTATCGATACTGTCATGGAAGGTGTTCCAGTGGTCTTTCATCATTAGTTCCCCCGTCCAAACGTTTAGGCACTCTGCTCGCCTGGCTGTCTCATACACATGCTTTATTTTTCTTACTGAAAATTATCCAGAGCAAGACTTTTGCTCTCTATTGCAAGCATTTGTAATATTTTGCAAAATTGCCCCAATCACCATATACAGCCTGAGATCACTCTTTGCCAGAGACTGCGGCCCCAACTGGGGCCAGCCCGTGTGACTCGAGTGACGATGACTCCGCTGCCATTACGATTGTTGCACCTGCTGTTGGTGCAAAGTCTCTATCAACAGGTACAAATTATATACATCAATAAGAGTAACCTTTTTCAGAGGCAGGATGGGGGTCATAAAGGGTTTTCACTAACGGAATAAAAATGCACTTGTTCTTTTATATTAGATGTCAACACGAAATAATCTGGTCTAGATGCTGGTATGATAGTCTAGGCAACTGTTGTAACAATCTGCATCATTGTCATCATAGCCGGAATCCTCGTCCACCGAAAGTCCAAGATGACGTATAACCAAGGCGAGTGGAAAATCTTCTCCTATACTTGAAGAAATCAATTCAGAAAACACAGGCAATGATACCTTTCCGAATGTTATCATGCAGGAGCTATAGCCTGAGACTACATTACGGACGTGAAAGACATTTTTTGACACATTTTACCAAATTTTACCAAAACACCTTTTCACTCCATTGGAAAAAAAAGGGGCAAGAGGGAATTAAGAGGAAGTGAAGACATACTTTTATTTCAAAGCTATATGCCCCCTCTTGTACTACCCTGTATCTGCAACCCCTTACATTTAGAGGAGTGTGGGGCGCCACCTATTGGCTAGCCACGAGCGCCATTTTTATGATTTTGGCCGAAACGGTTTTCCAGTCCCGCCATTATTGTTCCGACTTCAAATAATAGCACCAGTAGAAGGTAATGCTAATTTGCATACCCCGAAAAAATTCTGCAGCGTTTAAGTTAATAAGAGTGTTTATATTGATACATCCAAAGATATTTATATTGATATATTGATTACCTACTCAGTCATGGGAAACTTGTTCTTTTTTCTCTCTTTGCAGACATACCGATGATCATAGGTGATGTCTACATCGCCTGAGAACGGAGATGCAACCTCTGACCCCGGACCGGCAACCTCTGACCCCGGACCGGCAACCTCTGACCCCGGACCGGCAACCTCTGACCCCGGACCGGCAACCTCTGACCCCGGACCTAGCAAATAAACTTAGTAGTAAGTTGCTTTTATTTCGTCGAATACGTTAGTAAATTTTGATTAGGCACAGCGTGTCTTAGTATTAATTGCAGTCATTAGCAAAGGATGTTTGCTGCTGTTCTGAAGATTTTAATCGAAATCAATATTCAATACATTTGATAATTAGGGAAAAGAAAGCTTGTACAAGGTTCTACATCCAAGGACACTAAAAGAACTACAGATGATCTTCACCCCGCGGTGGGAAAATGTTACTTTACGCCAGAACGCCATGTCTATTATTGTTTTTATAAACTTGACGGCAGTAGCGTATCCAGCTTTTTGACGCCTCAAATGCTTGGCAGCAAAATTTGCTTATTGAAAAATCTCAGAATGAAAAAAATCACTTCGACACTAGACCTATAAGCGGGGGGTTGAATTACGCCCCTTAGCTAGCTCTTTGATGGTCTCTTTGAAACGACAAAGTAATTTTATTTTTTAACTACCCGCCATAGTCTATTGTACACCCTTAAAAACGCCCAATACACATTGGCTTTGCCCTTAAAAAACGTGATACTATTGGAAAGTGAGGGAATATTTATTTTGAGTTTAGGCTCGTGCGCAGGATTTTTTGTGGTGGGTGCGTTTCCAAATTGTCCAGACCAAATTCTAAAAAAATTGTAAAAATGTAAAATTTTGGTGCCACAAATATTTTGAAAAATGGGAAGGAGTCAAATTTTTCATTGGCGGCGCTTTTAATAGCAGAGTTGTAGTCGAGTTCCTGCAAGTCCTTTCACCAGTCCTTTCGCAAGTCCAGTCAGAAGTCCTTTTATAAAGCTGGTCACAAGTAACTGGATGAACAATGACAAAGGAATGCCTTTGTCAAAGCTCATTTGAATAGCTTGTTATTGAAATTAGGACTGGAGGGTTTGTGATGGACTTGCAGGGACTTGTGATGGACTCGAATACATCCCTGCTCAATAGCCTTGACACATAAACAGGACGCACACCAACGAAAAGATGATGGGCCTCCAACGATTCTGGACAAGAGATAATAAAGAACTAATATTAACAATTATAATGGCAGTCTATATTTTCATGGACAAACATCTTAAACAATATTTCCTTATTAAGATAAAATCCGGAAGAAATACAGACAAAACTTCCCGGTGCATTTGTCAATACTGTAAAGTCCTATGCATTATCACTAAAAGCATCAAACCATTAGCATCAGTTTAAAAGGAAATTATTGTATTTGCTTTAAAATAAACTCGTGTCCTCCAAATAAATAAATAAACCTATCCCGCCAGTATGACATAATTGTGATAACTGTATGTATTTTAATCAAGCTGTCAAATTAACGTCCGGCTTTGCTCAATTCTTTTAGGACACGCACAGCAATGTCTGTTGCCCTCGAAGTTCCCGATCGGGTTGCGCAAACTCCAGTGACATCAAAGCAACGGGCTTGATGCACTCCACCGGCAGGGTGACTCCTTCAAAGTTGTTGTCCAAGCAAACATGAAGCTTTTGGTCTTTGAAAAAGGCTTTTAGATCAAGACACAGACGAAACAACTCAGTCGGATCTTCTGAGGAATAGGAAACAAAATACACACTCATGTAGTGTTAAATTAACACCATATGGTATGCACATTAAACCATTCGTTCAATGCGGATACATGCATGGTATTAATTTAATACCAGCGGTTTCGTAGTTCAAAAGTCTCGTTGAGCTTACACTCGGAAAAATAATTTGTATATAAAGAGAACGAGGATGAAAGTTGGCTCTGGGGACAAGGTTGGACAACTTATTGTTTTGGGAGTGATAAAATGGCGGACGGCGGCTTCAATTCGAACGGCGTTTGCGCTCTCCGGTTTACATAGAGATCAGTGGTTTATCTCGGTATTTACCTTGCATGATATCCAGATTCCAGTTGAAGTCAGCCGCTGAGTTGTAATGCAAGATTTTGCTCGGATATTTGGTATATTCAAAAGCATCTGTGGAAATTACAAGAAATCCGTGTAAGCCCCAACTGAAAGCGATTTGAGGAATCGAAGCAGTGTGCTGGATAGACCAAAATTAATAAGTGTGAAGTGTAAACCGGGGGGACTTTTCTTCCGCATTCCTCAAACTGCCTCGAAGACTACACATCAAAACACTTCACATTGAGTGAAATAACGAAGCCCTGAGGCCTACTGTACCGACTGCAGTGGCGTGGAGGGGGATGGGGGGGGGGGGGGGGGCCTTGGGGGACGTGTCCCCCCCCCCCCCCCCATCCCCCACAAATTCCCGGTGCTCTAAAGAATAAAGGCAACGTTAATTATGTCCGTCTTTTTTTTTTTGGGGGGGGGGGGGGGGGGGGCTTGTCAGGGCCTTCGCCTAAAGTATCGAAGCAAATTAGAAAAGAAAAGCTAAACACTGTAATTGTAAAGATCTTATTTTACGTGTACGGGTAAGAATGGGGTTTTAAATGGCGCCACCAACGTTGTGAAAGTGTCCCCCCCCCCCCTCCCTCCCCCTGTAAAATTGTGTTCGCAGGCGAAACATTTTGGGAGTCAACTTTTGGGCAAATGTGCGAAACAATCCTGGATCCTCCCATGTTGTACTGTATTGCTTCATAAAATGCAAACCATATGTCACGCATAATAACCTTGGCTTGTTTGTTTTCTCAGCAAGCGCGCATGTCATGCTTGACAGATTTTTAACTCTTTAAATGTAAAAGCAAAGGAAACATACACAGAGCGGGTGTGCCTGACAGACTGTTTTACATATAACCCCTACCCCCACCCCTGCGTTCCACTCCTGTCTTCCATTTTCAATGCAAATTGTAAATATCTTGCTTATTTTCTAAACCATGTCAACTCACGTAGATGCACTCGTCCTGCAGATGATGCTATGTAACACGTCTGGCACTGTATCCCTGCATCATTGCATGTCATGTTCTTAACATACAAACCCTGTTTCGAATTTTAAAAACACAAATACGAGAAAATAATGTAATTAACTTAATTCACATTTACAGCGATATTTGGACGAATAATTTAGTATCACGGTGCTACAAAATGTCCACTAGGGAAACACGTTAAAATGAAAATAACGTTATTAAGGGGAGAACCTATTATATAATAGGGAGACATTTTTGTGTCCCATTAAGGTCACAAGTACATTTATAAAAAGTACATTGGGGTGGGGGCCGGGGGGGGGGGGGGGGTTTCAATGTCTAGAATCCTTGGTGAAGCTCGTCTAATAGGATTCAGTAAGTTTCAACAACGTTGGTTAAAGACATGTTTCAATGAGTTAATTAAGTAACGGTTTGCGTAACGGTCTAAATGTAGCAAACTATTATTCTCAAATGTATTTATTCTCAAATGTATTTATTCTCGAAGACTCGTATTACTCGTATTTTTATGATGAAATATAAATTTACCAATAAATATAAACAGAGTATTTGTTACATTAAAAAAAAATATTAGATAGGGTACAGAAGCGTAGGCCCTATTTTTAATTTGGTCGCAGAATTGGGCTCTTCTTACAATCGCTATTCTTAGTCTATTCCAGATATTTCCATGGTAAATGTTCCACCGGCTTGTCCAGCTTGGTTCCTCTAGTTAGGGTGTTCTGTTTGAGCGTGAAACTCGGCTTTCCACCTGTTCCCATCAATAGCTGGCGGTACCTACATTTAGAACAAAAAGCTACGCCATGCGCCAAATAGCCTTTTCCTTCATTCTGTATCTCTATGTCATCTTCTTTGCTTCAAGAGGAATATAAATTCCTACCCCTTGTATCTTAAATTCTTTTTGTAGCTCCGTACCTCGAGTAGCTTTAGCCTTGTTCGGGACAAAGGAGCCTAATTTGACACCTTAGACCTTTTGATTTTTTTCCTTTAAAACTAAGCAGTGTTACCCTGATAAATAAGTGAGCCTTACCAGATGTGAGTAGGTAAGATCTTTGCTCCCGTCATTCCATAAGCCACTCACCCCGCCAATGAACACAACGAGCAACAGCGCTGGGCCTACCATGATAACCTATAAGATCACCACATAGGAATGTTTTTGTTTTCTGATCTAAACAATTTTCAATTTGGTAAATTTAGTGCAATCTTCGAGTCAAAAGGTTAAATGAATGGACAGCATTGATGGACGTAATGACTACCGGTACCGGTGAATATATGCACAGTGCATTTGATTTTGAATGCACGACTAATGGAGAGATCACTACAAGTACATTTGTACATCCTCTAAACGTTTTGCCCGATTCCACGTTTTGCGACACGTGGGATGATACAAATAAGGAATGTCAGTTGCTCATGTCAAATGTCTCAAGCACATGTACTACATATTAATTACCTTTGCATATGAAGTCGCAGAATCTTTTGAGTGCATTCTCGAGTCCACGGGTCTGTTTGTCTCCCACATATCTCGATCCCGCTCATATAGTGATCCAACTGATTAAGATCCGGATCCTATAAAACAAAATTGCCCTAATTTGCAACTCGGTCGCATGACTAGTTTCGGCTATAAAATCGTGGCAATAAGCCACCATACAGTCTTTTCTAGATGTATGTGCGCTTTGCATTATATTGACTTGCATGTATACCTACAGCAACAGGTTTTGCTTGAGTGAAATTGGTACTGATCACTACATCCCATTTTTTTAAATTAAAAAAATGAACCTGTTTCGCTGCTTGTGGGGCCGAACACGTTGAGTGATGGAGAATGCGTCTTTACACAAGGAAAGCACAAAATGTAACGTACAAATCTGTCAAGGCAGAATTAATTCCCTTATCCACAAAACCATCTCCATAGCTTCCATAGACAAATCGCGAATTGACGGAAATAGCACCATCTGCGCACTTCCTGGTTTGAAAGCGAGGATCTCGGTGCTAAGTAAACAAGTTGCTCTGCTAAACGTGTGCTGCCATTTATGGGGTCATTCATTCATGCATGAATTGATTTGTTGAATAGCACTATGTTTAGCACTGACAGCCACGCTTTCAACGCGGAAGTGCGCAGACAGGGCTAATGTAAAATTCCTCTGTACATGTATTATTATTGACGTACTGGTGAGGACAAAAAGGAGGGTTCAACAAAGGGAACAATACTGTCCTCACGTTTATTTCTTTGTTCCGGAAAAGTGAGGACAGGCAAACTAGTGCTTAGTCTATGGGGATGGGTTAGTGTGTAGGACAATAGAAAGTCCTGACCAGGATGGTGGAAAAAGTACCTCTGTAATGAATTGGCAAACTATATGTCGTATGGTGAAACTACTCTCTTGTATTCCCGTAGAGGTTTGATATGCTTATGCTATAAAGGTTTTAAAATGTCGGGACTCTTTTTCGAATTTAAGTTCAAGACATTTTGAAATACACCTTATCTGAAAAATGCTGAGGTCACAACAGCAGCTAAAACGAATTGCGTTTTAGAGAATGCAAAATATTGCAGCCAAGCCATTAAAAGAATGTATTAATCCGCAGACCACATGTCAGGTAGATTGACATAATAAACGTGTTTTTATGCATGACAAGCTTATTTACCATAAACGATACAGGTCATCTATCTTTTTTTTTAATTAAATAATAGTATCCGACGCCGACTTATTTGCAATTTTAATCAAACCCACAAAATCAACCCACGCATATATCAACTTTAATGAATACCGGTACGAATTTAATATCAGTTCTAGAAGTTGTCCTAACATTACATTAAGGCTCATAAAATATCCAATTTACATGCAACAGCAATGGATCATGCAAACACACAGGGGTTTATACTATAGCATGCGCTGTGGGTTTAGATAGTTCCCATCCCATGCATAGGTACTGTTATGTGGAATACTTGATTGGCTCTGTCATCATTTCCCATTAGGTTGGATGCTGTTTTCATTCTCGTTAAAGGGGCACATTGCCTTGAAGGCGCCCAATGGGCTACACAAGCGTTCGTCCTAAAATTGCTACGGTTGGGAAGACCATTCAAAAGTAGAATATAATAATGTACATGAGCATCCCTTGAAAATACGCCGTTTGTCCCAAAATCATTGACGACGATCATTTTGGGGACGTCAGTTTGGTTCGGAAAAGTCGAACTGTTGGAATTCAGAGCGGTGCCCTTGGCGCTTTGGTTGCGTCCAGGCTGCACTATGTGCGGCGCCAGTCTGAATGTCCAGATGTCAGTGCTTTTTTGGGGGGTTAAATATTAGGGACTTTCCACATACCATCTTTTTGATAACCCCAAGCTCGGGTGACTGAATATAATCAATGTTTGCAGTCTAACACAGGTGTGGACGGCCCCTATTATGGCGGCATTCATCCTGCCATAAATGCATGGCCGCATTCGTCTGTTAGCTTTTAGAGGTATGGCGGACACAATAGGAGGGCGCTATTTGATTTGGGTAAAACCTGTGCATTCATATACCCAAATAAAATAGCGCCCTCCTATTGTGTCCGCCATACCTCTAAAAGGCTAATAGCTACAGCACGTGAAGGCGAAACTCCGAGCGTTTGATGCCAAGATACGGCTCTTTACAGAAAACCATTGGCAATTGTCGGCTGCATTGCACACTGTTGACTACAAATACAGGGTGGAATAACGAAACCGAGATATTATTGCTAATTGTAACAGAAGTAGGGCACATGTGAATCAAAGGGAGATATACTCTGTTAGGGTTGAATCTCCTCTATAAAATGACACCCTGATCGTGTCATTACATTCAAGGTTGAGTGAGCAGTGACCAATTTTATTAACGGGTCTATTCAGGGAATTGCGCAACTTTTCAAGTGTGGTTTTTGTGGTGTCATTTGTCACAGAGTGAAAGGCTATGGTTGCCAATCAAGCCAGGTGGGGAAAAAAGAGATTTCACCATGTAAACTTAATAACATTTATTCGCGCAGTGTTATTTACATAATTAAACATGGCCCTCAACATGTCCTCCGTTTTCCCCGACACAAATCTGAGCACGGCGTCGCATGCCCATCACTGCCGAGCGAATCACACCAGGTTGCCCGACATCCTACGTTAAAGTCCATCAATGACGCGCAACACCGACTGAAACTCAATACGATTGACATTACCGTATAATAGCTGCATGGAAAAAGCTAAAAGTTCAGAAGTCCAAGTTCAAACCTACTCTCAACTTAACACGAACCAGGGCCAAGATTTCCCGCTCCTTGAGCACCTCATTTGCATACCGTAGAGGTGTTTCCAGGAGATGTTTAACATTCCCTTCGTTGTCCGAAAGATCGACGTCCACTGTGTAATAAGAAAAAAAGGTTCACGTGGACAATGGAATTACGTATTAAACGAATAGTGGTGCAGGTTAGACACGAAGCCAAAATGACTGTACGAATAGGCCTATTGTATTTGTAACGATTGTCGGGGGGGGGGGGGGGGTGGGGGGGGGGGGGGGAGGTTATTGTGTAATTGCTCTGATTTTGAACTTTGGTGTTTACGGAACGACATGCCTGGAATTATGTAAACATTATTAGTGCCAGATGTGACCAGCAAAACTCCACTGTTTGTTTTCTTTGGTTCTTTGTTTTCATATAAATATTTTTTATTTTCATTCATTGGGACTTTTCTTTCTAAAAGACTTCTTTTTTATCTAAGATGCTTTTTCCCAGTGGCTTTGTGTTTGTTTTTGTTTTTGTTTACCTATTGTTTCTTGGTTTGTTTAGGCTACAGCTAAAGGGTTCCTTAGACTGAGGTTTTATTAACTGTCCTTTAATAAGCTAGTCTACAAAATCAGGAACATCTACGTTCTCTTCATTAGTGCTGGCTACCTTGTTCCCCTGATTTTCGGAATACATTGAATCCTGAGGCTGATGGACAGTTACGCCTCCAATGACATGCTTTATCGCAGGCGAAACGTAGGTCTGATGTATCGAACCCGGGTATCTAGGCCTTTAAAGGGGCTGTGTCGTCGCGCCATCTCGCGTTAACGAATCAAATATTGGAGTGCGCCCCCTTGCGCTTCATTTCGGTTATGTGCTATTTTTAACCTCCATCCGTTTGTTATGGCTGTTCTGAGAATTGGCTTTTGGAAACTACACCCCCTGGAACACGCACGCATGTCCAGCGTCTGCGTACTGAAATACACATATACGTGTACACATTGTGGCACACATCGTGGCACTCAGTTCTCTAAAAGTAAGATTATTAGAAAAAGCGTTCAAATTTCATCTGTTTATTTCATACAATTTCATTCACATGTACACAAGTGCCATGGAATATTTGTCTGAACGTTGCATAGAATTGGAGGTTGGCGATATAGAAGTAGAACCTTACGCTAGAGAACATATGACATGTACATGCCGAAACTCTTGCCAGAGAGGACGACTCGGCACACGGGGTGCTTGTCCATGTAAATATGTGCACAGCAAAACTGCAACGTGTCTTGTCGCCGTTTGACAGTTCGCGCTAAATTTTGTACAAAATCCCACAGGCGGGGTATCCGTAAAAGGGTCTATGTATTATGTGTACATTCATTTGGATGTATCTTGTTCGTATCTTGCTTGTAAACTTAGGTCGATACAAAGCTTATTTTGACCCGTCACTTCAATAACAAAATTATCATGCTACTAAAAGAGGGGTAGTGGCTGCAGACAGTTCTTTAGCAGCGAAAAAAAATAATTAAAATCTAGAACTTAGAAGTACATTTTTTTTAAACAGTTGATAGATGGAGCTGAAACAACTTCACTTGGTCGCTATTCTAATAGCACTTGTCAACAACTCGCTGTGTGAAACAATATTTCCGCACATCAAGTCCACATGTAATGTATAGTCAACATGTACAGAGTACATACATTACATGTACAGTACATCCGATCCATGTACTCGGTATGTGAATTGTTCATGTCATAAAAAGTAATAAGCGAATAATTCGTGCAAAACAGGTGAAAATTAGGGTTGTTTGAATATTTGTCGGGGTGTTTATTTCTTTGTTTCTTCGGTAGTCATCTTTATCATAGTGATGTGGGGATCTGTGCGCCAGTGGCGTAAACTCGGGGGAAAAGTTCAGGGGCCCGCCGATTTGTATTTCTTTTTTGTTTCGTAAATTTAAAAAGGGGAAATTGTACACAAAGTGATGTTTCAAATTTCAAGCGGTGTTTGGGGCGGGGGTACGGTATATCCCCCGTTGAGAAAAAGTTCAAGATGCAGTACTTCGTTGACAAATTCAATAATCATCCCCACTTTTCGACACGGATTTACTCGCCACTGGTGAAATCTCATTTCATTGGCGTATATTATTTATTGGTAATAACTGTTATTATTGTGTTTATTATTTGATAGTGTTGAAATAACTCTTATGGTGTAACTTTCCATAAAGTCCTGCCGTCAAATGTAACACAAGGTCGTGGACTCAATATCGCCATCAGTATAGCTGTTTTACTTTGATTTGCTCATCATTGCACGCACAGCCGATTTTAGTCGAAATTTATTTCGATACATAGGCCTACAACTCTATTTTTGTACAGGAAGGGGCTGGTGCATTATTTATTTTACAATTATAAATACAGATTTACTTATTTACTTATTTTCGTTTGGTTCTGTCATGGTACATTTTGGCGTTTGGCGGGTGGGGTGTCACGGACTATGTTCGACTGTAGGCCTATCGTATATTTTTGGTGGCACAAACACATACAAAATACTTGTACATGCAGTATGTATCATAACTACAGGATCATGGATGCAGCAGTCATTGCAATTGTAATCTGATCTGGCGCGCGCGCCCTGTGGGTCAGCGCGCGCGAGCCCTGTAGGTCAGCGCGCGGTCGTGGGGTATTATTTGCAGTTATACTGGGTTCATCTGCGTTCATATATCAGTTCGGGATTCAGTGTACAGCCGCAAGTCTGCTATGATCGTGACGACACAGCCCCTTTAAGACTAGTCAATAGCGGCGAAAATTATTCCCCATATACTGCTAGGATGCGTTTCGGCACGCCTTTGGTATGGGGCCATTCTTCTTGATTTTCATCCTCGCTATCTTCTGCTAGATCCTCCGCCTGATATTCATCCACAACCTTCCACCCGTGCTCGCTCCGATCTGTCAGTTTTATCAAATTGTCCTGGTGTTAAATTCTTTGATGACATCTTCTAAGACCTGGTTGGCTAAGGCAAAATCCCCTTTTCTTAGCTTAATTAACGCTTTGTCAACTTTCTCTTTCTGCTTCTCATTAAATTCGTATTGAACTCTTCTCTGTTTCCCTTAAATTTCAGCTGAACCTTTATAGCGGCTTCAAAAACTTGACGTTTCGTTGTACTTAGCACATCGTCTATGTACTCTTTTACGCCCCCTAGCCCCTACTATACTGCGTCTTAACCTATGATGTCAGAAATATTGTCTAAAGAAACACAGGTGTGGGCGCTGCGGCCTCTTCTCGAAATTTTTTAGTGATATCCTGGTGTTGATAATTCATGTGTAGCGAAGGAGATCGGCTGTCCGACAAGGAACTTGAAGCAAGCAGACGTGCTGATGAAAAAAAAAACAGTCAATGAGGCGTCCCACGCCTTAACCCGGCACGTCTTGCATATTTGCATATTATTATGCAAAATGTAGTCTCGGCCAATGGAACTTTTTTCCTTTTTTATGACGCCTGAAATGCCGCCAGGGGGTGGGGGGGGGGGGGGGGGCACTGCAAGTTGCTGGGAACCAACGGCGTAGCCAGGGCTTTCTCCCGCATAGGGGAACAAGTGGGGGTGGGGGTGGACGTTACACTGTGGGAGGAGCGCAGTATTTTTCTTATTATACTATTATTCTTTCCATTTTCGAAATTTTTAGTGGGCGGGGCGAGACTGGGGGGAGGGGCGACGATTCTTTTTATGGGGTTGCACCCCTCCCCCACGTTCCGCTCCCCTTTGGCTACGCCGCTGCTGGGAACTTGCACTCTTGCGCACCCCCCCCCCCCCCCGCCCCCCTCGGAAAATGTGGGGACCGGCGCGGGAGCCAGTCTAGTAAGACCTGGCAAGTTTATGACAATGGAGGGCAGAAAATTGTCATGCAATATACAGGGGCGGATCCGGGCGGGGGGGGGGGGGGGGGGGGGTTGGTAGTTGAACCCCCCCCTCCCCGCTCCCCGGCCGCTCGTTGCCAATTTTATTTTAAAAATTTGCTTGTTGTTGTAGGCCTAACGTTAGTCCGAGTAACTTGGACCCTTTATCGCCTTTTTTAACATTTGGACATGATCTGGCGATAGTAGGGTCCAAGGCGATTGTGCGATAGAGAATGGCTTCTAATTCAATCCAAACAAAAAATTCAAAATTCAACCTTACAACGGCCACCAAAAAACTAGATACGCCACCATCTGAACAAGTGGAGTTCCATGATCAGATGAATGTACCAAGGTTTGCTAATTAAAAGTGAAATTTTACCGTTTAATTCCCAGAGACCCCCGCAGAACATGTCTTTTCGCTTTCTTGGAGTTCAAATAGTGACTCCTCGACCTTGCATGACGTACGTCACCCTGATGCGCAGCGCCCGCATGCATCGACCGCGCGACAACCTGTTTATGCCGGCGACTGTTTCGTGAAGAATTCCCTACCCCATGACGCGCGTGCAACCTCGAATCAATATACAACTGTACAACCTCGTTACCATGGGCACGATCTTGCGGCGCCATGTTTTCCCACCATGCCTTGCTCGATCCTAACCCCTGGAATTGTGTAATTACCATATCCCACATATATCACCGCGTTCGATTACTTACCCCGCGCTTACTCGAGCAAGCGCGAGCCCGTTCGATTTAGCTCTCGCGTGACTTGTCGCGCTTACTCGGGCCTGGCTCTACTAACCGACTCGCTGAGCGGGTTAGTAGGGTAAGTATCCCATAAGGCCATGCTAAAAACATGGCTGCCACGTCCGACGATGCGCCAGCGGTGAGAAACTAATTCAAAACAGCGACAAATATGGACATTCGAAGGTAAACAATAACGTAGGCCAACATGTCACAATTTGGTACAGTAATTTTTCAGTATAGACCTACTGATTTTGTAAAACATGGGCAGTGCAGGGACTCCGGTGAAATTGTTTGAGAAAGTCAATGTACAAAAGCAATTTCACCTGTGTAACGTTACATATCATGTGTAGGCCTACCCCAGATTTTATGAACTTTGGATACAACCAAATCACATATTTCATTTGAAAAAGAGATTTGAATATCTAAACAAAATGGCATTATTGCTGTTGTTTCTAAAGGAAACTTTTGATTTTATTACTTAGCCATGAAGGTGCATGAGTTGTCCCTAGTATAAAATGTGCCGTTTCAGAAATTGTGTAAACTGGTGTGAGCTAATAACTAAGTATTACTCATTGGACACACAAAATAATTAACAGGGTTTATCTTTTATACTAGGAAGAACTTGGCCATACATGTTCTTCCACTTCTGTTTACTGGAAGAAGGAAGGGGAGAGGAGGCCGTATCAGTTTCAGTGAGTCTTCAGGAGCATTTAATGGACTTCCAGAGAGTAAGTACTGTAGGAGTGTAGCTAAATCTTACATCTTTTATTTAATTAAACGAACGGTTCACACTCTAAAATTAAGGCCTGGAACAAAGCATCAACTTTAAGACCTTCATTATGAAACCTTTTGACCCCGGTCAAAATACTTTTTTTTAATGCAAGTCGCCCGTCACAAGACAAATATGACCGGCATAATACTGTGAATGATGCACTGCCATCAACTATATACATGTACAATTAAATATGCAAGTACAGTTTCAGCCATATGCACTAAAAATATGACAACTACAATGCTCTTTGAAGGTATAGTGAAATTATTGCTGGTTATGCCCACAACTTGTTCCTTTCTTAGCCTGCCCATGTACTCAGCTCCAGTTCAGGAAAATTTACTTTTTCCATGTCCTGCCCTGAGCAGCATTGTGAAGCACATTTAAGATCTACACACTTCCCAATATTTTTCAAATGCTAGTGCTAGTTTTTGCTGTAGATCTGTCATTCAGTTGAAATACTGTTTGTAGAGATTGCTGTGCTAGCTTCACTGAATTTGCTCAGTTTGTTTCTATGTTGAAGTCTAAATCATTAAAATGCATATAAGTTCATGCCTACATGGCTATAACACGTTTAGCAAAGAAATGTTTTTTTAAGTTGACTACTTCTTTGTTGTAAATAATTGGGGATTTGGTTTATGTACACAGTATTTATATTGCCTTTTTGTACTTCTTTAGGAAAACATGGACTTGGAACATGGTACTTGTAAGTAAATCGGCCGCCTCAACCATCACCACAAATCTTCGTGATCATGGAGCGGAGGGCTATGCAACCATCCCACTTCTTAAAGCACTTGATGTATGTTTCAAGTCCTACTTTGTGTGTAGTCCACAGTATCAGGATATTGCGATGGGGCATGGGAGTTCTTAGAATCAGTAGTGTATGGCATCAAGGACATTGTTAAAATAGCACTATCAGAGATTTTAGAGACTTCAGCTCCAGCAAAATGTACGCCCATCATAATTGTTTCAGGTAATCTAAAGTTTAATTAATGACCATAAAAAGTTGTAATAAAAACAGTACAAATATGTAAAAAAAAGAATTAATAAAATGAAGTTTGTTAGTCTTTTCATTTTTTTCCGACCTGAAAAATGAAAATTCAACAGTGATCAGACCAGTACAGTACAAGGCAATCTTTATGATTGCCAAGTTCTAAAACATTTCAGTGTAATACTGAATTTTAAGCAGACTGCATTATTGTGGATTTAACATTTTCCAGAAGTTTTTAAGAATCTTCGAATGGTAGTTTGTTGAAGCCAGACAAAAGTTCACATCAAAGTAAAAAAATGTTTCCTTGAACAAAACTACATAGACCATATTTCAAATGACCACTGACTTTTCTTACAACCCCCAAAAAGAGTCAAAATCTTTTGTCTGACATGTGATGCTAATTAAACTATTCAAGAGACAGTTGTAGTAACTGTGTGGTTGCATTTGTTTGCTAAGTATTTTATCCATAAACTAAAAAACAAACCTGATAATGTATCTTTTGAGAAAGAAAAACTTGCTTAAAAGGATTAGATTTTCTGTAGTTTTTAGCTTTAACTCCTTTAATCTAATTAATGAGATACATGCAAGTTTTGATGACAAGTCTAGAGCTTTATCCTAAAAGACTGACTTATTTTTGTGTCACACATGTATATAACCGTTGAACTTTGTGTTTTGCTGTTATTGTTGGAAATCAACACTGAATTATGGACAAACAATACTTCTGAAGTATATTGTAACAAAAAATATTGAATAAAATTGGACAATGATTACTTGGAAATTGTAATAAGTGATTGAGAATAAATGTACAGTTATGTTTTGCATTAAATGTTCTTGTTTATGTGTTGATTTATTTCACTTATGATAAACTTATTTCACCTTTTATTAATAAATACCAAATTACCTGAAGATTTAGTAAACTTTTGACATGGTGAAACGGTAAAAAAAAACTTAAAATAAAGTTAAATTCTAGTCATTCTACATAGAAACGATGTATTTTTTAACTTCCGAATTTGGTAAAATTTTACCAAATTGTTTTTACCGAGATATTAGGCAAATGTTAGTACCAATTTTTAAAGTAAACATTTTCCAAACTTTTATGAAAAACCTTACCCAACACCTGTTGTGTAAAGTTTTATCTAACTATTAGCAGGTTCGTATGGCACATTGCAATTATGTAAAATTGTACACAACCTGTGTATTTTTTTCTGTGAGAGTGTCACCTTATTTAAAACCAATCCACTTTAAAATGGGGCTCCGATTCTGTCTGTCCGTCAGTCATGGACACTCCGCCTAACACGGCAGATTCATGAAAATGTTAAGTTGCTTCAATTCATTTAAATATTATATCACTGGAAAGAGTAAATAAATTGAGGGGTCAATGGTCATGATAGGTTAACCCTATGCAAAGCTATGGATTTTTGATTACATTTTTGGTAATTTTGGAGGACAATTTCAATTAAAATGTTGTGACCATATTACTAAATTACTAAAAAAAATTAATTGAAAATTTGAGCCTCAATCATTTCTTATCAATTTGTTATCAAAATAAAAATAATTCTATGAGTCATTTAAAATAGTAACAATTAACAAACGCCAATTATTTGTCAATGATAAATGATCAAAAAATAAAAAACAAATTATAAGCTAGTCACAGCGCTGACAGAAAATTGGGCATCGCAAATAGCGCCACCAGGCGCTAGGCCTACAGAGATGTTGTCACAAGCCGCGTTGACGTCACTCGAGTGACCCGAGAGCGTTCGTTTACTCTAACATACTGCGCATGTGCAACTTTCCCCGATTTGGAGGCGCGAGTAAGCGCGGGTTAGTAATCGAACACGCTGATAGTGGGATATGGTAATTAGGACTGCAGTCGATGTGTTTAACGCGCGACGCAGTGTTTTTAGTAGGAAGGTTTTATTTGTAGAATCAATCTTTTGGAAGGATGAGATTAGCTCCTAATAATGATGCCTAATGTATTGCCCGCCTGACGTTAAATCTAACACTGCACTGAGTAGTAGTAACAGCCGGCCTGGTGGGATCGGGAGGAAGGAAAAGTATGACGACCGTCATGACCGTTTCCGCCATTATCGCCGGATGTCAGTTGTGTAATTTTCAAAATGTTTTTCTCAGCTGTTTTCGCAAATTTGTCAAACCTTTCGATGCATCTTCTGCAGCGGCGGCAAGCACTGTCATTGAGAATGAGCTGCTTTCTTGAACTGGATAAATGAGTAAATTTACTATCGATTGAAACAATTTTGATTTTCGGCCTCGACTCGAATTTATAATATGTGTGCCTTTTCTATCTCTGTTTAAACATAAAATACATGTATTTCCTGACCAGAAAAAAATCCATATCGTTTATCGTAGCCACCAAGACTAGTGGAGTAGTGGCATTGTCTTGATAATGGAAAAATGTGCTCGGATTCGTTTTGCTGATGTGACGTGACGAACAGGATAACGCGGGCGCGAGCGCACACAGGGCGTTCAACATTCGGATTACGCGCGCGGTTCACTTTCAGTACATAAATATTCATTTCGAATAGCCAGTCAGCGTCGTTTACGTATTCCACACGGCCAGGGGTTAGTGAAGGAACGCACACGCGCCCATGGAGTCGAGGATGACAACTGTACTACTACTACTACTACTACATGTATCTACACACGAACACGTACCGCGACCGTTATACCACTCACGAAACAGTCGCTGGCATAAACAGGTTGTCGCGCGGTACTGTGCATGCGGGCGCTGCGCATCAGGGTGACGTACGTCATGCAAGGTCGAGGAGTCACTATTTACTCCAAGAAAGCGAAAAGACATGTTATGCGGGGTAAATTTCACTTTTTATTTGGATGTTAAGTAAACCTTGGTAGTGGTACATTCATCTGATCATGGAACTCCACTTGTTCAGATGGTGGCGTATCTAGTATTTTGGTGGCCGTTGTAAGGTTGAATTTTGAATTTTTTGTTTGGATTGAATTAGAAGCCATTCTCTATCGCACAATCGCCTTAGACCCTACTAAATCTACCCACCAACTCTGACAGCTTGTGTGTGTTTCAACCTGTTACTTGATAGGTTTTGATATAATTTTAACAATCTTGGGCTCTGATTTTGATTCAGGAATGATGAACGATGAACAGCACAGAGCAGCATCTTCAAGCCCAGTGGGAGGGGTTACTGGTATCCTCCCAGTGCCGTGACCCCGCCCTGAAGGATGCCTGGTGGATACGGTTGAGGGACCACTACAGCGAGAGCACTAGGCATTACCACACCCTCCAACACATCGACAGCATGTTCAGTCTGTTTGAGGGGTGTATGGGTAAGCTAACGGCACCAGAGACGGTCGGATGGGCCATCTTCTTCCATGAGTGAGTCTATTTGGGGGGGGGGGGGGGGGGGGGGGGGTTAAAATGATGGAAACCCACTTTTTGATGGAAAGTCCATAAACTTCTCAAAAGTATTTAAGCTTTTCTGGAAAGAGTATTAAAGTATAGACCTTAAAGTAGAAGTTGTGAAAAAATGTCATGGAAAAAGGTAGCCTGAACATTGAACAAATTGGCCATCCGAAAAATAATTTGAAAAGGGTGGGGGGAGGGGTGGGGCCCAGGAGTAGTATGACATTGACAGCGACCCCCCCCCCCCCCCCCCAACACCGACACCCATGACAGTAAGCTTCTTACATTGTGTAGATTCTGCAAATTTGTTAGACCTGACAATATTTTTTTTAGATTTTTTTTTGATTACTCACAATATTTGTTACCACAGCCTCCGTACCTCAAGTAGGTAGTCTTGTTTAGAAAGACTTGAATAAAAAAACCAAATAAAAATTAATAATAATATTAATTTTTTTTTTCTTAATCACAGACAGTATATTAACCCCTATCCTACAGCTTTTTTTTTTTCCTCGCAAAAATTACAAAAAGTGGGGTCACTTTTTCAGAAATTCTTACGATTTTCCCCTGAACCCAAAACATGGGGTGATCCCTTCTGTGATTCCGGGTATTACCGCTGGCCGTTTTCTTCATAACATACAGTATCATCTACGACCCCAAAGCGAAAGACAATGAGGAAAAGAGCGCCGAACTCTTCCAGACGTTTGTTGGCGATTGCCTTCAGGAAAGCAACAGTTCCACCATGCAGCGAGTCACCGAGTTGATCCTGCTGACCAAGACTCACAGCACAGAGGCTCATCGAGTGCCAGACATGTGAGTAAATTTTGCCCTTGAATGGCAGAGTGATCATCATCATCATCCTGTCTTTATATCCTTCAAGAGGCATGTAGAGCCACGTAGTTCGGACGATGGGATGCTGACTGCTGTAGCCATTGTGCCTGTGTCCTGTGGTCTGCCTTAACTTCAAGTGATGTACCCAGGTGTTGTGTGGTCAGCCTCTGTCTCTTCCAGGCCAGGCGAGGGCGCACTCCCCCGTGCACTTTAACACTTAATTTGAGGATGACGCGAGAGGGTGTGCTTTCCGGAAGCCGTTGAATGTTTCCAAAGAGTCGTCTCCGTGGATGTCCTCATACAAGACCAGTGTAACTTGAACACAACCCTTTAATTATTAAGGAAGTTAAATGTAATTGTGTCTGTGAAACTATCCAAATATTTAGTCTTTCCTGTCCATTAGAGTGGAGAAGTCTCAATCGAAATTTCAAGCAATGTTATTTGTTCACACAAGGGCTATTAAGACAGTATTCAGTCGTGCACTTTATGGGGGGTGAGTGGGTGGGGGGAGGGGGGTTGGATTTGAAGATGGGGGTAGGTTTAGAGTGCTTGACAGCCCTTACCCTCAGCCTTTTCAGTAATTGTTCAGAACATTGGTGTTTTTGGATCAATTGTCACAGTGCCAGCAGTAGGAGAGATCCTATAAGTTACACCGCTCCCCATTTTCAAAATATTTTTCGGTGGAAATTAAAAAAACACCTGTTTTAGCAAAATAAAACTACCCCCCCCCCAAAAAAAAAACCCTGCTTAACGTCTCGCTCTGCTTCCTTCCTTTTGTTTTGGGTTTGTTCCTTTCTCTCCAAAAACTCCAAAATTATTATTGAAGAGATGGAAGTAACTCGCAGCTGATATGTTGATTTCTGGGACTCCTTATGTCGGCAAAATCCATCTAAAAAAAACATTGCCTGGCATGATCTAAAATAGAAGTACAAAATAAAATGTTTCCTTCCCCTTTTTTTTAAATGGCATGATGCTTTAATAAACATATCTTTTAAAGAAATATTGCCTCAGCATCCCTGTCTCCTGCTACCTCATATTTTTATTCTTTGCAAATCAATACAAAAAATGTGAAAGAAAAAAAAGTCCACAATCAATCTATTGCATGTTTGCATTGATTTGGTAGACTCTATGCTATTGCTAATCATATTAACCCTCCCTCTCTCAGGGCCAAAATGGAGCCAACTACAAGTGACAGGTTGAGACACACACAAACTGTGAGAGTTGGTGGGTAGATATTTTGATAGGCTGTGATAGTGATAACTATAGGAGGGTTAATGTTTTTGCCTTAAATTCCTCAGGTATGGCAAAGGTGATGAGCATTTCTTCTTAGACTTTGACATGCAGGTCCTGGGATGGCCCGATGTCGACTACGACCGCTATGCACAGCAGATCAGACAAGAGTACATTCATATCCCAGAGGATCAGTACCGTACAGCAAGAGCACAGGTATGAGATAGGGTCATCGCTTGGATCATCGTCTTGGGTCAAGATGTTGGCGTGCGCTGCTAATTAGTAGTGCACCCTCACATGAATGATTTTGTTAACAACCCTGTTAGGCGCAGTACTGCAAAGCACATGTGAACAACAGGCTTTGAAGTATTCCTACTTTTTTCTAATTTGTTTTACCTTGCTTCTTTCCCTTGAAATTCCTATTTTTTCCAACTTTTTCGTCCCACAATTCCCACAGAACATGCCAAATGAGGCTTGTGATGCTGTGGACATGGGTATCAACGAAAACTACACCAAGCCCACAAAAGTCCTACTTTTATCCTGATCCTCCAAAGTCCTACTTTTCAATCCTACTATCCTACGTTTTCACCTGGGTCCGCTCTGAAAGCCTGGAATGACAATCACTCAACTGATATCTTGAAGCAAGATTACTGAAGGGGTTGGGGAAGGGGATTGGCAAAAGTGTCTGTCTGTGTGGGGAGAGGGGGTTGGATATAACCACAGTGGTGTACGTGCACTGTATATATCTCCGAGGACAAGAGAAGAAAGGAAACGCAAAGAAACCTTTCAGTCCTCGAACGTAGACTCTTTTGTTGAAATCGGTCCTCGAACGTAAGGATACGTGCTTAGTCTATGGGGGTTGGTTATATTAAAGGAACAATAGAAAAACACAAAGCATTGTCCTCGGACGTATTGGGGAAGTAGGACTTGGTGTCTTCAGTGCGATGTGGCATAACAGAACGAAGGGAAAGCTGTACCATGACATTGCAAGTTACAAACCAAAGCATTTTATGACTAGGTAGTAGTCGATTTAGAAATATTTACATCCAACTTTTTTTTTCTATTATAACCCAAACTTTATTTTCAAATGTCATAAGGTTATAGCAAGAGTTAGGAATGTGCCACAGTAATGCACAGCACATCAATTTAATGTTGATTTCCTGTAGTTTCTGGAAATACTTTAGGAAATAATATGTTTCCATAACTTTTGCTACTTTGCACCTGTTCTGTGGAGTATGTTAATCCCGGCAATCATGGACTAGGGACAAAAGGGTTAGGGCGTAGACAAAGAGTCCAAGATTGACAGAACGTCCACGATTAACATTTGTGTACAAAACAAATGGGAGGCCTTGTACACACATTTTAAAGTACAAACAAAAGAGGGACAATAGGGAGTCCGCGATTGCCGGTATTTACATGTGACACATCAACAACAGTACCACACAACACAAGCACAGATTTGGCAGATTGGCCAAGGAGTGTGGCAAATGTGGGGTGGTGGGTTAAGAAAATCACGATGCTGTTTTTTAGAACAAGTCTGCAGCAGTATCATGTTGTCCGGGCAAAAATTTAAGATGCTGTGTCTATAATTTATGAGGAGTGGCACCCAAAAAATATTTATTTTCAAACTGAATTGATAATTTGTTAGCATGAAATAAGTTATCAGCTTTCCAATGAGGCATTCAACCCAAAAATCGGTAACACATGGAATAAGTTTTAAATTTTGAATGGGAGCGGGACGTTCCTAAGTCTTAGAGTGTTAATGTATAAGGCAATCTTCCCACATAATAACATGCAAGATCAAATAGGGTGCAGTGTAGCAAGTGATTTTTATTTGTTAAAAAAAAATGTTCCCCATAATTCGATTGTAGGTGGAAATCCGTTTAATTGAAATTTGATAAATTATAAGTTAAAAAGTCGTATCCTCATTGAGTGATCCCCACAATGTGGCTTCCCAGGTTGTATCGTAAAATTGGGTGTGATCCCTGGCTATACGACATTCTGGGTTAATGACTTCTGACTAGCGCCCACCCGAACAAAGATACTGACAATTTGGGAGACCGCCAACATAGGGCAAGATAGCTCAGTTGGTAGAGTGCCGGTACGGTAACCCGGAGGTCGCAGGTTTGAATCCCGCTCCTGCCAGTTTCTTTGTTCACTTTGAAAATGTAATTAAAATTTCCGTCGGAGTGCGGACTTAACAGCTTGAATCCAGAAGTAGCAAAACATAGTATGACCTCAAAAACCAAGATTTTTGCGAGAATTCCGTGCACATTGTATAAACGCTACCGCGAGTGCATCGCGTATTAGAATCGGTCCCTGTCTGACTTTTGTGGGATATTCCCTAGCATTTTTGTCAATGTTTCCCTCCCACTATACTTCAACTGAAATTTCTGTCTTCTTTCCTCCAAAAGCTGACACCTAGGGGGAGACCAATGCTTATCTACATATCATGCTCACCGTAGTGTGCATTATAAATTCAAGTCGACTGTTCAAAGTGACGTTTTTATTTTTCTGTCACAGGTGTTGAGAAAATTTCTTCAGACGCCCAACATTTACGCCACCAAGGCATTTCGCGATTCCTACGAGGGGCGAGCCAGGACCAACATTGCGAGGGAAATACGAAAGCTGGAGGGCAATAATTGATCATATTCAGAACGGGTTTTCATGTTAAATTGTTGACTTCCTGATGAAAGACGTATAAAACTGGCTTGACAATGGGAGGTAAAAAGCTCCTGTTTTAAGGACAGCAGAAATGAAAGATTTTATAATGTCACTTCTTGCGAGTTTAAAGAGTTGTTCCACTAGTGGCCTAAACCCTAACTACCCCAAGCCTTACAAACTCCAATTGTAGGTTTTGTCTAATTTTGATGGCGTCAGGACTGTGTAGCGCCTTGGTACCATTACTTTACATGAAGCTATGATGCCCCAATTTGTCAAAGTTGAAAGAATGGGCCATAGGTACACTGCACAGCGTTTGATTTTGACAGGTTGAGGACACTTCCTAGTAAAAATGCCTAGGGGGTTAGGGTTAATAGGTATGAGTTGGAAGGGAGCCCAATGTGTGTGATTGTCATAATTTTTACCACCACACTAAAGTTCAGATTGTGACTTGCTCTGTGAAAATGAGTCAAATGCTGCAAAATGGACTATTTTATTTAAAGATTTTATGCGTAGCTGTCATTTTTGAGGTATATTTTTGTCATTTGATTTCTGTAACAATGTAAGCACAAAAGGTTTACCCATGCCTATCCAAGGGGTAACAAAGACTTAGCCTCCAAGATGGCCGATGCGCATAAAAGGTCTATTGGATAACGAAGACCATAACAAAGGACCTTTCATGAGGACCTCCATGAGACGTCTGGTTCTTGAGATAGTATCGTTTGAATCCTTTGCTTTGTAATCCATGTTTGATACATGCAAGTTTCATTACAGGAAATTCTATTGTCTTGTGTACTTCTATGCCTTGGAATCTTTTTTGCTGGAAATTATGTAAATAATTTCATACCTCAATTTAATAGAGAAAAAAATATGGATGTCGCTATTCTGAATTTGTATGCACGTTTTCAAAATGTTGAACCATAATTCCTTGATCCCAAGTTATTTTTACATCCGTATGTACCAGTTTATTTCCAGGAAAGTGATACACTTTGCCAACTTATATAACAATAGCATATCCCTAAGGGAGCGTGTTCTCTACTTGCATGGGAACAGGAACGTTCCAACTTTTGAGATGCTCCTTAACTATATTTGTGACCCGCTCTACAAAAAAGGGTATTAAGTCACACTGTGAAAACACGCGAAACAATCTTCACATAAGTGATTTTTTGGCTTCTGTTATATCTATATTTTCTTAATTTATTTTCAGAAACATTAATATTGATGAATACAGATGAAACAAAATAAATGTTGATAAAAATTACTTTTATCTTATTTCTTTGCACTTTTTGTGTTTAAATGCCTATATCTCTAAATGCACTTCTGTTAACTTGGAAAATAGGAGTATACAAATGTCAAGATATCTCGAGAACACAAAATGCCACAGGGGTCAAACCTGCGACAAATTCAACCATGTATATAACTAATTTTTCTAATTTTGCGACATAATAGTACCCCTTTTTGCAGAGCCGGTCACATTTGACACTAGTGAATTGGATAACACTTTGTTTTATTTATCAAAAGTTGAGGTGATTTTATCCAAACATGTTAGTACACTACGACCCAATTTTTTTAATTTGAATTGCATTGCTTTTGTGCCTTTTACTCTGAAAAGAAAAAATTAACCAGACGACAGGAGAATGCTATAACATCCCAATGTCAGATGGAAACATTTTAAACAAAATTGTTCACTTTTTTTTTTAAAGATCCCTCGTTTATGTAGCAGCTTGTAAACGGTATCATGAAGTCGGTTAGATGCAACTTGCCCTGTCCATAATTAACTGCACCGAATTCAAAAAAATCATTCTAAGCATGAAATTTTACCCTTCTCTCGCAAATATAAGTGATGCGTATTGTGTATTTTCACTGACTTAATGTATGTATATGAATTCAGCCGCAATCGTAAGTTCATGTTTGTGACAAAAGCACTTTTTTGTTGCAAATCCATAGAATATTAATTGTTTGAATGGGCTCAACAATGACATGCATAACTGCTTTCAAAGTTGATAATGTAAGGGACTCCAAACATTATTGTACACACACACATAGCATGAATGATAAAAACGAAGGTGAATAAAATGAATTTCTACCAAGCTATCTCCTTTTTTGTACCCAGGTATATTTGACCAGAAACACATTTTCCTCGGTCTCAACAGGAACCCAATCAGGGATGGGCCCAGCATTTTGGACTAACGAGAAATCCTCTGTACAAAAGATGGCTATAACTAGCCATAAAGTCCACGCCGCATATTTTTTCCCGTAGGCAGGTGTATCAATTTCATGACTAATTCAGTGATTGCATTGATCACTGCACAGCTAGCACTTAGGTTCTCGGTCTCTTTTTCCCCTTAAATTAAAAAATCCCAAAGATATCACAGTAAAGAAAAATGGGTACAGGTGGATTCGAACTAGGGACCTTTTGATCCATAGCCCATCCCACTATCCACTAGACTAATCTGTAGCAGCTCGACAACAGCCATTCTTTAAAATGATTTATTTAATGTAACTAGTTGACTAAACAATAACAATGCTGCGACATTCCGTTCTATTATAATGAATAAACATGCTTTCTCATAAAAACTAATGATTTATTCATGAAAATTGATACACCCATCTACGGGAAAAAAAATAAGCGTCTAGGCCTTGCCCGGCATCTCAAAGGCCAAGCCCACTCTCTCCTTTTGGCTGTTATCCCTTACAGACACACCCCCCCCCCCCCCCCCCCCCTGCTTCTCTGCCTACAAATTGGACTTGGGCATTTTCTTCATCAGTGACTCCAGTTTCATTGCTTTCATCAGGTCCCCTTCCATCTTTAGCTTTCCCGACATGAACGCTGCCGTGGGCTTGATCTCGCCCTTGAACATCTTGACAAAGTCAACAGAGTCCATGGTCATGGTGACGTCGGGTGAGCCCTCTGGCGGGGCCCCACTTCCCGCGCTGCCGTCTCCGTTCTTCAGGTCCAGATACCACTGTCCTGCTTCACTGCCTGCAGGAAAAAAAAGAAAAAAGAACTGGCTTTTGAAAAAGCTAATCAATCTAGGCTCCGGACCAAAAAACCCCTCTTTTTGGGGGCTGCTGCCCCTTTCTGTGAGAGACAGACACACAGAAACAAAAAAGAACAAAGGAGAAAAAGAAATTCTAAGAAACAGAAAGAAAACAAACTTAAATGAGTCTATTTTCCACTGCAAAGAATGTCTTGTCTCACATACATGACAATGAAACAAGGCCAGATTCGGTAGGGCCAATAGGGTCATACACCCCCCCCCCCCACCCCCCCCCCCCTTCAAATGGAAAAGAAATGGTGCCTTCATGGTTTAGTAAATGAGATGCCGTCAGAGGAACAATTAAGGATAACCTTGGTGACTGTCCTAAATGCTGTCCAAGATAAATATCGCTCTGACTTGCATACGTACCTTTCAGTTCAAACTGGAACACGGCTTGCGTGCTGGCCACGTATGTCTCCCCAAGCAGGCTTTGAATACCCTCAAATACCTTGCCTACTTGGTTCCCGGCTGGTGGAGTGGCCGTCCCGCCGCCTTGCTCCAACTGCTGCTTGACGGCCATCGGATCCTCGTCCGGTAAGAAAAAATCTGGTAGAAGTTCATTACCTGGTGGAATTGGGAGTTTTTTTTTGTTTAAAACATATATTTAGATTTTAACCCTTTCAGTACCACATTGTTTATTGGCTTATCTTCCCCCAGTACCACATTCTTTGTTCAGTCAAGCATGAAACCACTCGAGCGGAAAAAGAAGCTGACTGCTTGCTGAGTGGTTGTATTTAAACCAAAGATTTGACCCTCAAGAGTTGATTGAAAAGAGAAATGTCATAACTGCTAAAAATAGCAAAGTTATGGCTCTTTTCTCTTCTGGCCCACTTTTTTTTAAACAGAAAATGTGTTTGTCACATGAACAAATGGCACTCCATACAACTTCGGATACAGTTTTCTCAAAATATTGTAATGGTGACACATGAATTTGATAGCACAATTGACATCTGAACAAGCTCTTTCTGTTGGTATAAGGATCATGTGGGGTTAGCGAAAACACAACCACTACAGTTCGTTGAAACATGGTGAATATATTTGTTGTTTTAATACTCTGGTGTGTGGTTTTCTTGTCGAGTAAACTCGACATTGGTAAGCAGCCGGGCCCAATTTCATAGCACTGCTTAACACATGATTTTCCGCTAACGGAACCCTCGCCCATGTCATAGAGACTGTAAGCAATAAGCACAGCGAAGAGCCCGCTAACTTCAGAAGCAGGATTTGCTGAAATTAGTGACGCAACAATATAAATCTCCATGCACACGGCAAGCGTTAGCACGACTTGGCCATGAAATACGCTAATGTTTAGGCAAATTTTCCTACTATAGTTAGCACAACTTTTCTGCTTACCGTTAACTCATTTTTCAGAGTGGTGGGACAAAAACGTAGGAAAGAGAAGGAAAAAGGAATACTTAAAAGCCTGTTATGTCATTTTATTTGTACCTGGTTCACAGGCATACTGGTCTAAATCAGACACGCCCACTTCCTTCAAGACGTCTTCGTCGATGGCGAAGTTTCCGGAGTATGACTTGCTGTCCCTGGTCAGGATGACGTAGGCAGCGTCTGCTATGATCTCCGGGGTACGACATTGCTTCCTTGTCGCATCTTCCCCACCTCCCAGCATGGCCATGGCCGCAGTCCAGATGGCTGATGGGTAATCCATCAAAACGCTCTTAGTACAACATTATTTATGTATCTTTAGAAGAAACACCCACTAAATGCCATTATCTCCCCGTCCCTGATTGCAAAGCTGCTCTTAAAGGGGCTGTGTCGTCACGATCATAGCAGACTTGCGGCTGTACACTGAATCCCGAACTGATATATGAACGCAGATGAACCCAGTATAACTGCAAATAATACCGCACGACCGCGCGCTGACCTACAGGGCTCGCGCGCGCTGACCCACAGGGCGCGCGCGCCAGATCAGATTACAATTGCAATGACTGCTGCATGCATGATCCTGTAGTTATGATACATACTGCATGTACAAGTATTTTGTATGTGTTTGTGCCACCAAAAATATATGATAGGCCTACAGTCGAACATAGTCCGTGACACCCCACCCGCCAAACGCCAAAATGTACCATGACAGAACCAAACGAAAATAAGTAAATAAGTAAATCTGTATTTATAATTGTAAAATAAATAATGCACCAGCCCCTTCCTGTACAAAAATAGAGTTGTAGGCCTATGTATCGAAATAAATTTCGACTAAAATCGGCTGTGCGTGCAATGATGAGCAAATCAAAGTAAAACAGCTATACTGATGGCGATATTGAGTCCACGACCTTGTGTTACATTTGACGGCAGGACTTTATGGAAAGTTACACCATAAGAGTTATTTCAACACTATCAAATAATAAACACAATAACAGTTATTACCAATAAATAATATACGCCAATGAAATGAGATTTCACCAGTGGCGAGTAAATCCGTGTCGAAAAGTGGGGATGATTATTGAATTTGTCAACGAAGTACTGCATCTTGAACTTTTTCTCAACGGGGGATATACCGTACCCCCCCCCCAAACACCGCTTGAAATTTGAAACATCACTTTGTGTACAATTTCCCCTTTTTAAATTTACGAAACAAAAAAGAAATACAAATCGGCGGGCCCCTGAACTTTTCCCCCGAGTTTACGCCACTGGCGCACAGATCCCCACATCACTATGATAAAGATGACTACCGAAGAAACAAAGAAATAAACACCCCGACAAATATTCAAACAACCCTAATTTTCACCTGTTTTGCACGAATTATTCGCTTATTACTTTTTATGACATGAACAATTCACATACCGAGTACATGGATCGGATGTACTGTACATGTAATGTATGTACTCTGTACATGTTGACTATACATTACATGTGGACTTGATGTGCGGAAATATTGTTTCACACAGCGAGTTGTTGACAAGTGCTATTAGAATAGCGACCAAGTGAAGTTGTTTCAGCTCCATCTATCAACTGTTTAAAAAAAATGTACTTCTAGGTTCTAGATTTTAATTATTTTTTTTCGCTGCTAAAGAACTGTCTGCAGCCACTACCCCTCTTTTAGTAGCATGATAATTTTGTTATTGAAGTGACGGGTCAAAATAAGCTTTGTATCGACCTAAGTTTACAAGCAAGATACGAACAAGATACATCCAAATGAATGTACACATAATACATAGACCCTTTTACGGATACCCCGCCTGTGGGATTTTGTACAAAATTTAGCGCGAACTGTCAAACGGCGACAAGACACGTTGCAGTTTTGCTGTGCACATATTTACATGGACAAGCACCCCGTGTGCCGAGTCGTCCTCTCTGGCAAGAGTTTCGGCATGTACATGTCATATGTTCTCTAGCGTAAGGTTCTACTTCTATATCGCCAACCTCCAATTCTATGCAACGTTCAGACAAATATTCCATGGCACTTGTGTACATGTGAATGAAATTGTATGAAATAAACAGATGAAATTTGAACGCTTTTTCTAATAATCTTACTTTTAGAGAACTGAGTGCCACGATGTGTGCCACAATGTGTACACGTATATGTGTATTTCAGTACGCAGACGCTGGACATGCGTGCGTGTTCCAGGGGGTGTAGTTTCCAAAAGCCAATTCTCAGAACAGCCATAACAAACGGATGGAGGTTAAAAATAGCACATAACCGAAATGAAGCGCAAGGGGGCGCACTCCAATATTTGATTCGTTAACGCGAGATGGCGCGACAACACAGCCCCTTTAAGACTGGCTTGTTCCAGGATAGATGCAATATTTAATTTTTGGGTCAACGATGTACTGCCTGTGCTCTTTTTGAGTCCCCTCCCTTAAAAAAAGCCACCCAAAAACAACAACAATAAACAAAAAAAACCAACCCCCCCCAAAAAAATTTTTGTTAACAAAATTGTTTTTTAAACTGCTATTTTTCGGGCAATACAAAGTCATGCACTTTTGGATGAGACACTGAATGAAAAAAATCAAACGTCAAATTGTTTGCGGCCCGACAATAACTCAGTTCACTCAGAGTGGATCTTTTTGTGTATTTTTGGTGCGAAAGCAACCAAGAATAAAAAGCCTTTTTTTCCAGAGGAGTACACATATGCCCAAGATGGTAAATAAATTTAAAAGAAATTTGAAATAAAACATACAGTTTACTATTTTGACTATTAATACTATACTCATCTGACCACCAGATACCACGTACTTTAAGTACATGCATAAGACTTGCGATATCCCGTGTGCAGGATCTCAAGGTCTGTGTGACTCAACCCAGGATATTCCTGATATGGGATTGAATGAGCTGGATTAGCCCCAACCCTGCTAAATCCAATACAAATCAAACAATGGTAAAAAGCAGCAGAGTTGTATTCGAGTCCCTGCAAGTCCTTTCACAAGTCCCTGCAAGTCCTTTCACAAGTCCCTGCAAGTCCATCACAAGCCCTCCAGTCCTAATCCCAATCACAAGCTATTCAAAATGAGCTTTGACAAAGGCATTCCTTTGTCATTGTTCATCCAGTTACTTGTGACAGGCTTTATGAAAGCACTTCTGACTGGGCATGTGAAAGGGCTTGTGAAAGGACTTGCAGGGACTCAAATACAACTCTGAAAAGCAGTTGTAATGTGTTGGATTTCAACATAATGTACATGGTGCATTGGATATTGTGTATTGGTAGCAGCTAAATATAGCTGTTGGATTTTGTTGGATTTATTTAGGAGGGTTGAAGCAGACTTCTAGTCAAATTTTAGTTGGATTTTGTTGGATTTGGCAGGGCTCTTGCAAACAAATACCCGTTGTATTTGTTTGACTTAGCAGGGTAGCTGCAAAATGCCAAGGCTAGTGTGTAGGTGGTAAACTGCAGAATCCAACAAAATTTGCTGTTGGATTTTGTTGTATTTAGCAGGCTTCTCATTTCAGTTTTGTTGAAAGTTGCTAGATTTAGCAGGGCCATAAAAAAAAAAAAACACTGAAGGGGGGTTAGGCTTAAAGGAACACTCCACCAATCGCCACCACTCTTAGGATAGCTCCTACCTGTTTTAGGCCAGAGGGCGTTGACTGCGATACCGTCCGTGCTGAACTCATCTGCCATTCCCAGAACACACATAGACATACCATACTTAGCTATGGAGTAGGCTGCGTACAGTCACAAAGGAAAGACAACTATTGACAACTGATTGACCCCAACCAATCTAGTAACTATATAACATGAACACTGCCAAATCAAGAAATCCTGCGGATGTGAAATGATTGCAAATTAAAACCCTTATATGTGTGACAAACACAATTTTGTGGCATTCCTGGTAGTGGTTAGTGCTGGGCCATATTTAGATATTTACCTTTGACCTCATTATCATTTTTTGAAGATAAGGCAAAAATACATATATATTTCTTTAAATGTTTAGCATCCCCGCCCACTTTGTTTTACGAAGCCACGTGCTGTTTATTTTTTCTTCTTTCTCCCAAAAAGACGTAAATATGCAAAGGGTGAAACTAAAAAAACCTGCCAGTCCATGTATTGCATGTTTTACGGCAATTTGGGGAGACCAATATCAGAGACAGTCATCTTTAAAAGATGGAGGTGGTTATCTTGGTAAATACTGCCATGTGCAGTGAAAGCATGAATTCAAAAGATCCTGAACAATCTACTCACCAACGTGACCTCTAAACCACTTGGCTTGCATGGAGAGTGGAGGGCTGAGGTTGAGAATGTGCGGATTCTTCCCCTTTTTCAGGTAGGGTAGACACGTCCGTGACCTGCACCAAAAGCATTGGTTTTTGGAAACTTATTGAGTCTTTGGACAGAATACGTGTAGATTATGGGGGCATGCCACAACCCACAAAAAATTCCCCTGCGTGGCTGTGACGTCGTCGGCAGTGAAACCACTGCTAGCCAAACTCCTGATGTCTGGACCCATGTAAAAAAAACTCACAGTGTACATGTATGTTCATGCACGAGTGTGGCAAGTAGGCTTGGGTGAATCCTACATTTTTGTAATCGACTCTGACTTTGAGCTGGAATCACGATTCCATTCAGAATCGACTCCACACATCATGCACAAAACGGGAGTCATCGGCTCATCCTGTTAACCCCTTGCATACGGATGACATCAAATGCCGCCAACAAATTTGCCACCAAGCCGGATGACGTCTATACATGCTATTTTCTGCATTTTCAATCCATTGTTGGATTATTGTGTATGATACGCTTGGCTGCACAAGCCTCTTGTATCCGTTTCGCTTGGCTGCACAGGCCGCCCCAGCACCTCACTACAATAACCATACTCAAGGGGTTAATCCTTGTAGCGTTCTGATTTATTTCATGAATGAAACAGCTGGCTCTGTGAAATGCCGCATTCAGTCTTTCCAGGGAATCAGAAATCTTGAAATGTTTCTTTCCTAGTTGGCGAGTTTCAGAATGGTCATGCAGTGTCTGGAAGCAGAAATTGGCTATTTCGAGGAGTCGATTCCTTAAAAAATGGAATTCTGATGTAGTCTCCAATGTTGGAGTCAAGTCGACTTCTGCATGAAATCGCCCAAGCCCAGTTGCAAGTGATAACTATGTCACATACAGTAAGAAGTATTTTTGTGGGATGGGCAACACTCCAGAATTTTGTTTCTCTCCTTACCCTCAATTAACCCTCCCTCTCCAGGTGCCAAATCAGAGCCAACTACCCTATCTATCAAAACCTGTCGGGTGACAGGTTGAGACACACAAGCTGTGGGAGAGGAGAGGATTTGGTTTTTTGATAGGTTGTGATAGTTATAATAGTAGGAGGGTTAGTAAAAAGAAATATAGGATTTTGGAGGATTGAGGATGAATGCATTTTTTTGGGTAGGGCAATCGCAGGATTTTGGAGGATTGAGGATGGTTGCTAGCAAAAAGGGCTTGGAGGTTAGTGTTAATGTGATAGGCGACTTGCATAATAAAAAAAATCATCACACAAACAGTTAAGACAAATAGACAGCAGAGTGTAGCAACTGTTTTTTCTTTCAAAAATACAGTTTCCCCCCATGATTCGTTTGTAAGAGGAAATCCATTGAATTGAAATTTCAGCCAGAGCATGGACATCGCAGCTTTAAATAAGGGCAGAATAATTAGGACCAATGACGTACACCATGTAGGTGCCTCTGGTGTTGACGTTGTTCATGAGATCGTATCTCTTCATGGGCGTCTCTTGGGTCCCAGTCAAGGAGATGGCGCTGGCGTTGTTGATCAGAATGTCAATGCCACCAAAGGTCTTGACTGCTTCTTGTACGGCTGACTGCACCTGGTCCTCGTGTTGGATATCCACAACGCAGGGTAGACACTTACCGCCCGCATCCTCAACTTCCACCAAAAAAAGAAAGAAAAAAGAGCATCTTTAACGGGAGCGCTTCATATTGTCCAGATGCGGTATTGATTGTGGTACCGCTGTTTTCTTTGCGGCGCCGCATTCCGTACCCTAACCCTCCTACTGTTATAACTATCATAACCTATCAAAAAACCTAACTACCTAAGCCCTTCCTCTCCAACAGCTTGTGTGTTTCACCTGTCACTCGATAGGTTTCGATAGGTAGGGTAGTTGGCTCCAGTTTGGCACCGAGTGAGGGAGGGGTTAAACCAAGTTGATGAATGGCAAGCCAGACGGCTTGAATAACTGAACAAGCTTGGAGCTCATTAAGCCCAGTCGGCTTGTCAAAGATTTCCAGTTTGCAGCGGTCAGAACATGGACAAAAAACCTTATTAGTGGAGGTCTTGCTGCAATGAATGTTTAAGAGCTCTGGCTTTGTCCACCGGGAGTGTGATATCATTTGGACTAGGAAGTGCAGTGCAGACGAATGGAGTACACGTACATGTACGTGTCACTTCAGGTGCTTTTCATACCGTCCCATACATTTGGGATCCACAAGTTAACCCTTTGTGTCTGGCTGTTATTGATTGGCTGCTGGTATTCAGCCCATGCAGCCAAGCATAAATGCAAGCAGGCACCACACTGGTCCTATTTTTCGCACTTGGAGGCCCCCCCCCCCTTTTCGTGTGAATGAAAACTTTGTTGGAAAATCTTTTCATTACACTCCCATTCAAGAACAATACAGTTGAAACATGAATAACTGAGTGTGTGCAGGAATGCACCTATAGAAGTCAACTGATCAGGTGTTTTTTTCAAACCACGGCTATGGCCACCATCCGTAATCAAGAAGTTAATGCTATTTATGCTATTCATGCAGAGGATACTGGTACTAACCTTCCTTCGCTGCGGTGTAGATGGTTCCCGGCAGCTTGGGATGAGCTGTGACCGTCTTGGCAGCGATGACGATATTGGCTCCATCGCGGGCAGCCTTCAGGGCTATTGCTTTGCCGATACCACGGCTAGCACCTGTGATAAACAGGGTGCGCCCTGCGAGTTTCCTATGGGAGGCAAACATAATACACCATATTCACATAAACTATGAAGTTCAAAAGAACATAAAGTACAAGAACATGCACATCAAAATGTAATTTTGCGATATGGCTTAGGTCTTAGCCTGAGCTTTCCTCTTTCTTTAAAGCAAGTTTGGCTCGAACATGGCCAAAAGCTGCTTGAGGTATGGGGCTACAAAAGGACAAGAATCAAAGATGTAGAAGGTACATGTAGAAATTGAGATGCCCTATTCGACCAGGTCACCCTAACCCACTCTTTTCCAGGATTATGTGTCGTCCTAACCGGCAATTGAGAAAAATAAAAAAAAATAGTCCTGAACCAACCTACCCACTATTTTTGTGCATTTTCTGTACAGCAAACGCTTCCTGCAAAACAGTAAAATCCTCCAGTCCAACCAATAAAACACAGTCTACTGATTCAGCGGTTGAATGCTAAATCACATCTGTTCAATCATAGTACAGATAACCTAAGCCTACACGTAGAGATTAGCATCAGCAAGGTCTAAAGTTTACTCTGCCGAAGGGCGGCACAGGAGAGGTATAGATAATTCAAGAACTTATCTATGCTGTCGGCATAGAAACAAATAGTTACTGCACAACACTTTCAAACATTTTTAACAGAATCTTCATCCAGCAGATATCTTACGTTGGTTCAAAATAACATGTCCAACATGTATCATGGTTGTAGAATTAAGAAAGTATCATATATATTTTTTTCTTTTTAACTTACAACTTTTTAAAATATTTTTATATGACCTAAACAACCATAAAACTCTTTCACTTGAGTTGCATACATATATCGTCGCAGTTTTTAACGGAGAGACAAATTCCCTATTTCCTCATTACACTAAATTTGTCTCTTCGTGAAAACTGTGACGATATGTGCAATTTATCACAGCTCCAGACTCTAGTGCCGTCTTTCCATTCACTGTGTATAGAGATATCAAATTAAAGAAAAAGGGACCAGACTACAGATGTTTTATTTATGTGACCTTTGGACAGCGCTTTCTTAAAACGTTGACCCGTGTTTTAACATGGAGTCCTCAAGACTGTTTACAATGTAAAGTCCTGAAAACTATGCGTCTTTTAAGTGTTTTTGGCATAAACATTTTCATAATAAACCCTTCTTTTCATAATACTGAAGATTTACATTTTTTTTTACATGGAGGTCAAGACATCATTTTTCTACCTGTTTTATTGCAGTTTGAGATATAAAACAATTGTTTCAACAACGTTCGCAGGTATCAGCGCAATTAAAAAGCTCTGGTTATGTCGGAAATAGACATTCTAGGCCGAGTTGGAGGGCCCATCAGATTTACTGCTAGCTGTCTTGTGATTGGCTAGCAAGATTATATGTACTTTGCCATGGGACCTGCAAGATGGTTCTCTAACTTGTTTTTCCTTCAAAAAAATCCTCTAAGTCCAAACTACGATTTAGAAAAAGGGGAATCTTTTAATATTAAGTATCTTTTAAGTATAACTTAGGCTAAGTAAAAAAATTAAATGTTTTAGTGTTTTTAAAAAGGAAGGGCTTTTTATTTTATATTTTTAAGATGGCCACCATTCCTTTTAAAATTTCCGACAACCGCAGGTTTTTCAACTAAGGACACAAAAATAAAGAGAATTCAAAATGTTTACAGTGGTTTCCGACTGGCAAGTATTTTATTTTCCGATGATTCGGTGACATTTTTTTTTTTTTTTACACCTTATTTTCCACCGTCTGACTGTTGAAGATAAAAAATCCATGACGCCCCCAAATTAAAAAGGAAGAAGGTGGAAATGGTAAACATGTTTTGTTTGGTTTTTACTTCGCCTAATAAAGCAGTATTAGTAACAATTTAACTAAGGACATTAATAAATGTGTGAGGGCGCTGTTTGTTTGGTGACTCATTTTCTGAATAGGAAATTGTGATTTCAAATTTGATTGGTTTTTTTGTGCATATTCTTACAGCTTTATTTAAATTCAAATATCAGAATTTTTGAAATCATGATTCCCATTTGCCTTTTATTCATTGAAATATGGCATGAAAAAAGACAAAGATTTTGAGAAAATGTGAGTTTTAAGCATTCAGTCATAATCTGCACTCCAATTTGCCGTACACATTTCAGGTACCAAAATATCCCTGCTTTAAATCAATTTTTCTTTGCTTTGCAAAATCCGATGGAATCCGAACTTGAAATGAGTTGAATCAAATTGTTTCTTATGACTTTCTCTTCAAAACTACATAAAAAACAAATGTACACAATTTATTTGAAAAATGTATACTAGGCCTAGTATAACAAGTATTAACGTTAGTCTCCCTAATTTAACACTACTACTAGAGTACTAGGCCTAAAAATAAACTGTTTTAACAGGAAATTTGACATTAAAGAAAGAAATAAGAAAAAACCAAAAACATTGTCAGCATGGAAATCTAACTCGGTGCACTTGATCAAAACTACTGTAGTATACAGCACGAGCAAATAGGTTTATTTTGTTCTGCTATACTCAACGCGTTAAAAAGGAACTATGATCACGAGCAAGATAGAGCAAATTCCAATCACAACTTCGCAAGAAGAAAGCTGTCGATCATGAGTGGCGATAGGCGTACGCGTACGGTGCATTGGGCAGTTCAGATTTTCATCAAAAAAATACATTTTTTTTTTAAACATCACAGAGCAATCCCTTCGTTTCCACGAACCAAGGAGTCTGTGCATTGGTTTGCCACTCTCCTTATTTCAATCGAAAGAAATTATGATAACGCATTCGAATACAGTGAAACACAAATTATTGTCGAAAAATACTCACCCGGTGTTCAGCATGTTTTTTTTCTCTCGGCAGATGAGGTCAAAGGTCACTCTACCCTGGCATTCCCTGGTACTCTGCGCACGGAGCTCCGCCAATGATCGCTAATTAATTTACTGGGCAGATAGCGGAAACCAGCTAACGCCCGAATTGCGCTTGAAAAACCAAATCCGATGTGATGTGACGCGATCGAACGGGACGGCCTGGTGCGTTTTGTTGTTGACAAACTAGATTTCAATAAAGTTTACAGATTTTCCACCTAAATTTCCTTTTGAAATTCCCCTCAGGGTCTTGGGAAGGTAATGCGGGATTTAGAGTGACTTCCTGTGGGGATGGGGCCTTAGACAGAAGCAGAATTAGACCGGGGAAGGTGGTGTTTTGTTTTGATTTTGTCAAGATTGCTATGCTAAACAAATATTTGAATTGTTGGAAAATAGCAGGTTGGCCAAATTTCATATGAGGAGTTTGTTTTAATAGTGTTTGCCTGTCATTTATGTGTGTTTTGTGCGACAACTTTGTTTATGTATTGCGTCAAATGAACAAAGATGTTCAACAAAAGTGTTGAACTGGTTTGACACATTGAATCTTTAAGTTGTTGTAGGGCCTACTTTAATTAAGGTTAATCATGTTGTTGAACTCATAAAAACATGAAAAATATAACAAACTGTAGTCACTGAATTTGGACACGGTATAAAAATAGATATATAACTACTAAAACTACTTGCAAAGAATGCAGTCTACAACTAGCTGCAAATGTCGTCTCCCTCAGAGTTAATTGTGTAAAAAAGTGCTATTTGTGACAATTGTCATTGTTTTAAATGCCTCGTGCCCACAACAAAAATACACCAAAATGTGTCCAAGCCAAGGTACTTAACTGTAGACAGTTTCCTTCAAGCTGATTTTTACAAAATTGAAATCTGTACTTTCGGCGCATATTTTCAATGCTCCATTAACCTGTAAATGGATGCACAAGCAATTTGGAAAGAGTTCCGTGTCCGGCCGACACATATTCACCACCAAACAACAAATTTCATCTCACCTTTTGTTTTCATTTTATGGACAAATCCATCAGCCTTGCAAAACTGCAATCTTCTCAGGAAAAGTGGTTTTATACCATATTTTGGGCCGTGCACAGAACATATCATTTGCAAAACCCCAATACGTGGTGGCCGGATAAGGAACTCTCTCCCTTTTCTTGTCTTTTGTAATTCATGTTTCCAGGTAATTATCAAATTGAAGAGATGGACATGAAATGCAATACAAAGAAACATGGTTGGTAACATACATAATGTTATACTGTAATTCTGTAGAACAATAGAATAACTGAAATGTTTGACAAAGTTGATTTGATGAATGTAACTTCGTCTGTATGTGAAATGTATGGCAAAGGCTTCGTAAATGTACATACATGTATTTTTATGATAGACACAAAATTGTACATAAAAGTCATAATGTATGTGTCGCCTTCAATCCATGAGGCATGAAGGTTTCTCATTATTCATAGTAGTCTCGTAAACTTTTTGCATGCCACTTGCAACATATAATTATTTATGTCCAATTCACATTTTTGTTTTTGATTGTTGTTTTTATTATTATTTTTTTTACTTGCCGATAAAAAATTTTGGGTCGGAGCCATAAAATTAGGGTAGGTCGGGTAACTGGAAACGGAACTATTTTTTGTTTTGCCTTATTGTGGACATTTTCTGGAAATTGTTTATTATATAATGCTTGAGTGTACATTTTTTTTTCCTGACGGATTTTGACACTGTGTTTGTAAACTGTTTTGTGAAAATTAGTTAAAAGTTGATAAGCGTACTTTTTGATTGAGTTGATATTTAAAAAATGCCTTAGATGGGAGGAATTTGTGGCACAGATCATGCATGTTAAAGGGACATTGCCTTGGAGGTAACCAACTGAGCTACACAAAGCATTTGTCCTACAATTACTATGATTGCAAGTATCATACAAATTTACAATGTAGTGATTAACATGACATTGAGGATTTCAGGGCACTGTGTGCCTTTAAAGGTACTATACATCATTTGCAAACATAAAAATAAAAAAAACTACTGAATTATTACGAAATACCGTACTAGATTGTAAGTAAATAGCAGTCTCAAGCATCCTGTAAAATCATGCCACCTGTTATGTGCTGCTGTTTTCAAGAAAAGTTAACATTTATATTGTTTTCCCAACGATTTTCGGCCGACAATCGTTGGAAATAGTCGTTTCCTGACCTGATAGTTCCGTTTTTATCTAAAGTATGGCCAGGGATCGGAACCAGACAACTAGAACAGATTATTTTTCTCACTGTTTTCCCAGCATCTATGCACACAAAACTTTAAACAGGTCAGTGTTACAGCATTTGCTGGTGCCCTATAAAATACCAACCCCCAAATCCATTTATTTCTGAAAAATACAGCAAAAGCAAATGATGTATACTACGGAGTAACTTAAGTTTTCAAGAAATACTTCCTGGAGTTACAAACTACGAACTACGATGTAGCATCCTATTTGATGGAGCTAGATGTACCTATTTCATTTTATAGTAAATTAATTTCTACTTCAGACAGTTATTTCTATAAGACCGAGTTTGAGGTTTGAAGAATCAGTGACTGTACCACAGTATTCACAAAAGTGATAAAGTGACCAGGAAGTCACAACAATTGGAAGGTTTCTTTAATACTTTCATTTTTTTTTACAAAGTTTAAAGTCGAGATTCAGAGAAACAGCTGGAAACTGGAAAGTAAGCTGAAAAATTTGCCTTCGGTGAGCTGGGTTTCAGACTTAAATTGTGTTTTTTTCCTGTCTGTTTGTCAAAAACACCAATATCTAAAAACAAATATATGTAAATGTACGAAGCAAAGAAACATCTAGAGAAGGAATTTCAATATGGCCCCCAACTTGAATACATGAAAACTCTCACAGCGACTTGTGATTCATTGTCACAGACCTTGGCCTAAATTCATGCCGATACTAATTAAAACAAAACATGCTTATAACATTTTTGTACTCGGTGAAAATCTGCTGAGAGCTGGTCACAAGCATTGGCATTGTGGCTGGTAACCTGTTTTTGCTATTTATTATTTCTGTGCTCACTGCTTAGCGAAATTCTGTGTGTAGTAGCTCAATAAAACTGGTCTAGAAATCTCATTATTAAATTTACATGGAAGGAGCCAGATTTGAACGTGTGACCTCTGGTATGGTATTCCGGAGGTCGCAGGTTCAAATCCGTACTGTGCCATCGGAACGGTATTCCGGAGGTCGCTGGTTCAAATCCCGCTCCTGCCACGTTTTCTTTGTTCACTTTGTGGTTTGTATGATATTATAAATTAAAAGTCGTATCCTTATTGAGTGATCTCCACAATGTCGCTTCCCAGGTTGTACATGATCCCTGGTTATACGGCATTCTGGTTTATGACTTCTGACTAGTGCCCACCGAACAAAGACACTGAAAGTTTGGGAGACCACAAGCATAGGGCAAGATAGCTAAGTTGGTAGAGCGCCGGTACAGTATTCCATAGTGTTCCAGCTAGTTTTCTTTGTTCACGTTTTGTATTAAACTCTTTCCATCTGTTCATCTTTAGAGTGGTCGCAATGAGCTGTCTGTGATTCCCACTAGGATTTCTCACACCAACCCAGCTATGAACAGAGCCATGGACCCTTCCAAAGACCTCCCCTTGATGGCCAACAGTGAAGCCATCAGGGTCCGACACTACATCCTAGACCTGGCCGTGCACTTTGAGATGCACACCTTCTCAGGGAGCGTGACGCTCTTCCTGGAGCCACCCCATGAGAAGAAGGAAGGAGGGGGCGTGGCTGGCCGAAGAAATGGCCGGCTGGATAGCAAAGGTTCTTATGCCACGGATGCCAAGGGAAACTTTGTCCTGATCCTGGACAGCTGTGACATCACGGTTGAGTCCGCCCATGAGGTCATTTCAAATAAACCAAGAAAGGACTCCTCATCCTCGTCATCATCTCAGAGTTTGTCCCGGAAGGACCGCCGCCTGTCGTCCAGCTCCGGCGCCGTGGAAGCAACTCAGAACTCGGCCAGGATCCACCCGGAGAATGGAGATCTACCAGAGGAGGGCTCGAGTCGACTGGGCCAGGCGATGCAGTTCAGTGTGGAACCTTGGTGCGTCAAGGTCTGGAAGGAAGGGATTAGGAGCCCTGAGGACTTTCCTGGTGTGGTTTTAATCAAGTATAGCACCAAGCCGGAAGGAAGATCCCTCATGTGGGTGTACGATCAGCTCGGAAAGTAAGACTACTGAATTGCTTTGTTTACTTCTCCCCCCCCCTCTCCCCCAGATCTTGTCCTAACCGTAATAAATACAAAATGGGATACCTGTATCATAAATATCTGTGTACAATTTCATTCTAGTTAACCATACCTTGAGGGGGAGGGGTATTGTCGACCCTCCCCCTCCTCTTTTGAGGGTTTAAGTTAAGCCTTTGGCAAACTGCCCCATTAACTTCCACTGTCCGTGAGACCAACTCATTTTCCCCAGTCAAAATCAAAATTTGGTAGTGTATGATGTATAATTAATAACTTTCTGTTGCTGTTTTTCCTCTCCGTAGTGAGTGCGTCTTCACACCGGGTGCCTGGATCAACAACCGTTCCCTCTTCCCCTGCCAGGAGCCGCCAGGAGCCTTGGCCACGTGGCAGGCCAAGGTTCGAACCCCCAAAGAGTTTGTCGTCTTGATGAGTGGTGACGACGAAGCAATCACGTCACCAGAGCCAAATGGTAACCCATCTAGGGCTGTCCCGAATATAGCGAATATTCAAATATTTGATCATCAACCGAATATTTGAATAGCTTTTTACCGGTTGGAATATTTGAAAAAAATATATATATGCACGTACAGATACGACTCGGATGCTATTTTAATAGAAAAGTTACGGCGCTTAGCAGTGTCAAATGCCGCATTTTTTTGTGGACGGAGGTTTATTGTTCCCGACTGTAAAACCCTTGACACTTCTAAATTAATTATTGCAAAAACTCAGGCTGGAGTTTGGTTTCTTGTTATCAGAACGTTATACGTACTCGTAATCTTGTTACAGTGCAAAAAATGTACATCGGTGGTCTCTAATATCGATCGCCGCATGTAAAACACCGGCGTGCTTTGCATGCAACTTTTTACCGGTGCGGCATGCAGTTGCAGCAGATGCCTGAAAGACTTGATCGGCGAGTATCGAATATTTGAATATTCGGTCAAGCCCAGTGTCGAATAATCGAATGCTAAATTATTCAAAAATTAACAGCCCTAAACCCATCACCCAGTTTGTGTAAATGTAAATAAGGGGATAAAAGTGCGATGACCCTGTCTTTACAACGTCAATAATAACCGAGGAGTGGCGTGACCGCTGTTAATGGACCGAGCCGAAGGCGAGGTCCATTAACAGCGGTCACGACCCTTCGAGGTTATTATTGACTGGTAAAGACCGGGTCATCACATTTTTATTCCCATTCAAATGCCTTCTTACGAAAAATGCAAAAACCTCCCGTAAAAAGGACGAAATGCGAAGCTTTTTCACCCCACTTTTTCTCCCATTTGCTCAGTACAAAACACATGCGTACGTATCGGCCTTGTGAGCGCGTGAAGGCGCTCCGCGCCTGTCTGTCGCGTGTGCGTACGCACATGCACACGCACGAGATGCAGCATTTTATACGCGTGCATTAGCGTTGTCTTACATCATGAAGTTCAATACATCTTGTGCGCGCACCTACTACGCTCTCCCTGTTGCGTATCGGCTGAGAACAGCTGGTTATGACAACCGTTTAAACACACCCACGTGACAGGCTCTCGACCAATAGGGATAGTGAAACTCGCTGATGCATTTAAAGGCACGCACTGCCTTAGAGGCACCTAATTGGGCAACAAAAAGTATTTATCCTAAAATTGCCATGGTTGGAAGAACCATTTAAAAGTAGATTATAATAATACACATGACCATCCCTTGAAAATGCCTGTTGTCTGTAAATCAATGACAAGAATAATTTCGGGGGCGCCAGTTTGGTTTGGGAAAAGTTGAACCGTTTGAAAATTGGAAAATTCAGGCTGACGCCTTTGGTCTGTGGCACTTTAACCGTCCTACTATTATAACTATCACAACCTATCAAAAAACCAAATCCTCTCCTCTCCCACAGCTTGTGTGTCTCAACCTGTCACTGGATATGTTTTCATAGATAGGGTAGTTGGCTCCAATTTGGCACCTGGAGAGGGAGAGTTAATTGTGTACTAGCTGCAACTATGTGCGGTGCCAGTGTGAATATCAATGCTTGTTTTTTCCGCACATTACTCCATAAACATTACATATTATGGTATACATTTTAGACTCGGACTTTGAGTAACTAGCTGGGATAAAACTTTGAGATGTCGGGGCAATGTGCACCTTTGAACTCATTGTTGACTTAGATTGTGAAAATTGGCTCTGTCAACACCCTTCAGAGTTGATAACATTTTTGTCTGTTTTGGTTGTGTGTGTGTTTTTTTAGTTCACAACAGTTGTGTAATGCTTGGACATGGAAAGTATTTTAAGTAACAAATATCAGTACAGCAGATGCGCGAAAATAGCATTGGTTACATGAGGCAGGGGATGTTTCCAATCAAAATTATTCCTTTTTTGCAAAACAGTTATTTTCGTATGTAAATAAAAATTATACGTATTAAAAAAGGCAGAGAAACACGAGAATGAGGAAAAAAAAGTTTTCTAATATTTGTTTTCACACTCTACAACTTAAAGGGCAGATAACATGGAAACAGTGGGTGACTTGTGACTCGCGTTTACAACTAGTGTAAGACAAATATTTTTTAGGTGATGCTGAAGAGTTTCAAGAATAAAAAAAACCAGCAATAACAATGCAGGAAAATTTGCTATGCACCAGTTTGGAAAGACTTAATTCTTAAGTCTTATTTCTTTCTTATTTCTTTTGTTTTTTCCTTCTCCAGGTCAAATGTCACACCGATATCACAGCACCTCGATGCCTATGCCCTGTTCAGTCTTGGCGCTAGCCATCGGTCAGTGGAAATCAGTTAACATTCCCCCACTGCAAGGCCAAACTCCCAGCAGCACAGAAGACAGGTAAGATATGACTGGAGCCTCCACTCCAAGGTTATTGTGTCCTTGAGCAGCATACTTTGCTGAAGTCAGTTCTCTCAACGGAAGAATGAAAGGGTAGCAGTTGGTTGATGTGGCGTGGTTCATTTCGGTATAGGATTAACCCTATCCCTCCCAAATCCTTTAAAATCCATCAAAAGATTTTGGAGGAAATTGCAGGGTTGAGGAGATTAGACCCCAGCCATTATTACACGTGCTTTGTCTTAATCCTAACCATCCCAAATCCAACAAAATCCAACTCCACATTGTCTTGTATTTTGATGGGTTCATGACTGTAGAACCTGGAATGTGTGATAGTCTTTTAGCCTGCGTTTTTGCACAAAGCGTTATTAGTTAAATTTTGCTTTTGCCGTTATTTAAGTCAAACCTTTATGTCTGGGTAAGTCCAAGAGATGGTCACCATGTTTTCTTTAACCCTCCTGTTCTCAAGGCCAAAATGGAGCCAGCTACCCTATATATCAAAACCTATCAAGTGACAGATTGAAACGCACACAAACTGTGAGAGTTGGTGTTTAGAGTTTTGGATAGGCTGTGATAGTTATAAGTAAAAGAGGGTTAATGACATCATCATCCCAAGGGCTGATAACGTACACATTTTCTTGCAGATACCCAACATTAGAATAAAACAAATTCTTAATTGCTTTTGTGAGGGTTCAACTTCTGATTGTCCCCGTCGTTATGTGCATGCATCTATCTTTGCTCCCGGTTGATTTGAATAGGTTCAGTAAGAATTATTGGCCTGCCAGTCAGGGGTCATAATGATGCAAAACACCATCGTCCATTCAGGTTTCATTTTAAACATACTCTTCCATTCCTATATGCCACAGCTCCTCACTGGCCTCACTGCCTGCACGCCTCTTTGCCCCGCCTTCCATCCTTCACTTTGTGGAGGCGGAGTTTGCCCAGCTCCTACCGCGGTACCTTGCTGCCAGCTATGATGTCCTGGGCGCTCATCCCTTCCGCAGACTTGATGTCCTTGTCATGCCCAAGTGCTTTGCCAGCCTTGGCCTAGCAAGGTTTGTGTTTTTATAATAATAAACTTTCACGCTGTCATCTAACCCTAACCGTCCCGAATCCTCCAAAATCCAACACCATTTTGTGTTGTATTTTGATGGGTTCAGGACTGTAGCGCCTTGGCACCATTACTTTACATAGTTATGATGCCCCAATTTGTCCAAATACAAATAATGTGCCATATGTATACTGCACAGTGTTGGATTTTGACAGGTTGAGGACACTTCCATCTTCTGACTTAATAGCCTAGCATTAGACAAGTCATGAGCTTTCCAAAAAGACATTCCACCCAAAATGATAAATAACATAATGATAAGTACAGTGGAACGCCGCTGTAACGAACACCGCTATACCGAACATTGGGCTATAACGAACACCATCCTTGGCTCCCAAATTTTGTGTACAAAACTTACCGAACAACGGAAGGCCGCAGCTTTATGTTGAAGAGTGACACGTGGCTATTATTTCCCCAAGGAATAGAAGGGAAAAGCCAACTGTTGCTTTAGAATTCGGTAAGCTTAAAAAGTATGAACATGTAATTAAATGATTCATTGGGCGGCACATGTTCAAAGTCGTCCTAAAGCAACCGCCAGGGCGTGCAGGGTGACGTGCTGCCAAGATGAATGGACAGTAGTTTCGTACACTGACAATGGTCAAAAGAGGGTGCACTTCAAATACGACGCAAGAGGGCACTATTTAAAAGAACGGACGCCATGTTAAAATATGGGCATTTGGCAGAAAATCACTAACGAATGATCGCTATAACAAACAAAATTTGTGGATCCCGTGATGTTCGTTATAGTGGTGTTCCGCTTTAACAGAATGATAAGTCACATATTGTTTTTTTATTTTGGGATCACTCAATGAGGATACGACTTTTTAACTTATAACAAATCTTTAAAAGGTTAGAGTGTGGGCTAGGAATAAACTACAGAAGCACACAATACATCAATTTAAAGCATATTTCTTGTATTTTCAGGAAATACCATCATCTCAATTCTCAAACTTTAGTACTTTCCACCAATTTCATAGTGCCAAACATTTTTAATGTCATATTTTTTTTTTTTTTTAATTCATGTGAAATTTAGCCTTGAATTTCATTTTCACTTACTTTAATCTGACAGCCCCAGCCTCGTGTTTGTATCGCCAACCTTAGTGTCCGGGGACTGCAGCTTCTGCCCGCGCCTCGCCCATGAGATCACCCATGCCTGGTTTGGTCTACTGATAGGGGCGGAGGACTGGACGGAGGAGTGGCTTAGTGAGGGCTTTGCAACCTTCCTAGAGGACCCCATACACGGCCTAGCAGAGAAGGTTAGACAGGAATAGCTTAACCCTAATCCCCTAATGGTTCCCCAGGACCTGCTAAATCCAACAGTCCAACGGTGACTCATATGAGTTTCCTGCTCTATCCAACGCAGTCCAACACAGTCCAAAATGCCAAGTTGCTTGGTACCTAAAACTAAAAAAAAATGACTTTCCTGCTAAATCCAACAGCACCCAACAGTGTCTTACAGACACGCAACTTTTCCTCGGATCAGCTGATTTCCTCGGATCAGCTGATTTCCTCGTTTTGCACTTCACACTTATGCCATTGAAAATCGAAAAACACTGTACAAAGTCTTGTAACGAATGGAATTTCCTCGTTGTTTTTTGTTAATTCCAAGTTGCATGCCTGGTCTTATTTTTATGTTGCAATTCGAAAGGTGGTTTAGGCCAAACAAATTCCAAAAAACACACGAGTCACTTATCTTGAAAGATATACTGTTTGTGCTGGTTATTCACTTTGAGTGAGACATCAAATGTGCACTTGACCACTTTACAAATGTCACATATTTTGCAGACTGACAGTATTTCAGTTGCACAGGAGGTAATTTTTTTGTGCATTAACCAGTTCACGCCGGGATTATTTTTGCCGAAAATTTCCGTTTTCAAAAAAATCAAAATATAGCAGCCAACTTCTGATATACAGCCAAACGCCACAAATACTGATTCGTAAGAGTCATTTCAACAGTATTTGTACGATATTTCTTGCTGAAACCTCATATATTTCAATACTCCGGTGTGCCCACTGGAGCGTAAATTGTAGAACAACAGGCCGTGCACAGCGGCCAAGTTCAAGTTCAACACACGGTCCGCCTCCACAGACATCTCGGACTTTGTGTGTGTGTATACAAAACATTAGCGTGTTGAGACGTCACCCGGAGGTGAGTCGAGGCAAGCTTGACGTTTTAACCCGTCAGCCGTGCCCGTGTATAAAAACAACCAGTGTATGTTAACTCGTCCTCCGACGCGAACTGGTTAAAGGCACAAAAGAAGTCAAGAATAAACACCATTTTTCGGAGGGTACAGATGTCTAGAACAGAAAAAAGGTTTGTTTTTCATTTAAATAAAGCATACATTTAAAAAATTCATTTGGAGAAAGAAATTTGTTGAAGAGCACCGAGAGTACATTTTTAAAGGATAATTTATTTCTGTCTTGTGTATTTAGCTCTCAGATAAGCAATTCAAAGACTGGTCCAATTTAAAGGCGCTGATCAGATATAAAGTGCTTCAGCAGGAACTGCGGAACACGTCAGCCGACCTGCAGATCATGCGGCCCATGGCTAGCGACAGCACGTTGAATCACGCTGGCTCGGGGACCAGCAGGCCGGCCTACGTCAAGAACGGACTGAATCAGGACAAGTGGTTCCAACAGGTTCATTACCTGAAGGTGAGCTGATTTATTTTCGGGATGTCCCAAATGTACCAAATATTGATATATTTGATCATCAACCAAATATTTAAATACCTTTTTTGCCAGTTCAAATATTCGAGAAAACAAATATTTATGCACGTACAGATACGAATCTGATTTTATTTTAATAGAAAAGTTACGGCGCTTAGCAGTGTCAAATGCCGCACTTTTTGTGGATTGAGGTTTATTGCTCCCGTTTGTAAAACCCTTGACACTTATAAAATAATTGCTGCAAAAAACCGGGCTAGACACAAGTTGGGCTACAACAGAATGCTCGTCCTAAAATTGCTTTGGCTGGAAAGATCATTAAAAGTAGAATAATGTGCAGGACCAACCCTTGAAAATGTGACGTTTGTCTGCCTTCTGATAAAAATACTTGTCATATCAAACCACAAGGGAAACTGACTAGGAAATAAGCCAGTTCGGTATTCCAACTATGCATGTGCACAACCAGATTCGACGATTTTTCTCTCGGGAAAAAATGTGGCAGATAAATGCACACAAGGCAATGGGGGACGTGGTAACCGAATCTGCATTCTGTGCAATTTTTCGTGCAATCGAAAAGACGATGGAAACTTTTGTTCGAACAAAAGTTTGGACACACAAGACACCTAGAAACACTTCGCTGTCCAAACATTTTTTGAAAAATGTTACTTCAGAACACGACGATCTCTTTAAATTTGCTGGTACCCGCTATGCTTTTGCGCGCATACGATGAAAAGTTTCTCCCGAAAGAAAAATTGTCAAATCTGGATGTGCACATGCGCAGTTGGAATACCGAACTGGCTTATTTTGAATGAATTTTCAAAGTGAACAAATAAAACTGGCAGAAGCAGAGAGGTCACAGGTTCAAATCCCACTCCTGCCAGTTGTCCACAGCAGTTCACCACAACAGTCAAAGAAATTCTAATTAGCTGCTCCAGCCAAACCCTGTAACATCTTCCTATCTCCTCCATTCTAGGGATACTTCTTTCTCCAGCACCTCTCTCTCAAGGTGGGGTCGTCTCAGCTGCTGCGATTCATCCGATCCTACGTCAACAGGTTCCGAGGGAAGCTGGTGCTGACACAGCAGTTCATCAACATGTTGTTTGAGACATTCCCCCAACTCCAGTAAGTCCGCACCCTTATCACTCAGTGATTAGAATCCATGCAGTGCCTTCCGTAGTGTATCTTAATAAGCCGTGTTCACAAAGGACTTAAATTATATCGAGGAAATGGTTAAAAGTCCAGTGGTTCAATATTACCAGTGTTTACACTTGGAATTGCGACTGTGGAGGCAATGTTTAATACTGAACCTTTATGATAAGTAAGATTTGAGGCTTTGCATGGTGGAGATACTAATAAATGAAAGGTTTCCGGAAACACCACGTGGAAATATTTCTCAATTGAGAGAATGGTTCTGAAAAGAACCAGAGGTATAAACTCGACGTTATGGTCAGTATGCTCTGACCGTCTTCAGGAGAATGCCTAAACTCTAAGAAAGTATACCTTAAGTAACCTTGAGTTGCATCCTGAGACAGAGTTGTAGTCGAGTCCCTGCAAGTCCTTTCACAAGTCCTTTCGCAAGTCCTTTCGCAAGCCCAGTCACAAGTAACTGGATGAAGCTGGCGCTGTGACGTTGGCCTGTCTTTGATTAATTTTGACCCCTGCAGGGAAAACGGACTTAGCCCTGAAGTGGTGAGTTCAGAGTGGTTGGACTGTGCTGGCATGCCGGCAGCACTGAAACCAGAGACGTTCAGCTGGGATAATAGTCTGGTGCAACAGGTTGAGTCAGAGGTGAGGGTTATTTATTTATTTATTTTTTTATTTTAATTCTTTCTGTTAATGAAACCAATGATTCTTTAAAAGCGCATATTGCACTGTAGCTTGAAAGCCTGAAGAAACCGGTAGGAAGACGACGAAGAAATGTTAAGAGTTACATGTGAGAAAAAAACCCAGGATGATATTCTGGGAAAAACCCAATCCACGTTGGCCCTGGTGGGATTCGAACCTGGGACACAGCGGCGGAAGGCAGGAAAAGTACCACAAGGCCAAGCTGACTCCCCAGTCCAACCTGACTCCCCTAGGCTGCCATACTTAGTATTTTCAGTACAATATTTGTGTGATCGACTTGTGTGTCCATTTATGTCTTTATTTTGTTTACAAGTTTTTATTCCAAATTTTTTTTATTCATTTTTTTTCTTCTGGTAGTATTATACTATTGGGAATAAAACGGAACATAATTAATCCCAAAAGGCATTAAAGAGTGAGGGGGAGGAGGTGGGTTGATCTTCCCAATGATGTTCTGAAAATTGGGATAATTTATCTGGCTCTGTCCCAGACAGTTTGCTCAGTGGAAGAGCAAGTGGCACCTACTGAAGTTAAGCAACGTTGACTGCAGGCAGTGCTTGGATGGGAAACCACACCATGTATTGCTTGCATTAGCGTGCCTGGTAACAAATAGTGCATTGTTCTGGGACACGACAGGCCCTTATTCATCTCAAAAGGGCCACTTCCTTCGTTAAGCCGGAGGTCCCGTGTGCTCTATAGGATCTATAGAACCCATAGAACCCAGAGCACCTGTCGTGAAAGAGTAGGGGTTTGCCCCAGTGCTTCTGGTGCCCTCAGCACACATCCTGTAATTGGCGCTTGCGCTGTTGGATGTTGAATGAAATAGATTTATCCTCCATTTAGATCTGGACCCAGGAAAACCATGCGGATGGTGGGGTTGGCAACCTAAAATGGGGGAAACCCCACCACCTGTTTGTTGCCCTTTACCAAGAGTGGCTTTTAGCCTTGTATTTTGGATGACTTCCATTAAAAAATCTGAATAGAATAAAAGGGATAGCCACCTGTTTTGTTGGTCAAGTTTTGATGGTCTAGTATGGCTACATCCATGTATGAATTATGCATGCTATACCAAGCAATATGTAATGGTCCCAATCATGTTTGTTTACTGCTTTTTAATGCTGTTTTACTGTACAATAGAATTAAACAATTCCTGTGAGTCGCAATAGTCCAAATCTTTGTCGTACATACAGTGCAATAGGTGGCTGGCTGTGGACAAGGCCAACCGGCACGGCGGCAAGCCCCAAAAGCGTAAGCACACGGGGGCGCTGCTGGAGAAGTTGACTGACCCAACCAACAAGACCTGGGCCAAGCTGACCCCTGACCAGCTGGTGCTGCTGCTGGAGATCCTGATAGAGCGTGGCCACCGGCTGACCGCTAAGACCCTACAGCAGCTCAAGGAGACCTACGGGCTGGTCAAGCAGAACGCCGAAGTCCGGCACCGCTGGTGTGAGATGGTCATCCGACACCGGTACATGGACGGGTACGGGGACATCCGGATTTTCTTGCTGGAGGAACAGGTATGCAGTTGAGAGTCGGGAAGTGTTTGAGAGAGTTTACATAGCCAAGCTGTGGTGTAGCTCTATCCAGAGTTGTATTCGAGTCCCTGCAAGTCCTTTCACAAGTCCTTTCGCAAGCCCAGTCAGAAAACCTTTCATAAAGCCGGTCATAAGTAACTGGATGAACAATGACAAAGGAATGCCTTTGTCAAAGCTCATTTGAATAGCTTGTGATCAAGATTAGGACTGGAGGGTTTGTGATGGACATGCAGGGACTTGTGAAAGGACTTGCAGGGACTTGTGAAAGGACTTGCAGGGACTCGAATACAACTCTGGCACTATCCCTCAAAAGCACATGTGCGCTGTAGCTTGCAATCCTACAGGGGAGGTGAGTTAGTCTCACCGACGGTGGAAGTTACCCCGCCTGGGTCTATAGGTCTGAAAATTGGGATCATTTCTCTGGAAACTGTTGAAGAATTATCCTCTGTTTAGATCTGGGCCCAGGTAAACTGTAAGGGTGGTAGGGTTGGCAATTCAACATGTGGCCAACCCTACCACCTACCTTTGATCGTAACCCTTTACCTAGAGTGGCTTTTAGCCTTGTATTGGGTGATTTCAAAAAAATAAACCTAAAGAAACGTGTAGACGAAAAAATGTTCAGTTTAATACGTGAGAATTAAAGCCCAGAATAATATTCTGGGGAAATCTCCAAGGAGTCAGGCAGGGACTAAAGACTAAATCCACATGTTGGCCCTGGTGGGATTCGAACCTGGATCACAGCAGTGGAGGCCAACCCAAATCCCCAATGTGAGACGTTGGTGGTACTATTTGGTTATTGGATATAATCACATGACCTGGACATCGGCAGCCGATTTCATGAAACCGTGCGCAACTTACGCCATTGCGTAAGACTTGCGCTATAAAAATGTTGCGCAGCTGCACTACATCCTTGCGATTCATTTCACGAAACAGTGCGTAGCTGCGCAATGTTTTATTTATTTCATACATCGCGGACGAGGCTGAATGCCGCTTTTACGACGACTGTTTTAGTACAACAATAAAAATACATGGAACAGTCGTAAAATTGAACTGTGGGGCGCCATTTTGAAACTGTTCACTTTTGAAACATCGCTCCGAAAAATAAATTGATGGCAACTTTCGGAAATATCACACAGGTAAACCTGCAGCGGATGATCATTTCATTACTCTCTGAAATAATCTAGTGAATTTAATTAATGATTTGAACAACTAACGGCTCTGCTGTGCTCACGCTCAGCTAGCTAAGTCATCATTTCGGTATTTTGTGCCAACAACTTAAGCTACCTAAAACGAGTGCGTAAGTTACGACATAATTTGTGGCGCAAGTCAGCGACTTGCGCACTGCGTAACTTTCGTGAAATCGATTTTAAAATGTTGCGCAACTTTCGCAATAAATTGTGGCGTAAGTAGAGTTGCGCAATTGCGCAAGGTTTTGTGAAATCTGCTGCAGGAGATGCCCGGATAATGATAAGGTGTAAGCTCGGAGTGAGTATAAGTTTTGGAAGCTAACATACAGCAAAACAGTGGCCATGCTGTTGTGTTATTGTTTACAGAAGTCAAGAGTGGTGTCATTTCATCGTCGGACATCGGTAGATTTATACAAATGAATCCACATTCACCAGAGCTACATCATTTTCTTTTGAACAAGACTCATACAGTAGGGAACTGTCCACGTTTGCCGTATTACACTTGGTAGCATTGAGGTTTGGCTTGTGGCATGTAAACATCTCTTAAACAATTCTGCGCTTATTATGGTTCGGGCAAAATATCTGTGCAGATGCTGTAAAGAACAGAATAGTGACTGTAAGCAGACAATTCCATGCTTAACGGAACCATGAACTTGAGTCCTTTAATCTCTTGAATACGGACCACCTGGACGGTTGTCCTTTATGTGCACATTCCTGCATGTGCTCAATCCATTCTTGTTTCAACTAGATTGTTCTTGAATGGGAGTGTAATGAATAGATGGAGCTTTGTCATATAAAGCTTTCATGCACACAAAAGGGGGGGCTCCAAGTGCGATGAATAGGACCACTCTATTCAGTGTGGTGTCTATTGTTTGCTTAACGCTTGGCTGCACAGCCCTGATCCTGGCAAACCAGTCCCCCTTCAATAACAGCTGGACACAAGAGGTTAATGGAAAGGAAAATATATAACACTAGTTGGATGCGTGCACTGTAAATAAGCGAAACTGCTTCATGTCTCTGTGTCTGCAGTCTATGGGTGTCTACCTGTACGGAGAGCTGATCGCCACGAGAGATCCCGTCCAGAGACTGGTGGCCGAAGCCTGCCTTCAAGCCGTGGAGAACGAGATGGATCCAGGATGCCTGGTCAAGGTACAGAAAATGCTCTTTGGAGAGATGTAGGGGCGGAGAAAAGCATCCTTGAAGTAATAGTGTAACTATGAGGGAAGTGGGAGGGGCATGTTCCCCCTCAGTGCCACCCTCTAGAGATGGGGCACAACAAATTGGGCCAGTTGTATTTTCTCCCTTAAGTGCCCCCTAAAAAACCCAATTAGTGCACCTTGGGTGCCCCCTTCAAATTGGACCCTGGTTTTGCTGCTCCGGGAAGGATGTTATTAAGATGCTTGAACAAATAGAAACACACAGTGGGTGTGATTTGCTTTTTCAACCTAGATTGGAGGGTAAAAGCGGATGTGATTAAACAATGGGAGTCTAAAATCACATCCTACTCTACAGAGTTGTAAGTCAAATCCCGAGTCAAATCCCGAGTCACATACCGAGTCAAATCCCGAGTCAAATCCCGAGTCACATCCCGAGTCACATCCCGAGTCACATCCCGAGTCACATCCCGAGTCACATCCCGAGTCACATCCCGAGTCACATCCCGAGTCACATCCCGAGTCACATCCCGAGTCACATCCCGAGTCACATCCCGAGTCACATCCCGAGTCACATCTCGAGTCACATTAGAAGTCTGGTCTCCACGATGTCACAAAGTATTCAAATCAACTGTGACAAAAAGCATTTTTTTGTCATTGTTCATCCCCTGTACCTTGTGAGCTGACTTGTAATTGACTTGTGATTTTGGACGCCCTGATATTAATAGACTGGCATTTTGAAGCATATTCTGTCTGGCATTTGTAATACATGTATACTTCCAGGATGCATGCAAATATGTATATTTAAAAATTATTTTCTGTGTACGGTCTTTCAGGCTTTCAAGTATTCCTACTTTTCCTACTTTTTCCCAATTTTTTTTACCATGCTCGTAGTTTTCCTACCTTTTTCTTGAAATCTTTTTTTCCCCTACTTTTTTGTCCCACAACTTGGAAAAATTAAATCTCATTGAATTTTTTTCATAAGTGTTACACACGGTCATATAAAAATCACACAATAAAGGGCTTGGGTGCAGGAGTACTGCAACTTTACTTCCAAGGGCTTAGTTGAGGATGGAGCACAAGTGTTGTGAGTACATAACATGCCGAATGAGGCTAGTGATGCTGTGGACATGGGTGAGTATCAATGAAAACTACTCCCAAAAGCCCATAAAAGTCCTACTTTTATCCAAATTTTGTCCTCCAAAGTCATACTTTGTCCATTTAAAACAATTTGATCGTACTATTCTCCTATTTCACCTGGGTGTACTTGAAAGCCTGGTCTTTTCTCGAGAAAAGATGGGTCTGTTAATCGCCGCCTACTGTGCATGTTGGTAAATATATGCCTGCCACATGTACACACACACAAGTGTGTAAACACCTGCAATCGGGGACCTCCTATTGTCCTATTCATACTTTTTGGCAAGGGCCCTCATTGGTTTTGTACACGATTTTCAAACGGGGACCTTTCTCAATTGGGGACCCTATTGTCCTCTATTGTTAAAGGTCCCCTATTGAATGCAAAAACAAACTCACACACACATGTTGGACTTTTGTGAGGCTTTTTAAAGGCACACATTCCCCGAAATCCCCCAAATTTCACCGTTATGATTAGGTAACCTAACCCGTTTCCAATGTCGGGAGTGTAAAAAAACTATACCATAATGTGTAATATTTATCAAGAAATATGGGTTAAAAAAAGAAACATTGAAATCTAGACATTCAGACTGGCGCCGCACATAGTGCATCCTGTAAGCAACCAAACCACTACAGACCAAGGGAACCAGTCTGAATTTCCAATTGTCAGACAAGACGACTTTTTAGAACCAAATCGACTTCCCCGAAATGATTTTCGTCAATGATATTCAAACAAATGGCGCATTTGCCAGAGATGGTCGTGTACATTATTGCATTCTAGTTTTGAATGGTCTATCCCGCCAAAGCAATTTTAGGACGAACAAGGCAAAGTGTCCCTTTATTAATCTGTATAAGCGGCTGTGAGGTCTCAATATGTGGAGGGGTGGGCCTGATGGATCAATGCAATGATTGAAAGGGAGTTGCTTAGTTGCCACGCTTTAGCCAAACATTGCCCTGTGTTTGACTGTTTGATGGCATTTGAAGCAAGATATGGGATGGCGGGAACTCCCCCTCTTTTGTGTTGGTCATTGTGTTCCTGGAATCTCAGGAATTCCTTTCAGATATGGGGGGGGTGGGGGATGATTTGAATAGTCTGTAGGGTGTTGGTCCCATATCTTGCTGGGTATATTTGATGGGGTTGCCCAGCCAACAGAAATCTGGAATAGTATTTGACAAGTTTTAACAAAGAATGTTAGGTCACCAAAGATATAAAGAGTTTGGGAAGCATTCCATTCCGTTTCTTTCTTTCTTTTCAGTTACACTTTCATTTTAGATAATACATTTTAGAAATAGTTTAATAAGGAAATGTTTTTAGAAAAGATTATTTACTGATAGGCGTTGTTTTTAAATTGCATTTTTAATTGATACTGCCAGACAAGGGAGAAACAACATGTCAAATCTCATTTCGTTTTGGTTTTGGTTTTGGTTGTGTATTTAAAAAAACAATTTGGGGTGGGAGGGGTTGTACATGTACATGTATCACTGACTTTAAGAGTAAGAAATTGCAAAAATAAGAAAAGTAGACATTGAGTGTGGTTTCCTTGTTAAATTATGTAAAACCTATTCACAGTTTTTAAACCAAATACTTGGATGTTTTTAATGCTTTTCAGCCTCCAAATGTATAGACTTTGTTCTCTATTTATTCAAAAATCCTTTTAAATTCGAGATTTGAGAGTTAAATCTCAATTAACTCTATTTAGGTGAGAGGCTTCGTAATGATATTTTTGATAGTTGGTTACGAACTGTATAGTATGCACTCCGACATGTCATAGTTACATTTAGCTAGGGTGGTCCTCGAGTGCAGTTGCATACAGTTTTTCAAAGCTCAACATTTCCAAAAGTGTTACTTTTTAGCCCCAACCTTAATTAGTTGGGGTGACTGTTTTTTAAAGTTATTTACCATGTTTCCCTAATATGTAGTATACTATTGGGCAATTTTATTGATACAGTGGAAGCAGAATTTAAAAACCCCATAATTGGCAACCTCTTCAGGGTTTGAAGCTATCTGAAGGCCCCCCCCCCCCCCCCCCCCCCCAATGGTTTTCCATCGTCACTTTTCTGTTGTGTCTAGAGCGGTTTCCAGAACTCGCGCTCTAAAATATAGTACAGAGGAATCTATCTTGTATACATTTATACATGTACATAGTACCTTCGGATGAAACAGTTCCTGATCATTATTGATAATAATTATCAAAGGTAATGTCTCTACAAAAAAATTCAACCACTGAACTAAATTCGTAATTCCGATAGATCTGGAATACCTCTTTGTTAGCAATAAGTCTTGTGATTGGAAATTACTGAAATATATTCTGTAAAAGATTTGAAGGGGGTTGGGGGGGGGGGGGGGGGTGGGGGGGAGGTCAAGTAAGAAATTACATTTCAGGCCAATGTAACATGTATCTCCGTTCATTATCGGCATTCTCTTAAAGATGTCTGAATTAAGGACCATTTGTTTTTAAAATCTAAAATACTTTTTCAACCCACAAATTGAGTATGGCCACACTGAGTATTCTGTACACTTTGAGGTTCTTTATATCTAAAACTGCAAGAGCAAACGAGCATTTGCCCAGTTCGTGTAAAATGTGCTTGAGATTTTAACTAAGTAATTGCATACCCAAAGATAAATGCATGATCATTCTCAATAAATCGGTCATTGGCTACTGATGTAAACTTTTTTTTTTCAATGGCCAAAAGTTTGTGAGATCAGCTGTCCATCAGTCAACCGTCTTCCTTTGTAAATATGTAAATATATTCATCAAGCAGATATGTAAATAAGACAGTCCTATAGCTCTGACAATAGGTAAATTAAAAACTGCTGTCCTCAAATTTAACGGACGGTTCTTGATGTTTTCGTTTGGGCTCTAGCAGAAAGTAGTCAGAATGTTAAAAACAAATCTCCCAGCTGATTAGGATGAAGCAAGTTTTGTATAAATATTGATGTTTAAATATTTAGTGCAGCTTAAAAGTGATTTTTTTGGGTTATATCTTAGAGAGGTATAAAAACTGTTCAAAATGGGTGATATATACTTATCAGTTGTAAGCGCATCATTGTAGTAGCTAGACTCTCGTTAGGTCGTTTCACTGAAGTTAAAATGTGAACTAGTGCTGGCAGTACAGTGTAGTTGACCTTGTAGACATCTACCGATGTTTGGTTAAATTTTCTTTCGTTTGGAGCATCTGCAGGTAGTTTTTGTCAAGAAAACTTGGTAGGATTTCAAGTCATTTTTATGAAACTTGAAGCTTAGATAAAAGGGCAGGATCCTCTTTTGAAATCCAAAAATCATGAAATATGGACCTCCCTCCCAAGGAAACTTGCAATGTTTCTTTCTGCTGCTATCGATATCACAGCCAGGGGCAGACCCCATGTTTTTTTTCTGTGCGAAGTCTTGAACTATCAAACTCAAAATAATACATCAACATTTTCATATTTTATATGTATTCACCATTTCTAGCATTTTATTTTATATTATATATATGTTTTTTGGTGGGGCCGTGGAGGACCTTTAAACTCAAGACAGTTATGATTGATCTTCAAAGCACAGATGCGTTGTACTTAAACCAGTCTGTCCTCTAAAATCTGGTCTTCTGTTAGCTTTAGTCTTGGTTCTAGGTCTCCTGTATATTCGCTCGACCTGTTTATGACACTCGTTGCTTATTTGATAATTCTTAAGGGAAACCATATGATTGATTTGTCAAATTGGAGAATCTCCTTTTCACCGGTGTGACGTCGTCTGGATCCGGAATTTCCATGCAAACGCATAGAGTACTTGCGCCTGTACATTCACGGGCTGCCCAAAGAGCTCCACTTAATTGGACCCGGTAGTTCAAACTGGATCTTCCATCCATATGGCTTTTATAGAAATTAACCAACTGTCATTGACCTGTTGCGGGAATATCACGTGAGTGAAGCTTGTGAAATATTGTCCAATCATAATTTAACGCAGAACGTGCAAAATATGAGACGAACAAAACTTACTTTTGTACAAAATTGCATTGTTTGTCCTTGGGCGTGGTTACCTCGCAAACCGCGATGTAGGGCTAGTGTAATACTGCTGTCGGTTTGGACTGGGTCACTGAAACATTTAAGAGGGTGAATTTTACTGATCAAGGTTTAGCCGATTAATCTTGTGTCAAACCAAGTAGTTCAGTAGTGCTCGGTGGGTGTTGGCATAGTATAGAATAACTCTAATCCTGTTGCATGTTGTAAAGTATTTTTCTATGCTCGTTTTAGCTCCCATGGCGTACAGAAAAGAGTCAGTTTTTGTTCTTCTTTTTAAGAAACTGTCAGCGTTTATTTTTTAAACCATTGTATATACTTTACATAAAGCCGTTTGTGATAATATAATAATTTAAAGTATTCACTTTGCCAAAGGCATCGACGTTGAATGAACGAATGAACCAGGAATGACTGCATCAAATGTACAGAAGCGGTAATAATTATTACAGATATGCGACTTAAAATTGTGACGTAATTGACATATATGTTAATTTTAATTGTAGGAAAGAAAAGGTTTGTAGTCTTAAAACTGATTGAGCACCGTACCTTCATTGTAAATACATGCACACGCTTCCCGTATCTGCAATTGCGTTGCTTTCATCAGTTTTTATGTTTGTGTTGTCACATTGAGACATTATTAAAACAGTCATTTACATAAAGAATAGATGTTGGAGTCAGTTCGGCTGTGATGGTTATTGTGTTCTCTGGTGTAGTCATACTAAACACCGTCCGCGACCGTCAACGACCGTCAACGACCGTCAACGACCGTCAACGACCGTCAACGACCGTCAACGACCGTCAACGACTAAAAAGTACACTGTTTAGCATCCCAAAAACTTTATATAGAGAATATGCTGTAAGCAATCATCATAAGCACATTTGTAGACTTTCAAATTGTGCAAAAAGTATGTTCTCATAGCTGGTACTCCCCCCCCCCCCCATGCCTGCAGCTGGCGACCAGTAGTGGCTACGTACCATCTTGCTTGCAGTGAAAGTTTGGCATTTTTGGACTAGTCCCATATTGTATGTGGGTACGTTGTGCGTATAAGTGAAATTTACTGGGAAATTTAAGAGAGTTTTGGAGAGAAAATACCGGCATTTTTAGTATTCTATGACACGACGATACAAGTATGACAAAGGTATCCTTTTTTATTGTCTGTGTACATGAGGCAGGCCAGCTGCCCGATTATTAATCTCCCTACACCGTAATGGTACATTCTGCACATGCGTTATACGCAGCCAGATCGCTACTACTACTGCAACTTCAATAAAATTGTAATTTTCGCGTAAAAACATTTGTTTTCCCACACAAGGTTAAGATTTGCAAAGATGCTAATTAATGATGATTCTTTAAAATAAATTTACTATGTCAATCTATTTTGGAAATTTACAATACATTGCAATTGAAAGTTAACCTCAACATGGGAATTTCACTTCCCAGGGAATCATTTTCATTTCACAAAATGTGAAAAAACCTTTCCCAAAGTGGGAAATTAATACAAAAATTCCACTTTTCTTGAGAATGACAGCACACCAAGTGCCATGATTTCACAGGATGCTTGAGACTATTATTTACTTAGTCAAGAGAAGTATTTCATAATAATTCTGTAGTTTGTTTTATGTTTGCAAGTAAGTGTTGTATATTACTGAGCAATTTTGATGGAATTGAGTATTTTGGGGGAAAAGAATCAACACTTGCCGTTTGCCCTCATTGTAATTTGGACCCTCCCCATCCCTCCTCTCTCCATACCCACGTTCTTGCCCAGAATGGACACAAAAATAAATCAATTCAGGTGCAGGTTGACTGCCGGCAATGACGCCAATAACCTGACCCAGAAAATCCTTGTTTACTTGGTTTGTGACAATTATCCTTGGTAAATGAAGTGGAAAACGCACTTGATGGGAGCATTTTTATATAAAGACAGTGAGTGCTTGGCAAACAGGACGCAATCACACGAGAGATTGACTTATTATTAAACATGGATGTACTCATCGGCTTTCTGCTGTATAATTCGTTACTATGAGAAATCCATTAATAAAAATGAAATTTTCAGTCCGAGAACGGCCGACACACTAGAAGCTTTAATCTATAGCTTTAAGCAGCAGCATATAGTCCAGTTTACAGTGTAGTTGGGCTCTCTATTGGAAATTTGCACGGGACGTACATTTTGCTAGAATTCCACGAATTCGGTTTGTATTTTTGCATTTTGCTGACATGACAAATCTGCAGAGTTATTTAGCTACTGCATAAATCTGTTTCTGGCGCGGTGGGACACAATAAGTAGTTAAACGAGAAATTGTTATATCCGACTGCCTGGTCCCTGTATGATTGTATGCAGAGAAAAGTGTCCAAGACGTCGGGCTACTAGATTGGATGCAAGTGCAGTGGAAAAAATCGCCTAACGACAACTCTTATCTAACCCCAAGCCCCGCCCCCAATCTAAATCAGTCTTTAAGTGTCTTTTCGCAATGAGAAAAGGTACTCGAACTTTGGACCAACGTTCATGCCTATATACTTCAAGCAAGACAAGGACATGATGACTCACTACGAATCTCCTGTGAATACTCCATCGAATCATTGCTTTTGTGCGCGCACAAAATATCATTCCTCATTATTTTCTATGCCAACTTAATTTAATCACATTTTGTATGTCCTGTGGACAAGGGTAATGGAATAAAAGTGGATTGAGTGCTGATTATCTGTTCTATTTTTATTCATCTCCAAAGAAGAAAATTGAGTCAAAGAAGAACAACGGAGATACACACTAGATTGAAGGTCGGCCTTAATACAAAATAATGTGCACTGGGAAATTGATTCAACCGGCTTGCATCCCGTTTAGTAGTCAAATCTCGTTACGCCGGAGTAAATATGGCATATCAATTTGTATATCAGTCATTGGGGCTGAAAGGCCTCAACTTCATATTAAACCTCACATTCAGATTTGTTTTTTTTCGTTATTTAATGAAAGAGCTCTATCTTTATTGGTAAGATGCTCTATTAAACGTCAAAGATGAAAACTAAATTGAACGCGAAGGTCTAAACTGCGGTGATTTTGGCAGAGTTGTAATCGAGTCATCACATTTTCCCATGCAAGTCTGGTATAAGGCCAAGTCACAAGCTATTCCATAAAAACCATTTGTTTGTCATTGGGCATCCCCGGTATATAGCGCGCGAGCTGATTTGTTATTGACTTGTGATGTGATTGACTTGATTGCGGGGTTTGGGGAGTTAATGTAATGTTCCTTTTTTTCAATACAATTTTGCTTTTTCCCGATGGACATTCTGTCTTAATTGTACTCTTGCGTCTTTCTCTTATAATGTTATACCTTTTACTAAGTTATAATGAATTACGAAACCCCTATAAAGAGACGGGCACAGACTTGTTCGAAAGAATCCTTTTTCGCTCCTACCTCTAACTCCAGCCCTATCCTAACCCTATTTAGGGGGGTTAAGATTTTTTGTTCGTACATTGCCCAAAAACGTGACTCCCAAAATGTTTGCAACAAAATATTGCAACCGGGGGGGGGGGGGGGGGGACACTTTCTCAACGTTGGTGGCGCCCTTACAGGGTTTTGCTTCTCTGTTCTGGTTTGCTACGGTGCCTTAGGCGTAGGCCTTTACAAGCCAACACATTTGGCAACGAGCAGTTGGGGGGGGGGGGGGGGGGGGGGGGTTCGACTGTGTTGCTTAGCAGCTCTTCAATACGGGGCCTGTCACGTTCAGAAATTATTGATCACATCAGTTTTCAACAAACAGAACTTTGGGTACCTGCCCAATCGATGATCCCACTGCCAACCGACAAGTCCACTCCATTTTCCCGCCCGAAGCCCCTTTCACATACCAAACCTTTTTAATCCCAGCGCCAGCGATCGTTGATCAACGTTTGTTTTAATTACACAGGCGTCGTCTTGAGTTTCAATTGGGTAAATATATGCACAGTAAAGCGATCTTAGTAATAGAAACGGCCAACATGACTGAATAAATGACGCCCGAAGTACAATACTCGCCTTTTTCAAAAGTTTCATGGCGTTTCATCGATTTCCATCTTTCTGCTCGACATGTTTCCAACGAATCGATGTTTTCTGTCTGGTACACGAGTGAAGAAAAAAAAATGTCAATTCTTGTGTTAGCGTCGTGTAAACACGTTCATTTTTTTTAATTTTTTGTTTTCATTTTTGAATGTTTGGGGTGGATATGAGTACAGTGGCAAAAGTTACAATTCTTAGCTGAAAATCGATTATTTGCAATGTAACTCTTAAGATGGCCGCATATAAGACAACAAATGCAAATCCATACAAATAATGGAAAACCATGGGTACCTTTCCAATTAAGTGATTGATGAAAAACGACACACAAAAATAAAAGCGATAGTCAATTTTTGTACAATAGGTTTTCCCGCCCAACTTCGTAAACTTAGCATCCGAATTAACGTTAGGTTCATTCAATTTAGCACGAAATTGATTGACGATCTAGATCACCATTCAAAGAGCAGAAATTATCATTCAATTTAAATTCATGAGCATGCGATTGCACACTCTTGGTTATACAAAATTGAAGAGTCAGCATTCAATTTGGAAAAACATGCAAATAGCATTCAAATTTGCGCGGACACTCCGCGGTAAGCGTTTGGGCATTCAATTTCGTGAATTGGCAAGCATTTGTGTCATTCGTGCAATGTTTTACATTTAATGTTAATCTTCTAATTCGTATTTTGTTTCTGTTTGAATAATTATGAAAAGAAAGAATAACACCTAATTACAATCAAATAAAACAGCCCAAACGAAGCATAACAGAAAGGAGTAATAAATGAAGGGGGGGGGGGGGCATAAAAAGGATGAAAAAAAAGGAAATGAAAAATGAAGAGACAAATATATAATTACTTTCAAAATGTGATAAATGAAGAAAATAAACCATTGCGAAAAAAATTCAGAATAATCTTAATTGGCACAGACATAATACACATGCACAGAGTTTGCATATGTGTGTGTGCTTGTTGTACAAATTACAAATCAGTAAACTGCATTTCAGGGATTTTTGTATCAGCATCCGTGATGAAGGTCCGGGGCAGGTATCGCCTCCAATTATTATTAGACTAAATGCATTTCTGATCTGTAATTTGTCGTTTGTGATATAACAAAATATACAAGCCAATACGTGGAACATACCTCTATCATATATTCTTCTTTTCTGTTCTATACGCACCTTAATGTGTCGTGCATTCCTGTTATCTTAAAGTTTTCCTTATACATTGTACTTTCCTTCTCCAAGTGCGAAAATGCGGAAGTGCGAAAATTATTGCCCATAGACGAAAACGAAAATAGAATTCGGTAGGGAATTCTCCTTCCAGTCACCCGGCGCGAAATTGAATGACGGGTATGCATTGTCTGATTGAATGAAGCTATTTCTAAATTGAATGCGTGAAAGTACACAATTCAGTGTCTGCAAATGAAATTGAAGGCTCAAAGTTTGGAAATGAAGCGTGGGAGCAACGAGCTGAGAAAAATCGCTCGGACACGAATGCACGTTAATGCGTTTGACTGCTGTTTTGACGAATTCGGCCGGGAAAACCTATATACTTTAATGTACTTTTGAATATATTGAGTTGCATGGATAATAACTGCATGGATGTAAAAGCATTGGCAGACGAGAACTTGAGTCGTCAAAGCTGCTAACATTTGCATAACTTAATTAGGAGGAAGATTGCAAAGGCAGACAAATTCCATAAGGATTTGTTTTGTCAACAACCTGTCGGTCATGCCTGCATGGGCAGCCCCCCACATTTCATATCCGCCTTTTGTATCAACTCAGTGTACTCCCAAGACTACCATCGTATACAGATGGCATAAAAGACCAATTTTAGTTCGGCAAATATTTGGTCTATCTACACTGATGTTTCAGCTGCCCCAGTTCGCTACTCATCGGCAATAAATCACAATTTTAATACGCACTCTATCGGTGACAGCAGACGGCGAACGAGCTGGGGACGAATCCGGTCGACAACCTGTCGCCAATACATGGTGAAGTGAAATACACGTATACGTACTGGTATTTTCTTCTTTTTAATAGGACTCATGGCGTGGCAACGTGTGACATTTCAAAGAATATGACTGGAGGGGGGGGGGGGGGGGGGGGGGCATGGTATTTTTAAGGTGGGGGGGGGGGGAGTCCATTTGTTATCAAAATTTTCAGGACCAAGTACTAAGATTTTCCCTTGTTTTTGTTTTTGTTTGTTTTAGTTCGTTTTGTTTTTGTCCACACTGTTAAAACAGTGTTTAGCAATTAAACACTTTTCTAAACACTTTCTTGCTATCAGTTTGTAAACACGGTTACATACTGAACATGTTTAGTGTATTGATGGATAGTGTTTAGCCATTGAACATTGATGTTTAGGACACGTACTGTTTAGCTTCTAAACATGTTTACAAACTGATAGTGTTTAATTGCAGCAAACAATTTGAAAAGCGGAAGTGCTTTCAATAGCTATACCGTATACATAATTATACGCCCAACTTAACGTATAACATAACAACACACAACTCGTGACGGTGCGTCATGCCCTCAACAAATTCTTTTAAAAATATATATATAAAAATATACTGCGCAAAAGAGAGCAAATGATTCCGGAGGGGGGGGGGGGGGGGAGTGGATACTGTTTTAATTTTCATACATTTAATTTGCAAACTTTTAATCAATGAGGAATTTATTTTGTTGAATAAACGCGTTTTTTGAAGTTTTGGTGGCGGTTGAGAACATCGCAATGCATTATGGGTATCTGCGTAATCCTGAAGCAATTCCTCCGGGTATTATCATGGACGTATATATATAAATAACCTGGACCCACAATACGGCCGTGGAGGCCATCTTGCCGTGCCGGAAACAATTGACAACATTCCCTGTGGTTTACTTACATCATCGTTTCATCCTCGTTCTCAATAGTACACGTTAATCTAATCAATGTGTACTATGGTCACCTATGGCTTCAAATGGCTTCATGAGTCAACTGGCTTCAATGTTCATAAAGCTGTACAGGGAAGTCCGGGTTATTTATATACGCCCGTTCCCCGTGGGTATGCTGATTCGTATACCGGTCCCTATTTTGAACGTCAGAGCGATGGGTGACTGGGAACCAGCCAATGTTTAAATTTTGGAAGTTAAAATTATGGTGAGTTGCAAGGAATATCATTATTTCTCTTTTTCTGTGACCGCCAAAGGCTGACATTTCTGTCCGCTGACTTAATTGATGACTTAATTTGCAATAACTTGACTGCACCCATGACCATTACTGCCATTTACATGAATTAAGTTGAGACCAAGCGTTCTACCAGACCATGCCATCAGTCCACGACATTTCACCAGAATTCATTAGGAGGGATTTCAGAAAGAAAACATGCACACAAATTGCAAATTGCCGTGTTATGGCTCGTGCCGATGTGTTCTGCACATGTTCTCATGCTCGCAAAAAATAGCATCACTGGTCCGCACAGCTAGTAGGCCCTAATCATGAAGATGTAGGATGCGAAAACAAAACCGGTTTTTTTTTTTTGGTCTTTAAAAACTTTTAATACAAGAAGCTTTACAATGAATTATTGCTGCAGATAAAATCATCAAATTATGGAATTCCAGGAATGTGCGGTTGGCTTATTCAGCTGCAACGTGTGGTAGGCCTATAAGCCCGCTCATGTTGTTCCATACCTCAGGCACAAGCAAAGTGAATTCGTGACATCTACAGCACATCTCCAAAATTCCCTCAAAGTTGAACACATTCCAACTTCTGCGAAACTTCCCGCGGGCTTCATATTTGCGTTCGGCTGGATTGTGAACCAGGTTACTCAACCAGGAAAGTTGTGCATGTTCAAGATAGCAGAAAAAATGGCTATAACGGCCAAGTCATGTTATGAACGCCTGCGCGTGTATGCATGTAGATTTCTGTTGTTGCGCCACTAGTATTTTGAGCAAATTCCACCTCTGGTTAGCCAGCTCGTTCCTGTGTTTATTGCTGACGGTCTCTATAAAATGGTCGGAGGTTTTGTAAGCAGAAAATCGTGTGCTTGGGAACCGCGGGAAATCGGGCCCTGGTTTATTGTAGATTTTCAAAACTCCGATCAGGCATGCCGCGCTGTGTGGTCCGAGGCATGCAGCGGGCCGGCTTGAACCGTCAAGCTGCCCGCGCTATTCTTTGTTATACGCGTACGCATGCTTTGCGAAGTCTTGGAGATTTTCACAAAACATGCGATCCCAACTTGTATTGGTCTGTTCTGAAATGTATGCCGTGATACCAGAGGGCGCTCCGTCCACACATGGTTGCAAGAATGCAACGAGGTAAACAGAGTGACGTCATGACTTCATTTCCACTGTTTGTCTGGATATTTTTTTACTGCATGTGTAATTACACCACCTTAAAGTCCCACCAAGTTGCCAATGGAAATCCAGACCCTCTATATAGTGATTCCGTATTGATGAGCACCACATGAAACAACATGAATGTTCGGCTCTGCCCGAGGAATCGTGACCCCCTGGTCGTTGAAACATCTACGCTGTCATGCACACATGATTGACACATTCAATCGAATGTTATTTCAAGTGGAACTCGTTTGGAAGATTGTTATTAATTAAAGAGGTTCGGCTATTTCATCAAACATGACGGACACGACATTTGACTATCTTACGATCAGTGGATTAAATCCGTTTCTCTAAATGAAGAGGAGAGACAATCAGGATTTTGTTCCCTAAAAATCACCCTCATAAGTGACTTCAATAGAACACTTCGCTAGACAAATATTTGAAGGCGGGGGCTTTTGAAAACGGTACATAATGACAAAAACTCCGATATCAGTTCGCAAATTATAGTTGAATTTATTGTTTTAGTGTTTTGTTTTGCAAATGCACTTCCATTTTGTTCTCCGCATTGAAAATGGTTGTGGAGGGGAATTGGTCGAACTGTCATGGCGCTAATCGCTATCAGTCGGCTGTAAAAAGTGGAATTAAACCAGGTAAAACCTGTAACAATATTTCGTGAAGTCACGCGGTATATACGAAGGTACTTCTATCTGTTTGGAAAATGAATAAAATAGTGAGGGAAATGCATTTGCGTCTGCCGGGCATCTGCACTTACAATGCCGCTCAATTCATGCGGGTTGAATACGCACGCAAGGCTGGAGTTCGTTGTCTAGTAACAAAAGCGATTCGTGGTAAAATTATATAATTTATTAATTGGGATTTTTGTACAAAAAACAGTTTTCGTGTTTTTTCAGAGATGAAGATGGGGTATCAGGCATAAGAGTGTATAGTCCAATCATGCTAATTAGATAAAGGAGTATATTTCTTTCCATCGCCATGACGAGGAATGAAGTAAATGGCTCCCTCGTTAGAATTTCCCCGGCGAAAACGGAGTACTATGCCCAAGAGGCATTATCGTTGCAATCTCGCGCTATAGGGTGTCGATTGCCTCACTTCTCAAATACAAAGAAAAACTCATTGTACTGTTTTGGATTGTCTGTTCCACTTTTCGTGACAAATTGTTTGCACACTTTTGTCTAGCTACGGGCAGCATATTCAATTATGAATAGGCCTACCGGTATATTCAAATAAATCAATAAATAAATTAATTAATTAATTAATAAATAAAGCATGTTTCCTGCGGAGACTAGGGTAAAAGCTGTATTAATAGTGGTACTCACACGAAGAGAAAATTTAACTGACACCATGCATGATGTAGTTTTTAACATGCTGGTGATTTCCACTCGTTTTATTTTTTTACAGAAAATTCTGAAATCTTGGTAAAGATGTCCAATTTACGACCATAACAATATTACACTATGTTTACATTGTGGCCCCAGCATATCAGTTTTATCACCACCTGTTCATACTGCGTCTTTAGGGTCGGAATCATATTGTTGAGCATTTTTATGGTGGAGATACGTTCTTCCATGTGTCCACAGAGTAAAAAATCCCGTCCACGGTGTGATAAACACATTGAAAAGTCCAATGTTGATCTCGGACATCTGGGAAATTGCAGGACTTATAATGTCTCCATTCCATTCTGTATCTCTCCTGCAGTTTTGAAGGCTACTTACGTTTCGACCTGAAAATGGAAGGAGTATACTCCTTGCCATTTATGTCGATTTTGTTCAAAAAATAGAAAATTTAAAATTTGCCTGAAAAAGGTTCTAGAGCTATGTAAGAGTGCCAGAAACTGAATTGAAGAGTCATTAAATGATACCTGATAGAAATACTGCAATTATTTTTAAAAATGGGAAAATATGAAATATTACAAATGTCTTTAAAATCCAATATTGAATCAGGACATCTGAAATTGCACGGCTTGTGTCTCCATTCCATTCTCTTCCTCTGCTAAAATTTCAAAGGCAAGTTATTTTTGGACCTGAAAAGATGACAAGGGGGTGTTAACTGCCATTTTGGTCGATTTTGGCCCCAAACCGGCATTTTTTCAAATTCGCCTAAACTTAGCCTAGATCTTGTGTGGAGTGCCAGAAACTAACTTGGAGAGTAAGCAAGACATGTTTGATATAACATTGCATTTGTTTGTCGGAAAATATTTCGGAAAAAAAATAACAAATCTTAATGAACAAATCTTAAAATCTCAATATTAATTCCAGACTTCTAAAATTGCATAGCTTAATGTCTCCAATTTTCAAGCCAACTTATTTTTTGACCTGAGAAATATGGCAAGGGGTACCCCTTGCCATTTTTGTCGGTTTAGGCCTTAAAAGGGTACTTTTTGAGATTTGCCTGGATTCTAGATTGTCTTCATTCCATTTTATGTATCTTTTAAATTTTAGAGGCAACTGATTTTTTTGACATGATAAATGAAAAGAGCCAAAAACGGAAAATTTCAAATTAATGACTCCGGAGATATGAAAGAGAGGTAAATGAAAGATGTGATTTGTGCATACAACTGTCAAGGCATATCTAATAGAAATACTCCAATTTCACAACAATCGTGGGGAAAATATGAAATGAAAACAAATCCTAAAACTTCCAATGTTGATCCCAGACATCCGACATTGGACAGCTGACGCCAGTGGCGCAGCCAGGATTTGGCTTGGTGTGTCAAGCCCCCCCCCCCCCCCCCCCCAATCCAACCCCTCCCCCCTCGTTGTGCCAGTAACTGACGCTCCACTGCATCCTTTATCTCTACTAATGGTATATTTTTTCGTCGGTACTGGCCACCAGACTGCAGTTTTCAAATCTCTTGGGTAAAAACATGCACACTTAGTTACGATATATCATTGGCGGACCTGTCAGCATAGTTGCAGTGTTCATACTTATACATGAAATAGCAATCCAGTGAAAGTATGCCACCGATTTCACGAGAAAATAGTAAAAACCCGTTCTGTTCTAATTGTCATTTTAGGCACGTTCATTAAGTAATTATTTAGATTGCTGAAATCGCAATTTGCTACGGCATTTTTATGAGGTCTTCAGATGACAGCATTTCAGAGGGAATTATTTCTTGGAGGATTGGTACTGGTATCATATTTGTAAACAGTAATCTTTAAGACTATTCATGAGATGGAATCTTTCATCTTGAACTAATTAAATCAATTTGTTTTTTGTTCATTACCAAAGCTATATCATGTTTTTAACATTCCATAGAAGACAGATGTTTCGGCCTTCTATTTACCAGTCACCCCAGTCATTTATATCGGAGGTCAAGAGGTCATCGAGGATGACCGGTAAGGATAAATACGACCCATAATAATAGGATATTAGTCAATTAAAATGCAGCCATTATGACCCGTTGACATTTTTGTATTCATCTCTATTTAGGTTCACTGCGGGGTCATGTCCGCTCGTCTACCTTTGTTACGCTGCCCTCTCTGTTTTCCAGTGAAGACCTACATCATACATTCTGCTGCCAAACTCCCATATGGTTTTTGGCAAGTTTGTGTTTTGTTTTGTCTGGTTTGGAACTTAACAACTTATTGTTGTTGCTGTTGCTGCTCCAGCTGCTTTTTGTTATTGCTGTTTATTTATTTATTATTTATTTGGCATCAAGCCCAGGGAAGTCTTTCTACTTATTTCCAATGGCATATGATGCACGGTATGAGGCAGAGGGAACCCCCGTCTTTTTTGTTGGTCATTGTGTTCCTGGAATCTCAGGAATTCTTTTCAGATAGGGGGATGTGTTAGGTAACAATAGTCTGGAGAGTGTATAGGGTATAGGGACAAGGGGGGGGGGGGGTACCCCTCTGTCCCATATCGTGCTGGGTATATCCGATGGGGTCTCTTAAAGGAAGATGAGGAATGTAATTAAAGTGTTAGATGATGGCGGAAAATACCAGAAAATAATTCTGGAGAAAACCTACGGAATCAGGTAAGGATTGAAAACCCAGTCCACTGTTGACCAGAGCGGGATTCGAACCGGGGTCATAGCGGTGGAAGGCGAGGCAACTAGTGTTACACCACCTAGTGTTACACCACCTAGTGTTACACCACCTAGTGTTACACCACCTAGTGTTACACCACCTAGTGTTACACCACCTAGTGTTACACCACCTAGTGTTACACCACCTAGTGTTACACCACCTAGTGTTACACCACCTAGTGTTACACCACCTAGTGTTACACCAACTAGTGTTACACCAACTAGTGTTACACCAACTAGTGTTACACCAACTAGTGTTACACCAACTAACTAGTGTTACACCAACTAACTAGTGTTACACCGACTAACTAGTGTTACACCGACTAACTAGTGTTACACCAACTAGTGTTACATCAACTAGTGTTACACTAACTAGTGTTACACCGCTGCTGGCGCTGCTGCCGCCGCTGCTGCCACTCTGGCTATCATCGTCGTCGTCGTCGTGGTTTTTTTTTCTTTAGGCCTCCCGGGGCCTGTTGCACTTTAATCTTAAAGCTTTACAGTCTTGCCCACGGTACTTGTCAGCTTATCTTTCCGCACCACTCTCGCCAAGCCAGGCGCTCGAGATGCACCAACAACACTAATCTTTTTTAGCATACCGGCAACAGCTGCCACCACGATTTCGGAGCACGTCGCGCGGGCAGGAAAGACAAACTTGGTTGTTTATGCTCGAGCGCGACTTGAAATCCGGGAACATGATGAGAATGAGCCTTCACGGAATCGTCCCCGATGGACAGTGGATGCCTTCTCCTGCCGACTCGAGTCCATTAGCAAGTCCAATGTGATTTGCTTTATAACCTCAATTATTGGCATTCGGTTACCTCGGTGTCGACAACCTATTTTCAACCGGTAGATTTCAGGACAACGAGGCAATTACGGTTATCACAACTTAGAGTTTAGACCTTATTTGGGGGCGTGGTTCTAAGCCCTTCAGTATTCATACTTTGTGGGATTAGCTCAATCTATCATCATATCCAAAAGAAATTATTATAAAACCCGTTGTGTTTATACGGTGCACCTTCATGTAGGTTTATTTTGATTGTTCAAATCGAAATGACAGTATTTTTGGAGATCTTCAGATACAATTATCTCGAAGATTACAACATTGCAGACAGATATATTTCTCAGAAGGATCGATACTGGTACCATCTTTGCAAACGGTAAGCTTTCAGATTGAAACTAATAATTTGTTTTTGATCAAACCTTAAATATTTTTTCAAGTTGGTGTTTTTTCTTCAAAATTGCGTAATGTTAATGAAATGTTTGCAGGCTTTCGAACTAAAAAAACCGAATAAATGACCGTACCTCTAAAGAAGGCACTTTTTGGAGAAGGGTTCACCCTCTGGTACCTCCCCTTTATCCAAACCATGCCCGCCTCCTCACGCATAAATTGTATGGTTTTTAAGGGGACACATTTTTGTGTTCCTCAAAACATTGCTATGGTTTCAAAGTTCATTCAAAGGTATAGAATATAAGAATGTACACGACCATATCTTGAAAGCGCACCGTTTGTCTGAAAATCATCGACGAAAATAATTTCGGGGACGCCAGATGGGTTTGGAAGAGTCGGACCGATGGAATTCAGACTGGTTAACTTTTGTCGACAGCGCTTTATTTGCGCACAGGCTACACAGGTACACTCTTAAAACACCCGGGTCAGATTTGACCCAGATCCGGGTTCTATTTGGCCTGACCCTTTCCCGGGTCAAAAATGACACTTTTCCGGGTGAAAGTGACACTTTTTCCGGGTCAAAATGACATATTTTATGGTCAAAATGAAACTTTTCAGGGTCAAACTGATACTTCTCTGACTCATTTCCGGAAAAGTGTCCTGCCAAATAGAACCCGGATTCGGGTCAAATCTGATCCGGGAGTTTTTAGAGTGTAACAAACCCAAGAGGTGACATTTTGGGGATTTAAGGGCAAGGTGTGCCTTTAACCACAACGTATTTTGAGATATGTTGGTAATTACAGCATACTGATTAACATTGTGCTCTGATTACAAATTGTACCGGTATCATTTTCAGAACAAATTCGTGTTTGTATTTGAATGAGAGACACAAGCTGTGTAATGCCCTACCCCATGCCCACATTTTCAAAGCCTGCAGCACATATCGAGTACAATCAAACTTGACCGAAGATAGAACAATATTAAATTGTTCACAATTCGCTAAAGGTTTTTAATACTGAATTACATGATTAATTCTTAATAATCCACCACCCTTCTTGACAGGCAATTCTGAGCAAAGTTTTGATATTTGAAAGTTGAAGTAAGATTATTTTAGTTTCTATCACAAGTCAGTTGACGTTACGGCCACATAGACTCGGGATGTGTCCGCTTATAGCATTCTAATCAATTGGTTGATCGCCTGTATATATCCTATATGTACAGTTCACGGTTGTTGATCTGTCGGTACTCTCATGTCGGTAGTCTGAACATGAATTAATCTGATAAACACTTCAATTCCTTTGCCTGCTGAGACAAATAAGCGTCAGTTCCATTATTTCATCACTTTTGTTAAATTGTCTGTGGTCGGTCTGTGGTTTCACTTTAAACTGCACAAACATTTTACGGGCCGCAGACACACTAATTCTAAGTGTATTTGACGCCAGAATGACCCATAAATACGTTTAGTTGAAAACTGCCTGGTGTACGTGCCTTCCTGGAGTCAAATATACTTTGATTATTTTTGTATTTTACCTGCATTACGCAAGCACAAGGAATGGACGACAAATGACAAACGACAAACAACAAATGACAAAAGGTTTGTCTTTTGTCATTTGTTGTTTGTCGTTTGTTTGTTTGTTTGTAGTTGTCGTTTGTGACAACGACAAACAAACAAACAATAACAAACAACAAACAGTAACAAACAAAGAAACAAACAACAAACAACAAGCAGCAACAAACAACAACTAGACATCTGGTACAGTGTTTGTGGACAAACACAGGGCTGTTTTGTTTTTTTGTGTAAAATTTTGTGATTAAAATGAAATTACAAAAATTTCAAAAATCATTAAAAAAATTGCTGATTACGTCATCATGACATCATTTCAGATTTTGCATGCTAGTGACAGTATCTACCTACCCACCAATTTGCATGACGATCGGACCTATCCTTATATGTGTTTTTAAAAAGCACATTTTTGATGATGTCATCATGACGTAACACATTTTTTTCCTTTTTAGGGCATATCTTTGAGACCTACCAAAGCTATAACAAAAAGAATTTTGAAAATATCTTGTTTTGTTTGCCAGATATATTTAAAAGAATGTTACGATTTCAAAATTTCAAAAATTCATAACAAATCACGTGATGACGTCATCATGACGTCATTTCAGATTTGGCATGCTGGTGGCAGTATCTACCTACCCACCAATTTTCATGACGATCGGACCTATCCTTATATGTGTTTTAAAAAAGCACATTTTTGATGATGTCATCATGACATCACACATTTTTTTCCTTTTTAGGGCATATCTTTGAGACCTACAAAAGCTATAACAAAAAGAATTTTGAAAATATCTTGTTTTGTTTGCCAGATATATTTAAAAGAATGTTACGATTTTCAAAATTTCAAAAATTCATAACAAATCACGTGATGACGTCATCATGACGTCACTTTGGATTTTGCATTCTAGTGCCAGTATCTACCTACCCACCAATTTTCATGACGATCGGACCTATCCTTATATGTGTTTTAAAAAAGCACATTTTTGATGATGTCATCATGACGTCACACATTTTCTCCCTTTTAGGGCATATCTTTGAGACATACCAAAGCTATAACAAAAAGAATTTTGAAAATATCTTGTTTTGTTCGCTAGATATATTGAAAAGAATTTTACGATTTTGAAATTTCAAAAATTCATAAAAAATCACGTGATGACGTCATCATGACGTAAATGTTCGGCATACATTCTGAGCAGTTAGTCTAAGTGTCTGCCAAGTTTAAAGCCAATCGGCACCATAAAAGTAGCCAAAGTGCCAGTAAGAAAGAAAACGTGTACAAATGCTATGGGCATTTTGGCTGAAAAAGAAGAACAAAAAAAAGAAAAAAAAAAAAAAAAAAAACTAGACATGCTATGTGTTTGTCACGTTATGACAAACACAGGGCTGTTTCGGGGTTGTTTTGTTATTTTGGATGTGTAATATGCTTATAATAGTAAAAGGTGTTTGTTAGTTAAAGACGGAGGGGTTAGGATGTTGTTGTTGGGAGGAACATAAAATTTACAAAATAAAAAAAATCATAGAAAATTTGCCGATGACGTCATCATGACGTCACTTCGGCTGCCGCATGCTTGTGGCACACTATCTACATACCCACCAATTTTTATGACGATTGGACCTACCCTTATGTGTTTTTTTTTTAATATATTTTTGATGTCGTCATGATGACGTCACACATTTTCTCATTTATGTGAAAGAATATAGAAGCTAACAAAGCTATTACAAAAAGAATTTTGAATTTAGCATGTTCTGGTGATGAGATATGGGTTTAAGAAACTTTAAGGTTAAAAAACTTAAAAATTACTATAAAATCGTATGATGACGTCATGATGACGTCATGATGACGTCACCTCAATTTTCATCTATAACACGTACTTGTCTACCACCATAGCAGGTTTGAATGCAATCGGACCTACGGTTCTCTAGATATGTGCCCTTGAAAAATGCACCTTTAAGATGACGTCACATGACAAGTGATGACGTCATCATGACGTCACTCTTCGGCATACATTCTTAGCTTAGGGTCTCTGTTTGAGTTAAACCTGATTAAGATCTGAGGTTGTTTAGTGACCAAAGTGGCTCTTACAAAATTCGTGTACAAAGTCTATGGGATTTGGGATAAAACTAAAAAGTCATAGAAAATCAGCTGATGACGTCATCATGACGTCACTTTGGATTTTACATGCTAGTGGCACTATCTACCTACCCACCAATTTTCATGACGATCGGACATATCCTTATATGTGTTTTAAAAAAGCACATTTTTGATGATGTCATCATGACGTCACACATTTTCTCCCTTTCAGGGCATATCTTTGAGACATACCAAAGCTATAACAAAAATAATTTTGAAAATATCTTGTTCTGTTTGCTAGATATATTGAAAAGAATGTTACGATTTTAAAATTTTGAAAAATTCATAAAAAATCATGTGATGACGTCATCATGACGTCACTTTGGATTCAGCATCCTAGTGACAGTATCTACCTACCCACCAATTTTCATGACGATCGGACCTATCCTTATATGTGTTTTAAAAAAGCACATTTTTGATGATGTCATCATGACGTCACACATTTTCTCCCTTTCAGGGCATATCTTTGAGACATACCAAAGCTATAACAAAAAGAATTTTGAAAATATCTTGTTTTGTTCGCTAGATATATTGAACAGAATTTTACGATTTTGAAATTTCAAAAATTCATAAAAAATCACGTGATGACGTCATCATGACGTAAATGTTCGGCATACATTCTGAGCAGTTGGTCTAAGTGCCTGCCAAGTTTAAAGCCAATCGGCACCATAAAAGTAGCCAAAGTGCCAGTAAGAAAGAAAACGTGTACAAATGCAATGGGCATTTGGCTGAAAAAGAAGAAAAAAAAAAAGAAAACTAGAGGCATGAGGTTGGTGTTTGTGGACAAACACAGGGCTGTTTCGTTTTTGTTTTTTTAGTTTGGATGTGAAATGTGAATACAATAATTTAAGTTTGTCAAAGAATCGCGCTGCTGCCAGTTTTCTTTGGTAATTTTGAAATTAATTAAAGTTGTTTGTAGTAGTAACATGTGATGACGTCATCATAACGTATCTATAAACTTGCTGACCTACCTAGATATTACTTTTCAACTTAATCGGACTTATACTTTTGTCTATATATGGCTTCATAAACAGCCCCTTTAAGATGACGTCACGTGACATGTGATGACATCATCATAATGTCAAGTCACTTTTCATATATAAACCTATATGTACTGGGCTACCTAGATATTACTTTTCAACTTAATCGGACTGATACTTTTGTTTATATAGCTTCAACAACTGCCCCTTTAAGATGACGTCACGTGACATGTGATGACGTCATCATAATGTCAAGTCAAATTTCATCTATAAACCTACTGGGCTACCTAGATATTACTTTTCAACTTAATCGGACTTGTACTTTTGTTTATATATGGCTTCGAAAAATGCCCCTTTAAGATGACGTCACGTGACATGTGATGACGTCATCATGACGTAAACGTTCGTTACACATTGTGAGCAGTTGGGGTAAGTGTCTGCCAAGTTTAAAAGTAGCCAAAGTGGCCGGTAAGAAAGAAAACGTTTACAAATGCTATGGGCAATATTCTAGCGACTTGAAAAACAATTTTTTTTATGACGTCATCATGACGTCACACAATTTTCGCTTTTTAGGGCATATCTTTGAGACATACCAAAGCTATAACAAAAAGCATTTTGAAAATATCTTGTTTTGTTCGGTAGATATATTGAAAAGAATGTTACGATTAAAATTGTTTTATAATTTAGCGACTTGAAAAAAGACTACAAATCAACCCTTTTTATAAACAGCATGCACATTTAAGCCATGGTTACCTGCCCTTCCCAGAATTCCTTTGTGTTATATTGAATTTGGTCTAAATTTTGAAATGGCTGTTATTTCTTACTTGAGTGAGCCACGATTATGAAATTTTGGAATTAGGTACAGAAAAATTCAATGTATTCCTTTTTTTAATCAGATTGACCCTTACATGCGTTTAAAAAAAAAAAATTTTTGATGACGTCATCATGACCTCACACAATTTTCGCCTTTTAGGGCATATCTTTGAGACATACCAAAGCTATAACAAAAAGAATTTTCAAAATATCTTGTTTTTTTCGTTAGATATATTGAAAAGAATGTTACGATTTTCAAAATTCAAAAATTCATAAAAAATCACGTGATGACGTCATCATTACGTAAAAGTTCGGCAGACATTCTGAGCAGTTGGTCTAAGTGTCTGCCAAGTTTAAAGCCAATCGGCTGCTTAAAAGTGGCCAAAATGCCGGTTAGAAAGAAAACGTGCACAAATGCTATGGGCATTTGGCTGAAAAAGAAAAAAAAAAAGAAAAAAAAAAAAAACTAGAGGCATGAGGTTGGTGTTTGTGGACAAACACAGGGCTGTTTCGTTTTTGTTTTTTTAGTTTGGATGTGAAATGTGAATACAATAATTTAAGTTTGTCAAAGAATCGCGCTGCTGCCAGTTTTCTTTGGTAATTTTGAAATTAATTAAAGTTGTTTGTAGTAGTAACATGTGATGACGTCATCATAACGTATCTATAAACTTGCTGACCTACCTAGATATTACTTTTCAACTTAATCGGACTTATACTTTTGTTTATATATGGCTTCATAAACAGCCCCTTTAAGATGACGTCACGTGACATGTGATGACATCATCATAATGTCAAGTCACTTTTCATATATAAACCTATATGTACTGGGCTACCTAGATATTACTTTTCAACTTAATCGGACTGATACTTTTGTTTATATAGCTTCAAAAACTGCCCCTTTAAGATGACGTCACGTGACATGTGATGACGTCATCATAATGTCAAGTCAATTTTCATCTATAAACCTATATGTACTGGGCTACCTAGATATTACTTTTCAACTTAATCGGACTTGTACTTTTGTTTTCATATGGCTTAAAAAACTGTCCCTTTAAGATGACGTCATGTGGCATGTGATGACGTCATCATCATGTCATGTCAATTTTCATCTATAAACCAACTGGCCTACCTAGGTATTTTTAAAAAACTTAATCGGAATTGTACCTTTGTCTATATATGGCTTCAAAAACTGCCCCTTTAAAATGACGTCACGGACATGTGATGACGTCATCATAATGTCAAGTCAAATTTCATCTATAAACCTACTGGGCTACCTAGATATTACTTTTCAACTTAATCGGACTTGTACTTTTGTTTATATATGGCTTCGAAAAATGCCCCTTTAAGATGACGTCACGTGACATGTGATGACGTCATCATGACGTAAACGTTCGTTACACATTGTGAGCAGTTTTTGATGACGTCATCATGACCTCACACAATTTTCGCCTTTTAGGGCATATCTTTGAGACATACCAAAGCTATAACAAAAAGAATTTTCAAAATATCTTGTTTTTTTCGTTAGATATATTGAAAAGAATGTTACGATTTTCAAAATTCAAAAATTCAGCAGTTGGGGTAAGTGTCTGCCAAGTTTAAAAGTAGCCAAAGTGGCCGGTAAGAAAGAAAACGTTTACAAATGCTATGGGCAATATTCTAGCGACTTGAAAAACATATTTTTTTATGACGTCATCATGACGTCACACAATTTTCGCTTTTTAGGGCATATTTTTGAGACATACCAAAGCTATAACAAAAAGCATTTTGAAAATATCTTGTTTTGTTCGGTAGATATATTGAAAAGAATGTTACGATTAAAATTGTTTTATAATTTAGCGACTTGAAAAAAGACTACAAATCAACCCTTTTTATAAACAGCATGCACATTTAAGCCATGGTTACCTGCCCTTCCCAGAATTCCTTTGTGTTATATTGAATTTGGTCTAAATTTTGAAATGGCTGTTATTTCTTACTTGAGTGAGCCACGATCATGAAATTTTGGAATTAGGTACAGAAAAATTCAATGTATACATTTTTGTAATCAGATTGACCCTTACATGCGTTTAAAAAAAAAATTTTTTTGATGACGTCATCATGACCTCACACAATTTTCGCCTTTTAGGGCATATCTTTGAGACATACCAAAGCTATAACAAAAAGAATTTTCAAAATATCTTGTTTTTTTCGTTAGATATATTGAAAAGAATGTTACGATTTTCAAAATTCAAAAATTCATAAAAAATCACGTGATGACGTCATCATTACGTAAAAGTTCGGCAGACATTCTGAGCAGTTGGTCTAAGTGTCTGCCAAGTTTAAAGCCAATCGGCTGCTTAAAAGTGGCCAAAATGCCGGTTAGAAAGAAAACGTGCACAAATGCTATGGGCATTTGGCTGAAAAAGAAAAAAAAAAAGAAAAAAAAAAAAAAAAAAAAAAAAAAGAAAAAAAAAAAAATCTTAACGAAAACAAGGGCTGTTTCGGAAAAGTTTCCGAAACAGCCAAAAAAAAAAAAAAAAGAAAAAAAAAAAAATCTTAACGAAAACAAGGGCTGTTTCGGAAAAGTTTCCGAAACAGCCAAAAAAAAGAAAAAAAAAAAAATCTTAACGAAAACAAGGGCTGTTTCGGAAAAGTTTCCGAAACAGCCAAAAAAAAAAAATCTTAACGAAAACAAGGGCTGTTTTGGAAAAGTTTCCAAAACAGCCAAATAGCACCCCGACCTGATTCAACAACCTGGATACCCCAATGATGACACAATGGTAGAACAAAATGTTAGCAAAACATTCTATCAGCATACCTTATATCATTTCAAAATGGTTCCGAGTCTGAGACCTTTTCTCCTGAATTACAAATCAAAGCAACGAAAACTCTTTGGGTGTTGTTTTTAAAGGAATGTACTGCCTTGGAGGCGAAACAATATTCGTCCTAAAAATACTAAGGTTGGAAAGATCATTACAAAGTAGAATGTAATAACGGACAAGGCCATCCCTTGAAAGTAAACGTCGTCCGTCTGAAAGCTATACGCGTCCTATCCGATGAGATTTGAAGGTTTGCATGGTGAAAGTCAATAAAGTAACTGGTTTGCGGTAGCACCATGTGAATTAAATCTCTTTTGTGAGCATGTGTGGTTCTGACAAGAACCGGAGGGAACTCAACGTTTCGGACGGTATGCTCTGCCCGTCGTCCTATCCGGTTTCCAACGGACAGAACTTTTCCGAACCTAACTGCCGTCCCCAAAAGTATTTTCGTCAATGATTTTCAGACAAACGGCGCATTTTCAAAGGATAGTCGTGTGCATTATTATAATTATTCTATTTGTTAAAATAGTTAACAAACCATACTCATTGGACGAACGTTTCATGCAGACCAAATGGGCGCCCCAAGCAATGTAAAACAAGAAGCAAACGCTTTTATGTAACGCAATCATCTCACCCATTGCCGAGTCAAACAAGTTATATTAATTCATGCTATTTGAGAGTCAATAAGGGACGCAATCAACTATTAAATGACAAGAATCTTTGATGCATTCACGTACTTTATCATCCACGGTTAAACGACTTTATCCGACGGTTAACCCTGCTCTGTGACAAAAAATGTTTTCGTCATCTACGCTAATTAATTGCTGTCCATGACCGTATCCACTTCGGCCTCCCTAGCGGATCCCAAAAAGTGAAAAGAACACAACGTAAATATTCCTAGAAATGTTTCCCACTTTCGTCTCTCGCGCTCTCTCGGCTGAAAACGGCAGCTGTCATGCGTAGAGCAATAGGTTCTGATATACCCTTGTTGCGACTAGCTATAAACGCCAACCAATTAACCAGTTTGTCCCGGAACGCCCGGAACTAGAGCCAGTGACCGCTCGGCGTGAATCTGACGTCACCAGAGTGGCGGTAACGCGCAGGTGCAGCTGATTAATATTCATAATATTCTGCGAATGGGCGCAACTGCGAATGGTCGGTAATAAGACTCTCTGCTAGCTGCGCGCGGTGAAACGGTCTGCTCGGGTATCATGCGGGTGTCAATCCCGAGATGCAGGAGCAGTCAGAAAACGACACGCCAGAAGCTGCGGGAGAGATTAAACAGTCCAAAAAGCTGGCGGGAACCACGCGCTCTTACAGCTGTCTGTCGACTTGTTGAAATAGTGGCGGTGACAGGGACGTGTGTTATCGAGTATCAATCGCATACAGTGAGCTGCATGCCACGCGACAGATGCACCACCGGTGCGTGTATTTCAAGAACAAGGCTAAGGACTACTTTCCAACTGTATGTACATTCTGTGGACTTTTACTTTAACCGATGTAACTCCACGGATGAACATGTTATTTCTCTGTCTGCAGTATAACTCTTGAAAACTCGCACCGCGAGTCTACTTAAAAAATGAAGAGTTGCCGAAATGATGTACCGGTACGTAGTTCTTAGATAGTCTTGGCTATAATAACAAAAATATACTGTATCTCATTGCAAGGCTTGTTCTCAGTCGTCTGAAGTGAAAACTAACCTGTGAGGATTTGGAGCTGTGCTGGAACTCAAAAGTCACATTTTACAGGTAAGATGATCCGTTTGGTAGTTTATATCATTCCTCTATTATGCAAGAAACAATGATGTAATAGTTTTCGCGGCAGCATAATTTGTGATATTTATAGTTGACATATTGCGGCATCAGGCTCTTGTCATCGCGCCCATTGTGTTTTTGGCAAAAGATTAAATGAATAAAATCTGTCATCAAACCAGGCAACGATGTAGGCTAGCTCGAGTTCCATGCAGGTACGCGGGAAACCGGGTAGTCAAAGACTAAACGTGCTGTCAAAATAATGTTGATCCAGCGGCAGACCAATGTGCATTGCGATCGATATAATACCGGTAGTAATATAAAGTGCATTGTACTGGGAAGGTAAAAATGCCTTAAGGAGGCTGTTCAGTCATATAATTTTTTTTCGAAGGAACCGCCATATACATTAATGAGAATCGTGTCCTCCAGGCCTATTGTCTGCAGGCCTGGTCCAAATAAAGCATTGTGATCGATATAATGGTAATTGCAACATTTAAGGCAGTGTACATGATTGGTCATTGTTGAAATTTTCAGGAATGGGCGGATTTGAGAGTTAGTATTTTATAGGAAATATCGTTACACTGACCTGTTCAAAGTTTTGCGTTGTTGGATGGCGGTAAAAAACGAGAGAAAAACGGCGCTCGTTTTCAACCGTCGGGCGGATGATAGCCTTTTAGTCAAGGCCCACGTGGCTAGCTGGGCGCGTGTCGCGCCCCGAATGCCAACATATCCAGGGCGCGCCACTCGTCCGGGTAGCCACGCGCGCCTTGACTAAAGGCTACATACAGGGCAGATTTCCAACGATTTCCAGTTGGAAATCGTTGGAAAACGATCTACTTTTCTTGACAACGACAGCACACCTAGTGCCATAATTTCACAGGATGATTGAGACTACTATTTACTTACAGTCTAGTAAGGTATTTCGTAATAATTCAGTAAACAAAAAATTAGAGGAATACCAATCGTGTACACTTTCTTACTATCTTTAAGATGTTTCCAATAGAACTGTACTGGGTCAAAAAGTCAAAAAGTAAACTAACCCCCAAACATATCCCATTTGAATTAAAACGATGTCACAAAATTAGTATCATTGCGTAGAACCATGGAGGAATAAGGACATAACAGGTGGAACTAAAATGGTAGGTCACTCACCGAGATCAGGAACGCCAAGTAAAACAACAACTTATGTTTCCAAGTTTCAATAGAATTGTGGGATGTTATGTGTTGGTCATTGTGTTCCCGGAATCTCAGGAATTCCTTTCAGATATCCGGGGGGGGGGGGGGGGGGGGGGGTAACAATAGTCTGGAGTGTGTTTGTGGTGTAGGGACAAGGGGCAACCCCTTGATCCCATATCGTGCTGGGTATAGAGTACCGAAGTCTGACGTCAGTTGCCGCGGCAAATGGTTCCAAACACATGCAGTTTAGAATGTATTCTGGTTTCAAACATTGCATTGATTGACGTCATCACTTCGGTACTCTATAGACTGATGTGTTCACCCACACTAATCACCAGTCACTATCACTCAGTCTTGCGCGAACTTGGACACGGAAATATTTGACTGGTTTTGCGCAAACACCTCAGTGTTCAGCCAAATGTTCGGTATAGCAGTGTTCTACTACTTTTTTGACTCACCTTGTTCGTATCCGAGAAATGTATGACCGTATATCTCGATGTTTCGGGTAGTGTGCCCTGGCTGTTGACGGATGTCCATGTGAAAGATGATTACTAGCCCCCACTATGCAGTTACGGCAACACGTACAAGCCCCCTCCAAAGAAAATGGTTCAAATTTCCAAAGAAAAGTCTTATAGTTCAAGGGTCCTTGTGACTAGTACTTCTGCATGGAATGCGAGAAAAATCCAAGAATTTTCATGATGGAAATATATTATTTCGTTCCTGTACAGAAACAAAAATTTTTAGAAAATGACTAAAAATTATAATTCCATTACCGCTCAAATTCAATCAGTACCTTGAAATTAGGCCTGTCTAAAACAACTCAGAAATGGCCTTGACTGTATAATACTAATGATGGCTTTACTGGATTATACTGTGAATAAATTAGCTTCTGACGTACTTCACCTGGAGATCACAATAGAATACAATTTTGGAACTTGCGTAGATCATATGACTGCAAATCGATGACCGCCATTCTCCGATGACGGCCAGAGCATAATAGGCCCCTACGGGCAAAAATGTGCAGTTAATACATCCCGTTTTTAACATATCCTCACTGCTGTTTTGGGAGTTATTCACTTCGCTTCGAGTATTCGCAAAACCTTCTCTCGACTTTAACTTCTTGCTGTGAAAAGCCTTAAATGGTTGTTAGCTTTCAAACTGTAGCCCGATTGCCCCAGATCGTCGTGAATAATCTACGTTTTCTGTATGCAGCACAGAACGTATTTTGAAGAAATCCAGACAACCACAGATATTTAAAGGTAGGCCTAATATACATTTGCAAACATAAAAATAGAACTACTGAATTGTTATGAAATACCTTACTTGACTGAAAGTAAATAATAGTCTCAAGCATACTGTGAAATCATGGCACCTGGCGTGCTGTCGTTTTCAAGAAAAGTGGAATTTTTGTATCAATTTCCAGTGATGGTCGGCCGACCACCGTTGGAAATAGTTCCCCGACCTGAAGCTAGGCTCCTGGAACCCCTACAAGAACAGTATTTTTTCTGTTTTCCCAGCATCTATGCACACAAAACTTTAAGCAGGTCAGTGTTACAGTATTTGCTATAAAATACCAACCCCAAATCCATTCATTTCTGAAAATTACAGCAAAACCAAATGTTGTATACTACCTTAATTTTTTTGACGTATATTAAAACTGCCGTATACATTTAAGCTAAGGATTGTGCCTTATTAGGGTTTACACTGCTCATTCACCCTGCACAGTGGCCCACAGCGCCAGCACAAAGCTAATACGCATCGCTGATTGGCCCGCACTAAAAATCTACACGATGACGTCGTGTCTAATCTATCTAGCTGACTCCCTAGCTACCGAACGCCGTTAAATAGCATGCTAAACATCGTGAAAAAAAATACTTTTTCGTAATGTCAGTGTATTACAGTTTTACTTATCGGCAGGCTTGATCTAAAGAGTTTAGGAGACGGCAAAAATACGGGGCCGCCTAGACAACTGAAACAATTGCGTGAGTTATATCGTTGTTTTTCTCAGTGGCGAATTGAAAGGCGGTTTCGTGAAAGGGAAGAAAATATTGCTTTTTTTTTTTACTATTTTCACTAAAATTCGTAATTAATGAAATAGTTGTCCAGGAAGCTTATTTATTCAGGATTATTTTGGTACATAATTTTTCTAATTTTGCGTCATTCGTAAGACGAGTCATTTATTTAATCTGATCCGGCGGTCAATGTTGCGTGTGTAGTCAATACGCTATACACGAAATGTGTACATGCATGGGCAGGCAAAATCGTGGAAATACATGTAGGACGCAGTAGAATTCAATTTATTCTTATTTTCCTGGGAAAATAAGATCAGATGTTTTATATAGATCAGGAAGTGCAAAATAATTTCAAATATTTTAGATATATTCTTTCAAATATGTGAAAAATCAGCCAGTTTATCGTGAAGTTCGAGCGGGTGCCATATTCGAAATTCTACGATGCTAGATCTAGATCGCAAGAACTTGCGCTGCACTCATCGCGGCCGATCTCGCAAATTTTTTGACTCCCTAGCTTGGCGATTTTTAGCACGCTTCGCACAAAGTTCACGAAGTTCACGAAGTTCACGAAGGTCTCTCCCTATCAAATTTTCTGTGGAACACTAGCGGACGCTGTGTATACATGCAGGTAAATGCTGTGGCCTATAGACTAAATCCGGCGACCAAAATTTGAAGCATTTACTGCGGTGGCGAGGCGCTCGCGTGCACGCGCACGACGCAGCTTCGACCAACAGGGTGTTTACAACTTGTCAAAATGCGCACGCGACTCAAATTAAAGAACGCAGGCAGCCTGCACGCGAGCGCGGCACCACTGTAAAAATGGCGTCGGCGAATTCCTGTATAGGGGTGCAGACCAGTAAAAGTGCCGAAAATTGCCTACGCCGTCCAAATCACGATTTGTGACCCCTCAAATTCTCTGCTTTTAGAGAATTTTGTGGGCCATGGACTTGAGGGTTTGTAAAAGATAAGGCTGAAAGCCGTGCACAGGACTGCCAGCCTGTATACTTTAAAATAAGTTGGTCAAAATGGGTTGATATTTTGCCCAATGTTGGGCCACATATCAACAACCCAAAATCTTGGGCAACTTTTTCCCAATAATTGGTCAATTTTTACCTGAATTAACCAACAATGTGGTAAATTAATACCAATGTTGGGTAAATAACAGTTGCCCAATTATGTTTTACCCAACCTTTTACAGTGTATTACTGTGAAATTCGGATGAAATTGGGGCCCTAAAAGAGCTCTATTTTGCAATGGAGCGTAGGCATCATTTATGCTGGCGATGGGCTACGGGACTACTTTTGGGTGGTATCATCTTTGGATGGAAATTTCTCCCAAAAGTCATTGGTTAATCCACATAAAATTGAACAGAAACCGAACAATTATGAAATAAGCTTGAATTGTGTATGTGTCTCAAACACCTTGGAGAGTTCCAAGTATTTTTCCAGATTTTTTTAATTTTGCGTATTTATCATTGGAGTCTATGGAAGTTTATTTACTGGTGTGCAACCATAGCTGAAATGGTGCGCAACATAAATATCTCATACAGAGCGCATCAGAAAAGATACCAGTAATGGCAAAACACCTTATTATGAACTATTAAAAAGGATGCAGCATACGGCGTTGTTCATCTGCTTTCCGTTCCAGACATCCTAGCACAGACATCACACATCACTGAACTCATTTGATTTTAAAACAATGGTTAAAAACCGTTCGAAGTTGACTGATGCCATGCCGCCTGAGCCTAACCGTTCAACACAGCGACACGGTTTGTCTTGAATGGCCCACCACAGCGCTCGTCACTCAAAACGTTAACTTCGCGAAGAATATTGGCCTGTAACTCGGCAACATCACGAAAAGAACATGTGTTCTATAAATGTCTCTAAACGAAAAATAGAAGGGTGTAATTCAAAATTAGGTGTTCTTCCAGAATGCATTCAAAGCATCACGCCAACTTGTAAAAGTCGATTACTAGTATTTTTGATGCAAGTTCGCCCCGAACAAGGCAAGAAGCCACTTGAGCTATAAAAAAATGAAAAGAATCGAAGATACAAGTAGTAGGAATTCATAGGCCCTATTCCTCTTGAAGCAGGAAAGATCGTATAGGCCTACTATAAGATGAAGGGAAACATGCGCCAGGTAAAGAAATTCATAGAGATACAGAACGAGGGGAAAAGCTGCTGGCATTTCGTTCTACATCTATAGGTATACAACTATATTGGTGAGAATAGGCGGAAAGCCGAGTTTCACGCTCAAACATTTTTTTGTCTTGAAGTCAGTAGTGCTCAGTCATCCGTGACTGCAGGTATGTCAGAAAGGTGTGAATTAAAAGTTGACGAACCACTTTTAATGATGCAACCATATTTTAGAGTGAAAAAGTTAATAACCTAAACATTATTTTTGGATCACATCACCATTAGTATTACGCTCAGTCAGCGGCGGCGATTTCTCGTCAAGGTTGAGAGAAAAAAGCGCACAACCAATAACAACTTTGACGCGCTAGTTGTGCAATGACGTCACCCTTATTGTATTTGTTTAATTTGTTTTATTGTTATCAACCACGTACGAAGCACTATGGGGATGCTAAAAATAGGTAAACTTTATACTTACCTCTTATTAAAAACCTGCCGAATGCATTACATCTGGTTTCCGTTCTGTCGACAAATTCCATAAAACTTTATAGTGTACATTATGCCCTGTTCCCAGGATAGCTTATTAGACCAGCAGTGGCGTAGCTAAGGGGGGGGGGGGGGGGGGGACCACTCCCCACATAAAAAATCGTCGCCCCAGTCGCCCCCCACTGAAAATTTCGCAAACGCAGAAAATAATAGTATAGGCCCTATTATAAAGAAAAAACACTGAGCGCCCCCCCCCCCCCTGTTACAACCAGTCCCCCCCCCCTCCACTCTCCCCCTATGGAGACAGCCCTGGCTACGCTGCTGCAGACCAGTCGTTCAGCAATAAAGAAATACGAACAACAAATATTGGAGATTACATACCGATCCCTGACCAATACTTTTTCCGAAGAACGCACAATCAGTTCAACTGTTATTAGAGAGATCATGTAATCGGACATTTTGTATTTGGTGTCTCTTGTGTCTCCTGGGAAATTTTAGAAAATGTGTGCTGATGTTTGTGTTTTGGTGCATGTAACAGTCAATGACCCATGGCAAAATATTGGTGGGGGGGGGGGACACTGCCATAGCCGTCCCCTCCACAAAAGATATGGGGGGGGGGGGACGTGTTCCCTCCGTCCCCCCGGGATCGCCGCCCATGCTCTCAGTAGATCATACAATAATACAGGAACGTTTCTTGCAAGCCCCGTACCGACTGTAGATCAGTCCAGAATCAGGCGTCGAGAAACAACAAAACTACACCAGTGCTAATGTTGGGTCTTGGGAACTGTATACAGTTTATCCAACACTGATTAAAACTTACAACGGGTTACATAAACAGTATAGTATGTTGTATATTGTCCATGTTAAAAATTCAGACCACTGCCACAATTTATCTGGATGTAGGGGATTTCTATGTCACCCGCTATCCGAAAGTCAAATTTTGAACTTAACGCCATCATGCATTACTCGTATGTAGCACCATATTGAACTAATGTGATTGTGGTCATGGACATGTACATGGATATTAATGATAATCCACTAAGTGGTTTTCGGAAGATTAAATTTGTTTAATTGTAAAGTACATAACATTAATGTATGTACTGATGTAGACATGCAAATGGGCAGTTCACTTTGTTATATAGGATCAACGGTGAAGTGGGGTTGATGTACAATCATTCAAATCAGCACAATTCTGGCTTGGTTTGTTAAAACCAAAATGTTAGCAGATAACCAGATCACACTCTAACAAACTGTCCCATTCCATGTACAAGAGGTATTAAAGATGTACCGTTATACATGCGTTTTTTTCTGCTCTGTACTTTCTTCTTAGCCTACATGTTTTATTTTAACGCAAATGTTTGCTCTTTTCGGCGTCTGCCACCCTCCCACAAGGCTTTTATTCTTGGTTGCATTTGCGCATCTAATTGCACACATAATATACGCTCGAATTATTGTCGGGTCGCCAATAATTAGATATTGGTAACGTAATTATTCCATAGCTCAACGCGGGTGGGTTTTTTCGTTTGATGTCTCATTAAAAAGTGAATCGGTTTTGTATCTCGAGAAAAATAGTAATACAAAAAATAGTTATCGGGGTGAAACTCGAAAAGAGCACAGAAGTAAAATGTGGACATTTTGAGACTCTAAAAATAATGTAATTGGAAATCAGCTCATTTGAAAGGTCTCAAGAGCGTTAAGCACCTAGCGCCAATTTCACAGAGCTCCTAAGCACAATAATTTGCTTAGCACAAACAAATCTTGCTTAGTAAAAACAGGTTACCAGCTAAAACTCCAAGTGATTTTCAAACTAACCAAACAACAGCTGAATACCAGTAACAAGCAATATACATCACTTAAAAATCTGGTTGGTAATCCTGTTTTTACCAAGAAAGATTTTTCACGCTAAGCAAATTTTTGTGCCGAGTAGCTCAATGAAAATGGTCCCCGGATTTTCGCTCACCCCCATTGCCCAAACAGAATCGGACGCGCTTTTCAAAGTGAATGAGTTTCAGAACAGAAAATCGAAACAAGTTGTTTTGTCACCGACACGCATGTCCACCGTACCGTGTGCATAGGCGTCATGGAAACGGTATCTGGCCTTCAAATAACAACATGAAAATAACGAATTTCCATGGAAACTCTCTAGTGTCGGAAAATAAATTCCGAGCACGGATTTGTTCCCGCTCTAATGGGATCGCTCTTTCCGCTTCGCCAAGATTGATACTTTTCATATTTTTCTCTAAAAATCGCAGATTGCTGTGAATTCAGAATCAGTGCGATATGTACCGGACGGGTATAGGTTATCTAGACAATGGATATAGAAGTTAAATGCTAGTATACAAATATAAATCACATTGATTGACAAAAATATGAACATCAATTAAACTCCATTGAACTCTATACGTAATTGATCAAAGTGAAATTTACATTACTCGATGTATTTAGAGCATTCATGTAACCTGGCACCGCGAAATCAGTCAAAGTAGCAAAATTGTGGTACATGTATTACCTGAAAGTATGACTTTGTGTATTGCGCCATTGAAGTTTGTTGTACAATAACATGTTCTAACCTTTTTAAGATGTTGGAGTCATGATCATTTGTTTTGAGAAAATATAGCTCAAAGTCAGTCAACTGTGTAAGCTATACTCGCAAACCCCAAGTAATATTTCCAGATTGAATTCAGTTACATAGACCTAACTAAAGGTTTTTTTAATTTAAAATGTTAAAATAGCAAAAACAACTTTCCACTAATAAAAAATGAAACGTTATTTTTGTGCTTGTAACTCAGAATGCCATGCACAGTGCGACTTTCCGCTCGTTTCAACGGACCATTAGGCATATTTCTGATGATAAATTGCTTTCAGTAGATATAAGATAACGATTCTTTCCATCACATTTTAATCTCTCATTTTATGGTTTTACGAATCGTGGTGTTACTTTAGGGGTTTTTCCTCAAACAATAACTCTAGATATGCGCCCGTTTCAAGGTCATTTTGCTCAAAACTATTTACAGCCCTACCATCATACCATTAGATCCATTTTTTTCATTAAGAGAACGACATATAGGCATAACCTACAACACAGCCGTCATCAGCATCATTCCATCAGCACAATGCAGGAATTACACGAGCCATAATTACACCTGGCAATATATGCACGTGTACGTGATTATACGGCATTGGCATTAGCAATATATGACAAGTTATTTACAATTAAGAGGACCATGATTGGCGTTGTCGCTCTCTATTTTTGCGATCATGACCGTCATTACTGAAATTCTCGGACATTATTTACGTTCTCGGACATCGAATTATGTTGTACATTAACTGCGTATACCCAGACATGACATTGTTATCATGTTGGTGTCGAAGGAAAATAATAAATAAGACGCTATTTCTACGCTGCTGATTGTATTTCTGTTATATATTATATATTATTTTTAATTTAATTTAATTCTTTCTGGTAATAAAACCAAGGATTCCTCAAAAGCGCATATCGCACTGTAGCTCGAAAGCCTGATCTGAAGAAACCTGTAGGAAGACGACGAAGAAATCTTCAGTTTTAGAGGTGGGAGGAAAACCCCAGAATGATATTCTGGGGAATATTCAACTTTATAGGTGGCCCCTAGTAGTTTCATCCTCATGTGCCTCCGTACCATTTCTGTGGAGGTACTGTTGGAGCTGCGGTATGTGAGGGCAAACAGAGTCTCTCGTGCAGCCTAGAAGCCACAACAGGCTAGCTTGGTGATTAAACCAAATGGATTTGGGGGTTAGTATTTTATAGAGTGCTGGAAAATACTGTAACACTGACCTGTTTAAAGTTTTGTGTACATAGATGCTGAGAAAAGAGATAGAAAGAAATATGTTCTAGTCTGGTTCCCTGACCATACTTTTGACAAAAAGACGTAACCGATTATAGAGTCCGGGAATTATCAGGTCGGGGAACTAGAATATTTCAAACGATTGTACATGTCGGCCGACAATCGTTGGAAAACGATGTACATTTCCACTTTTCTTGAAAACGACAGCACACAGATTTTACATTACAAGAGAGGAATTCATGCGCCTTCTAAGGGTGGTTGAACGAAGATTTCCAATGTTAATAGCGGAGTTTCGTTGGTAGATAAACGCGACGCGCCATGAAATTGTGATATGTTTCTCCCTATACACATGGATTGCACAAACATTTAGAGAAAACATAAATGCAAGACAATAGAGGTTCCTCCGCCACCCCCACCCCCCAAAAAAGAAGAAATTACCCTGTAAATTTGCAAAGGCATTCATGTGTATCTTGCTGCTTGAACGAAACGCTTACGTTAAGTATGAGATAAAGAAACCTGAAACGGGTTAAATCTGTGTTTTCCCTCTCGTGTTTGGAGTGCAATCCTGTCGAGTTCATATGAACCGTTGATACGCTGTCCATAATACCCAGTGGAAGAATGCTAACTTCATATAGCATATCAAACTAAAGTCTGTCACAGAAACTAGTAAACGTATAAACATGTTTTCAGCAACCTTTGTTCAAAAACTTAAGGGGAATGCAAAGAAGACTGCCCAATTTGGTGACCCAAGTTTAACAGTTTTTGATATTTCGTCACGGCCGTCGCAAGTTCAACGAGTCTGCTAGTCACATCGAAATTGTCACACAGAGGATTGGGGATCAAAAGCCCAAAAGGACTGTGTGTTGCGTAAACATAAACAACACACATCGTTTCAGCATAGAGCAAGCTCTATGGTTTCAGCGACTCCACTGACGCACTAAGTCCAGCGTATTTGACCCAGAATGACCATCAATGTGTCGAGTTGTAAGCATCGCGGTTTATGTGTCAAATTTATACTCGTAATTAGTGCGCCTGTTGCCTAGAATTTTTCTGAGAATTTTTCTGGGAACATGCAAAACAGCTTCGTGATCTGAGCTGAACAAATCCGTGAGGACGTTTCAGCAGACCGATATCATCTGTTTAACCCACAGGGGGACCATTTTCTGGATGGAGATCATCAATTCGCCCACATCTTTTGACCTAATTCGGCAATTGGCAGTTGCAGCATTATTGTATAGCTTTTGGTTCGCTTCGCAGCAAAGAGGAAAACAAAACATACAATGGCCGGCATGTGGTTGTAGTTATGCTGAGGACACGGTTAATTACTGTACGTTTATTTGAATTGACTCGCTCTACCAAATCCGATAAGTCACTCAAGCTGTTTTTACTATAATCACCAAATGTTTGAACATTTTTTTGTCGAAATGGATGTGAGGTTTGGACGTCTTAGTTCGTTCTTTTGTAAATAAAAACACTTATAGGGAATGCATGAAGAAGAAAGCAATGCTTTGTATAAAGTTTTATTACACAGTCAACGTCTAGGTTAGGCAAAACATTATTTGTAATGAATTTTACAACTATTCATCTTGCAAACTACGCGTACGCTGTAAAAAGTGTGCACACCTCATGGAAATCATGTTGGCCAATGGGTCACAGTGAATCGTGAGGTGCTATGGTCAGGTTAGAGGTGACGTATACACCTCAGGTGATGTGCACAGTTATGAAATGCACTTGGCGTGAGGCACTTGAATCGCCTGGCTGTCCTATATTGTCTATGCGCCAATCCAAAAGTCTCCAATGTTTTAACAAGAAATTCAAGTATTTAACCTACATTGAATGCAGCTTTTCATGCATTTTCTTCTCTCTAAAAACCGTTTTGAACACGAACATGGGTTTCAGAGGGAGAAATCACCGGCCATGGAAAAATCGAAGCGGCAGGGGGTGATGTACATCATTCGACGCTTTGTTCAAGTATTTATCTCCTGGGCATGAAATTGGACAGTTTATTGTAAAGTGTACTCTGTATGATTCACTTTATGACTGTCTCGCCTCGTATAAAGAAGTTCACTCCCCGCTATCATGTTGACACTGCAGACCTATATTAGCATATGGAAGTACTCACAAGGGGAGCGTTTGTATGTACACATCTCTGTGTATTTTTGGACACGGATGAAGAGACAGACGATCACCTCTAGATTTCTGGGTCAGCTCCGTAAACCTTTCATGCTGTTGGCTTCGATTCACTTCGATTCAGTGACATAACTAAAGGTGGTGAAGTTTAAGGTGGGTGGGGGTTCTGCCGGAGCACGAGTCCTCCCCCAATTTGAGACAATTTGTGCTCAATAAAGTTTAGCTTCCTCTATCTACAGTTCTGTGTGCACTATCGATGACTCATTGGTTTCTTACAGAATTCAAATAAACAATGGAAAGAATATTAGTGCTCCCATGCCTCATATAAATTGGACTATTATTTTTGCCATGTTTCTCACATTCTAAAAAATGTCCGGTTCCATGTAGAAAATGCAATAAAGTCTACTTGACTTGACATGATTCAGATGAAAAAAAAGAAGTACGTCAACTGCAAGATTTAAGTTACCTCTTTTGCATGAAACCGGGTCTTTTTGATGTAATGCATTCATTGGGTATTAACCAATCAGCGTCGATGTTGTTGAACCTCTAGCAATAGACAATTCACAATGTGCAATGGAAGACTTTCCATTGTTCTCACTAGTCGTGCGCATGCTCAGAACTACGCGCGCATGTTTCAAACTACGCGCGCATGCTCAGAACTATCAAAAAGGACCGGTGTACATGCTGCCACCAGCGTCTCAAAAGTCTCCCACGACCGGTTGGAGATTCAATCCAGTGACAGTCGCTAAAGATCACATCGATTGGTACGTTCTAGAGGTAAATGTCCTTGATTTACACCCAACTATACAGTCACATTATGTACTTGCTGGGGTTTACAGCACTTGCTGGGATTATAACCATTCTTTCAGCATAGCCCGCGCATATATTTTCCGTAGATGGGTGTATCAATTTTCATGAATAATTCAGTGTTGCATTGATCACTGCACAGCTAGCGCTTGGGATCTCGATCTCTTTTTCCCCCTTAAATTAAAAATATCTCAAAGATATCACAGTCAAGAATAATGGTTACAGGTGGATTCGAACTAGGGACCTTTTGATCCATAGTCCATCCCACTATCCACTAATCTAGTTGGTAGCTACTCGACAACAGCCGTTCTTTAAAATGATTTAAATAATGTTGACTAAACAATAACAATGCTGTGACGTTCTGTTCTATTATAATGAATAAACATGATTTCTCATTAAAAAAAACCAATGAATTATTCATGAATTGATACACCCACCTATGGAGGAAAAAACTAGCGCCTCGCGCGCCAAAAACGGTCAATGTTGGAAAACTCTGGAGAAAATTAATCTATTCCACGCGCAAGGGGTTACAAACATTTAGAATTTGAGGTAGGCACTTGAGATGTTATACAGATGACGGAGGATATTTGTTTATTTGTCCCACAAACCTTTAAGTGTCAGATTTTAATTTTATGTATAGGAGTCCGACATATTTTTTAGAGCGTATATGGTGAATGTAATTTCATCGTCTGTGCTGTTTTCATTGCATGTTTTATCGGTAATGAACTGCAGGTCACTGAGTAACACTAGCGTTACTGACTTATTCCAGGCGAGATGATGTTACGGGCGAGTGCCCTTATTGACATACATTGCCAGATGTTCGAAAAGCATGCAGCTATATAACATACTGCTTTCATTTCAAAACCGCAATCCCTTGTCTGGTGGAAATTACATGCAAGAGATAGCACAAGTGCAACAACCTTTGGTGCAACATACTCCATTACATGTATCTGCAATCTCTCTTCCAAATGCTGCCTGTATGTGTCTCATTGTATGTGATGAAAAACAAATATATTATAGTGGTTTATTGAAATACTGCTTATAGCAGCCCACAGGCTAAATTACAAGACAGTTTATACTTAAAACAAAATTGTGGCACCTGAAGAATAATGTAAAAAAGTACCGGCACCATAGAGATTTTGCACCTGTGAGAATTTGTTGGGCGAATTTCACAGCTTAATCAAACGCATCTCTATTCAGTCATCGAGCCTGACAGTATTGTATGAGAATCTCGGCTGAAGCAAGCCCAGCGAATCGCCAAGTGTAAGCAAACAGACTCGCGTGCTCCTTTCAGACAAAAACAATCAGGCTTCCTCGAGTGCGGCGGTAGCAAGAGCCGTAGCTCTTGCACTTCACCAACTCTCCCGCCCCCTTGTGGTATAGAAACAAATCCGTCACAAAGGAGCAAGCTGCCAAAGCAATTACAGTATCCTTTATTATCTCCGAATCCATCTTCGAGGGCACGAACATAAACAAAAGGCGAAGCTTGACAGTTTTTGAGTAATATCGATAGTGGAGCATTAGGCATGAATCTTTTGAGAGGCGAAACGTGCCCGTAGGATCAGGACCCTCGATCTTGGCAAGTAAGATTGCTTCGGCCACCGCATCCGGCAAGCTTGTTGAATAGGTTTGGCCGGCTTCTGAGCCTCCTTGGCGGGGAATTGAAAACGGTTGAGGCGGCAACGAGCGACCAGTGCCGTGCCATGCTTTGATATGAGAAGCGCATTGTTAATTTGGTTGGAGAAGAGTTGGGCTCATCTTTACAATCTCTCTCACCGGAGTTCTCTTGCTACTTCATGACATGTATTTTCATGGTAAATGTTCCACTGGCTTGTTCATAGTTCCTCCAGTTAGGGTGTTTGAGCGTGAAACTCGGCTTTCTGCCTGTTCCCACCAATAGCTGTACCTATATATATATAGAACGAAGAGCTATGCCAATAGCCTTTTCCCTCGTTCTGTATATGGAATTCTTTGCCTGGTGCATATGTTTCCCTTCATCTTGCGATCTTTCCTGCTTTAAGGGGAAAATTAATTCCTACCTCTTGCATGCTTGATTCTTTTTTCTCCATTTGTAGCTCCGTACTTCAGTGGCTTTTGGCCTGTTTGTGGCAAACTTGCATTAATTTAACCCCTTGGGCACGGTTTTTTACGGGAGACGTCGGGGTGTCGCGGCGGTTCTGGCAGCCAAATCGAACCGCTACAATGTGTTTGTGCAGTCAAGCGTATCATAAACAAAAATCCAACAATAGATTGAAACTGCACAAACAGCGGCCAGTGGCGTCATCCGTACGCAGGTTTCTTTTTTAAACGTTGCCCTTGGAGAAGAAACTGCAAAAAAGTATCGTGCTCAAGAACATTACCCGTACATCCATCATCTTCAGACTGGGTCCGAAACTGTGTACGGTCCATGGCGTGATAGGGATGGCATTAATGCCACGCATAGATTGAAGTTACAGGTATTCTAAAGACGATTAACGTAAACGGAAAAAGGGAACTAAATTTACCCCCCAAGTAGCCTATAGGCCCTAATACAACAGCGCACCTTTCAAAAGAGCTAAACATTACATGGATATTTTATACTTAACACTTTATGAGCATTTCTGTGAAATGAGCTCCCGGGCTCAAACTTCTTGAGTTTCTTGAGTTACTTCTCATTTCGTGCTAAGCAAAAAATGTGAGAACCAGTTACGAGAGCTATACATACGGTGGTCTGACAACTCGACCGTTGACCAACTCGGCTTGTGACAACTCGGCCGTTATAAAGACAACTCGACCGCAGTGCATTCGATTGCAAAGGCAAGTCCGTCGGTTGAGTCGGTTTGCAATTAGCACTTTCAACATTTGGGGTTGTATTCAGTTCCATATTTATCCCTATCTTTCAAATCTTTTTAAACAAAATTAAAAGTAATTCAAGCCCTGCAACTCTTCCCAATGCTTTCCGTAAAAATCTAGATTTTGACGACCCCTTGGTAAAGTTGTGTGCTTCGTAGCTCTATGAAATAGGCCAATGACCTCAAGTGGCCGATATTCATTTTACAGAGTGTGTGGGCTACAGAAATAACCGATTTCAATTTTCTCCTACCATGACATATACAAATTGACATTAACACGAGGTAGAAGATGTTGATACAAATGTGTTCCAATTAGTGTGTTCAAAATTGTCTTGCCCATCCAAAATATCCAGATCCGGAACACTTATTAGCTATCGTACCAGCAGGCTTTAAAAGATCATGTTTACCTTCACGGAATTAAGTACGCAGTGCCCTCATTTCATACTAAAATGCATTATTGCCTCTAGTCATGGGTGGCACTTGTACAACAACACACACGGATCAATTCTGTGCTTCTTGCCCGGTATTTTTCGCGTTTGGCCCGCGGTCACGATATTGTCAGCTTGGGAAAGTAACAGCGTGGACTCAGTGAATTGTGGGGGTTCTTATTAACAGAAAGTTTTGAAAAGGTTTTTATTACCAAATATTTGTTTGTTTTGATGTCAGAAAAAAGAAAGAAATTGTTTAAAATATGAGAACAGTGCTGCGATGGAAGATTTTGCAAGATAAATTTGTCTGCAACATCAACAACATCAGCAGCGTGCAGCAGTAGGCCTAGCGAAAGCAACAAGCGTAACAGCAGTAACAACGCCGGTGTAGCGTGAAATTTAGTCACTATGAAATACGATAGTATTGCACATAATTATGCCTAAGGACCGCTCTAAACGCCGTGCTACTGTCGTGCCGAACCCAAATAAATTGATTTTTTTTTATTCGGCACGGCAGTAGCACGACGTTTTGAACCATTCAGCTTGCTCGGCAACGGCCTCTGGCTCGACAGGGTCTGCCGCGCTATCGCCGTTCTGAACGGCAGTGGCTCGGCACTGCTCTAAACGCTGTGCTATACTACTGCTGCGCCGAATGTAAATGCATTCGAAGTTTGTACGCAGTGTCGCACCATTCACGAATGCGCATGGTCAAACATCTCCGAGGAAAGAACTGCAAACAAACACACGTCAATAGAGCCCGAAAGTAAAAGGTCACGCGGCGGGATTCCAGAGACCTCTCGCAGCCCGCCTATGGGCATTTTACAATGCATTGCGCTTTCACCTGCTGTAATTTTGGGTGGAATGATTTCTAACCTTAACCACCCTAAGACATACTTGTAGACAGGGGAAAATGAAATATTATTTATAACCATTACATCCGGTGTTTAGCATAAATATAAAATGAGAATTAAAATAACAATTAAAATAAATTTACGAATTACAATTTAAATATTAAATAGTTCAACCAGTACAGCAGCGAGTTGCTGGTTGCTGGTTGCTGGTTGCACACATATAGTGAGTGCAGTGTCGACTGACTGTCGACTTACGATTGTACATGTACATGTACAATGTGCGCACGCTCGTACTTCGGGAACCGAGCGAACAATTACACTGCATGCGTTCTTGAGATTTCCGGAAGTTTAGCACGATTTTTCTTTAACACTCGATAAATAAAACGAAATTGAAAATACTTGCAATTTTACACATTCATTTTCATATTCGAGGTCTCCGGGAGATTTGGTTCCAAGTCTGTGATCGTCTGTGACAGTAGTGCCGGAAATAGCACCCTCTTGTGAATTAACCTTCGATCATAGACTTGGGAATCTTGTTCATCGGTTTGTACAAACCCTATAGAGTACCGAAGTGATGACGTCAAATGCAATGTTTGGAACCAGAATACATTCTAAACTGCATGTGTTTGGAACCATTGCCGCGGCAACTGACGTCAGACTTCGGTACTCTATAATGAATCAGTCCAAAAGTGGACGGAAAAAGCTGATTGGTCGGAACCGACAAAAGCCTTCTATAGAGTACCGAAGTGATGACGTCAATCAATGCAATGTTTGGAACCAGAATACATTCTAAACTGCATGTGTGTAGAACCATTGCCCCGGCAACTGACGTCAGACTTCGGTACTCTATAACATGAATATTCAAACTAGGAGAATTACTCGACGATTCCATTCAATATATAGGTAACACGTTTTTCGTCTAGTAACAAAAACTAACAATCACGTATTTAATTTGGTATTTTTTCACTTCTAAGATCTAATAGGATTAGCTAGGCTATAGGTTTTAAATACCATTACGTACCAAGTATAAATACAAATTTTGAGACTGAACAGTATAACAGAACATACTTACGTGATTGTAACTTAGGCTATTGGTTATGGACGCGGCCTACACGGTTTTTGTGGCCTTCTGATTGGCCATCTCTGTGGCCTCCGTTTTATTATGTAAATTTTAGTTATGAAGCATGAATATGCATATGCACATGAGGGTCAAGTCTGAGATCGCGAGTTAGTGTTTGACAGAAAATAGGGTAGGCCTAATAGCGTTTAGCTTGGCTGATGCAGACAAAAAAAAATAACCGCGATCTCAGACTTGAAATCAAGTCTATGTCTCCGGATGTGCGCCACCAGGGGTGAACTTTCAGGTTGCAGACCAGTAAATCGGCCGCAAATTGCCTACACCGGCCAAGTCACGATTTGCGAGGCCTCAAATTCTCTGCTGTAAGATGAGCATTTTGAGCTTGAGGGTTTGTGAAAGAGATGACTAGAAGCCGTACACAGGACTGCCAGGTTGTACCGGTATTACTGTAAAATTCGGATGAAAATTGGGCCTAAAAGTGTTCTATTTTGCAATGGAGCGTAGGCATCATCTTTCAAGCTGGCGATGGACAGGACTACTTTGAGGGGGAACATCTCTGCATGGTAATTTCTCCCAAAAGTCATCGGTTAATCCCCACAAACTTTAACAGAAACTGAACAATTATGAAATATACTTAAATTTTATTTGTGTCTCAAACACCTTTGTAGAGTTGTATTTTTCCTGAATTTCGGAAGTTGGCGTATTTATCATTGGGGTCTATGGAAGTTTATTTACCGGTGTGCAACCTTCAGGCTCTATACACAACAAAAACGCACTCGACTGTCGCAGCAATAGAGTACCGAAGTCTGACGTTTCGACTGTTCCTTTGTTAACAGCCAGTCATGCAAACACATTGACACAATATAACAAAAGTATTCTGGTTCCAAACATTGCATTGACGTCATCATTTCGATAGTCTATTAAGTTCGACGTTTAGAGCAACTACTGTGCTATTGCAGTGCTCTTGCCGCGCTTATCTCAATTAAGTTCGGCACGGCAGTAGCACGGCGTTTAGAGCGGGCCTTCGTGATCGATGTATCGATAATTGGGAGAGTGGCTGGTCACGTCAGCAGTAGGAAAAAGGAGTCAGATATTCATGGAAGTCGGATATTCATGTGACACCGGCAGGACCAGTCACAACAGAAGCAGAACCGTTAGCAGAAACAACAGCAGAAGCATACCAGCAACGACAGCAGTCGCTTAAAGGTCATAATGGAATGAATTTTGAGCCGTGTCCGAATTACTTGGCTACGGCTGGATGTCACACACATATCTATGGGAGCGGCTGCAGCCACTTCCTATAGACTCGTGTGTAATTTCAAGCCGTAGCCAAGTAATTCGGACACAGCCTAATACCTAGACTTTTGATACGTTGGTGGCAGCAGACACGGCGGTCCTTTTTTTGCTAGGTTTGGGCATGCGCACGACTGGTGAAAACAATAGAAAAGGATTTGTACCGATATGTCTGCTGCCACCTGCGTCTCAAATATCTCCCATTTACCATCACTTTCACCCTCTGATTTACCATTCTGAAAGCGTTTATGCCCCTTTTAGCAAGCTCTTGGATTTTATGCTAATATGATTTACATATTCATAAGCACAGGAGTGATGTCACACAAGGGAATGCTAATTTTTGTATAAAAATCAAAACATTATTTATTATTATTTCTTTTTACTTTTCCGGCGATCAATTTTCTAAATTCCTGCTCTTCTACTTTAGTAGCTAATCAGTAAACAAAAACAATTATACAAACTGCTACAGTAGGTCAAATTTTGACTTCTTTTTTGCACTGTAATAAGTGCCCGAACTATATATAGTGATACCTTGATTGACACCATAGCAACAGCGCCCTCACAGGTCAGGAAATAGCTTGAACATTTTTAATAATAATGCTTTAGAGTCCAGAAGCACTTCTATATTTGCGCAAAATATCTTTGAGGACGTCATGTGACCTTAAAGCAACAACAGCTGAAGCTGCAACAACGCTCACTTCTCTTCGTCTCACAAAATTCACATTGGCAAAATAATGCAGCGCACTCAGTAATGACTTATCATTACTTAGGCATATGGGTTGTGATTAATTGTATAAACACACGGGCGTTTTCTTTTTCAAATCTGGCCTTGTAGGATAATTGCAGATTACTGCAAATGATCAAGAACACAATGGCGATTGCGCATAGGCGGCAGCCCGGCTTCCAATATCAGTTTTTTCCACTAAAAAAAGAAAATCTACGGACCTTCAGGACATTTAACACGTTAAACCCGTTATGTACGCACAGTAAATGTAATAAGTGTTATGAAATTCCCCTCACAGAATGTATATAGGCCCTATACGCCCCTCATTCAGTATTACTATTATGTACAACCGGCACAAACAAATGTTTTGTCACAGGCCACGCGTCACTTAATTGTTTGCATACGCGTGCGACCTCGGCTGACCCTAACCTGTGAATGAATGGGTCGAAGTTGTTTACGCCAAGCCGTGCCAGAAAGTTCTAGGTCAATCTTGTGTACGCTAGCTCTTTCGAGAAGCTGTGTAGAGGATTATTTTTAGATGTGACGTAATTTGTACGATTCTCTAAAATTTCTAGTAATCTCTGGAATGAATGAAATCCTTTATATACGGGCTAATTTCTGAATAAAATCAGGACTTGATTTGCGACGGTGGACTTTAGACGGACGGAGAATTTCATTGGGAGTTTGGTTATCGAGTTCAGTGAGCCGTTTTATTCGGACCTGTGACCTGTATAGGCCCTATGACTCGTCTGCGTAGGAGCGTCTGGAGACAGTTAGAGCTGAGTTTTATTTCTGGAAAAGAGACATTTATCTGTGAACTGTCGTCGATTCAATATTTTCGCGATGGGAACCAGTTTGTGTCGTCCCCCGCTGTTTTCGTCTCTCTTCGGCTGTTTTGGAGGTGAATTCGCCCTGTGTTCCAGCTCGTCAAAGAACTGTATTTGCTCGCATTATGGAGTCGTCCTTGTCCGTTGCTGAGTGCCCAAGCCGTCCAAGTCCTCGCCCAAGTCCTCGTCCATTGCAGAGCTGCCCAAGTCGTCCGAGCCCTCGCCTATATAAGTCCTCGCCCGTAAGATCTTTTAAGTTATATATTGTATAAGATCTTTTCTTAATTCTACACTTGTTAAACCCTGTTGATTCTCGAATCTTCTCATTATTAAATCAAATTGTTTCTTTGTTCTCTATATCAGTGTGATCTTGTTTGATTTCTTTGTTGCATCTGAGAAAATTCAGGCTTTTTCTAGTACATGTAATATATATTTGCGGATAGTCTGGAGATTTTCAGACCGTAACAAACCAAACATACTCACCGTCAAAGTTATTTAACCAGTATAACAAAAATACTGACTTCAACCTTATAATATAGAACGAACCCTATTGCTGCTCACTGAATATTTTATTCTATTTTTTTATATTTTATTTTAAGATATGTAGGCCTACGTAAATGTACAATGTACACATCTGCAGTCTTCATTGTGAAAGCTAAGGTATTCATAACTCATTTATGTTAGGAATATAATTCTCGGTAACGGCATCGTCTATGCATGTATAATTTCTAAAGTATGCTAATCTGAAAATTCCTTCGTCGTCTTCTCTCAATTCAAACTGGCCCTGAGGGAGAACAGTACTAATGCAATGATCAGGCTACGTAGATGAATACTGAGATAAATAAACAGGAAACATGCAATGGATATCCAGATTAATTTGTTTTCACAGTATTACGATGTGTTACAAATTAATATACAAACATGATCCAGAGGTCGCAGGTTCGAATCCCGCTCCTGCCAGCTTCTTTGTTCACTTTGAAAATGATCCAAAAGTGGTGTCTTTTTTCCAGTTCCTAGAAAATCATTCCATCAGTTTATGCAATCGCGATAGTTTGTTTGACAATACAAGGCATTCCCTGTGAAAAGAGCATAAGAACAGTAAACCAATTTCCCAAAATTAGAGCAATTTTGAAGATTTATCAGCAACTATTAGAGCCCAACTCTGTTTAACAACAATGAAACCCAAATTATATATAAAACCTACTCCAAGAAAATGTGGAAAGTTAAACTTGTACACAAAAGCATGGGGATAGTGCTGTTGAACATCTGCATTAGCATTAAACAAAAATGATATTAGCCTATACCTACCAAAGGAGGTGGAACTTTAAAACAGCACGGGAATAAAGCTATCCAACGCGTATTCAAAACACTGAAATCCATATTGCGGGATTTCTTTAATCCATGCCTGACAGCCCAAAGTGTACAGGAATTTACCAGCCAAGTTCCAGCACATAACGAACCAAGCGTGCAGGCACGTACGTGCACGCCATGTTTATTTCATACTTGGTGTGCGTGCCTTTTCTTCAGTACCAAGTTTTCCACTTGTGTAATCCCTGTCTGGATTGGGCACATTAGGCCTAACCATTCAGCAGACAGCCGCAGCAATAGCGAGTTGGCACGCACATTAACACGCCTCTTGGATCATGGACTAGGGGTATTCAAATCGAAATAATACACCAGAAGCCAAACCAGCACACAATATTATATGGTGGCCCTGAAGGGCCCCTATAATAATGACTTCAGTGAGCGGTCTCTCACGGTTGCCAATTCACGTTAATCATGTTTGTTAATTGAAAACGTCGCGCTTGTCGCTTTTAACCTGTATGCACGAAGCCTTCGTAGGCCGACGTAATGTGGCGAAGTGCTACGTTACACAATTTGTTCATGTACCGATTGAGTATGCGTGCTCTCTTGTGCAACAGACATCGCAGAAAGCAGAGATGGGGGTGTTAAACATCGTGCCAGGTAATAAGTTACAGATTACCAAATCAGTAATTATTTCTGTACGAGGCGGTGGTTCGTTTGATTGTGATTAATCAGCATACATCTTGATGGCAACATTTTATTCGGTTGCGCCAAGAAGTGATCTTTTTTGGACAAATTTGCGATATGCACTCCCAGACATGATTTTTTTTTCTGGTGCAATTTTTGTTTCAATTACACAAAATAATCTCCCATACTGGAAGTTGTATGCCAACCGTTTATAAAGTGGAAGATGTGTTGGTCTCACCAACGGTGGAAGTTACCCCACCTGGGTCTATAGGTCTGAAAATTAGGATAATTTCTTTCGTAGCCTACACTGTATATCTATTTCTGTTTACAAGGACAACAACATGTCTTTGCACAGAAAGGTTCCTCAGATTATTTAATCAGTAATTTTATTTATTGCCAAATGATTTGGGCCATTTATCGTGTAAATCCAGACTAAACATAATGTCTAGCCAGGATTTACACGTATTAAAGTGGCCCATTCACTAAAAGTACTTTTCAAATAATAAGTATATGTAATTTTCATCAACATTTCATAATAATGGGATAAGTAATATCAGTTATAGACAGCCAACTTGGTTTAGATTTCTGACATGTGCGGCATTATGGAAGTAAAGCATGCTTTAAACATCATTTTTGCCATATTTAATAAGAGAGTGAAATTTCTGAAGACCTGAATTTGTTTTTATATTATAGGCAGCCACGCGATAACATGTATAGAAATATTCTGATTGCAGATGACAGTTCCTTTTCCTAATAAAAGCGATTCTTGATGGTGCTGCTAAATTGTATGAGTAGTCATTTTGTATAGGGCCCTGGCCTGGGCCTTGAGGGTCGGAGCCCTGGCCTTGGGGTTTGAAGCCTTGGCCTTGGCCTTGAGGGTTAAAACCTTTGCTGCAACACTGCTTCCATTAAAAAAGAGGAATGGCCTGAAAGTACACTAAAAGTTAGGACGTGTCCTTGAACTGTCGAATTGTCAACTTTGTGTACAATTTTAGGTAGCATCTTCCCGATGACTTCTTGGGGATACACAAACCATTTACTTGTAATACCATTTTCCTCATCTTTTTAAAGGCAAGCCAAGTTTGTGAATCGAAATTTAAAAACATTGAACATTTTGAATGGCCCCTTCTATAGCGAATACGCTGTTGCTACAATTTGCACTGAGAGCTACAGTAACCTTTGCAATACAAGTGAAGTCTTTGTAGGCTTATGCCATATAAGGGCACCAGACCATGTCTGGTGAAGTTGGCGGTAAAACGATTTAGGGCAAAAATAAGATAATACGAGTTGACTTTTATTACATCTGGCATCACTGGGCCAATATCGAAGGTGATTTAAGACAAAATTGATAGATATTCGCGTGGATTTAAGGGCACTGACACGGCTCGAGATTCTGTTCTGTTGTAAGATTGTGTGTGCTAAATCTGATCTATTTGAGTATATCAAGGTTGCCCTAAAAATTAAAACAATTGGAATTAAGGAGATTATGGCACCAGCTGAGATGACGGCACCAGCCTAATTGGTGTTGCATTTTATCGTGGGGGGTAATGTTTCGTGAGTTTTCAGAGAAATAAAATCAGCGATAATGTTTACGACATGAATCAAGCTGGCGTCTGAAATATTATATTCGGTCAATTATACACCTAGCAGGACTAGTAATTCAATTGCATGTGCTGATGCACGGATTATGTTCGTTCGTATGACGAAAGCCAATTACCAGCAGGGGCGGATCTAGGTTTTACCCAAGGGGGGGGGGGGGGGGGGGGGGGGGGGGGGGGTTACCTGAGGTGATTGGCCTACACACCCCAGCGTGCCGATTTTTCGACACCCGACACTGGTTATTTTTATTTTTTTCCTCAGCCCAAGGGGGGGGGGGGGGGTTTAAACCCCCAAAACCCCCCCGTAGATCCGCCACTGACCAGATTCACAAAAAGGTTAAGCCCATATTCGGCTGAAAAATTGCCTTCGTTCAGGTAAAATTGATTTCGACACTAAATTGTACCGGAACGAAAAGAGAAATGACATAGGCCGCCTACACCTTTTCCATGCTACGTTTTGTGGATTTGATATTTATCAGATTCTAAATGATTTTAAATTTGGAAATTGCACAAAATGTTCAAATAGGTTTTTTTCGTCTTAAATGCGTCCAGCGACGTTCCAGAAAATGTTGAACTTGCTATTTTAATGCCAGAGGTGGTGTTTCTGGAAGTTGCCAACCATACCTATACTACGCGAATGATTTGCTTTTTGTATTTTTTTTTTCATTTTACTACTCTGTAAAGAATGATCGTCGCCTAAGCTTTTTCCTGTAGAAATTGTAAATACGTTAAATTCATATTGCTTTTAATCTATTTTGTGGGGTTTAACTGTTTTTAAAACGGAGTGCATAAACACTGAAGTGCCTTTTCCATATTTTGTTATACTTTTATAACATATATACGCGTTAATGATGTTATTTTCAACTAGTACCAGTTAAAAAAAAAAAGCGCGTATAAATTTATGAAATTTCGCAGTTCTAAAACTGTCAAAAGGACTGAAATCAGCATAGTTATGTTTAAAAAAGACTGCGACGTAAAGAACCTGTAAATAGGCAACAGGGGTGAGATTGTCCAAAAATGAAAAATCCACGAAATCCACGAAAAATCCACGAAACATCCACGAGGACCCCAGATAATGCATATATTATAGTTTGTATTTGCCTAAAGGCTCCCCCTTAAAATATCTGCTTTTATTGGTCTAGGCCTATATCCACTTTTATAGGTAAAAACACCTTTAGGACAACACCTCAGGAATTCTAGATTGCAAAAGAGATTCTTAAAAAATCTTGACAAATCTCACCCCTGGGGCCAAGTGGTTAGAAAAAAAATCGGTTGGTTTGTTTAAACACAAATGAAATGACGCAAAACATGCAAACAGCACGCCCAATGAGCAGCCAATCAGCCGCGCATTTACCGCACTGAGCTGGCGCGACCTACGTCGACCTAAGCCTTGCTTACAATAGTAAAAATAGGTTAGCAACCAAAACTCCATGCGATTTTCAAGCTAAGCAAACATCTTTACATCAGTCACGAGCAATCTCATTAAAATGTTGTAGGTAATCCTGTTTGTACCAACTTAAAGAAAGACTTTTAATGCTTAGCAAATTTGTGTGCTTAGTAGCTCTGTGGTCGGCCCATAGTCAGTCCACCGGGCTGGCGTGAGCGGCGAGTTATTGACGGTCTATTCACAAAAACACTCTTAAATGTTTACATGCAATCGGGTTAAATCGCCCGCGAAGACAAACCCCAGCCAAAAGATTCGTGACTTCTCTTTATCAAATTTTCCCAATCGGCGATGCGCGACGATTTGCAAATGGAGACGGCGCTGGTACTGTGCATACCACCGCCGTATCGACATGATAGCTTGCGGCTCGCAGATGTTTTTAAGGCAGGTGCCACCCCCACCCCAAAGGAGTTTAGCGATAACAATTTTTAGTTCCATTAATGAGGTCTTTGGTTCCATTGATTGAGCTGCCAGCGAGCGTGCGAGATAAGAACCCGTCCGTGCATGGCATGGCGTCATTTCAACGATATCCCTCTCGACCAGTCCTTACGGCATTTGTGGGAATCAGGAAAACATCGTCAACACGTCAAAAACATCGGCCAGAGTGTCCAATTGGAGATCAAAGATAGCCCCTCAATAGATAAGTCCGTAGATAAGTCCTTATTTGTTACACAGTTCCACACCTTACATTTAGGGCCCACTCTAAAATGAAATTCATGTCAAAGGATGTTTTTGTGTCCAGATATCAGTGCCTCTGAACTGTGTAAGCACAATGGGATTTTTAAAAACTGTTTTTAACTGTTCAAAATATTAATGTTATTTCCTTACGTGTGAGGGCGCTTTTTCTACTACGCCAAAGAAGGTATTCACCGCAGACATAATTCACGACATAGTTTAAAAGTAGTATACATAACACCATTTGCTTTTGCTGTATTTTTCAGAAATAAATGGATTTGGGGGTTAGTATTTTAGCGTGCTAGCAAATACGGTAACACTGACCTGTTTAAAGTTCTGTGTGCATAGATGCTGGGAAAACGGAGAGAAACAAATTCAGTTCTAGTAGTCCGGTTCCCTGACCACACCTTAGACAAAACGGAGCAATTTATAGAAGGCTAGGAATTATCAGGTCAGGGAACTAGACTATTTCCAACGATTGTCGGCCGACAATCGTTGGAAAACTATATAAATTTCCACTTTTCTTGAAAACGACGGCACACCAGGTGCCATACGATTTCACAGGATGCTTGAGACTGCTATTTACTTTCTAGTACGGTACGGTATTTCGGAATAATTCAGTAGTTTTGTTTTTTGATGTTTGCAAATGTTGTACTACCTTTAAGCACTCCAAAGAGGTATAAACCACCTTCAGAATGCCAAAAAGGTTGAAAGTGATGGTAAATTGGATGTACAGGTGCATGGTTTAAACAATTCTTCTGTATCGGTCCATTGAAGGCAGGCGCGGATCCGGGGGGGATCGAACCCTCTTTGGCGATCGATGCCTTCTTGAACCACCGACACGATCAATTATTTATGGAAGATGTGATATTTAAACATTATTTCAAACGGTTAAACGAAAACAAAAATACCAATATCTGTCGAGCATTTTCACAATCGCACTTTGTGTCTTGAATGGCACGTAATAAATGTAGGATTTTTTGTAAAGCAATTGAATGAGTAAAATTCCGATAAAGAAAACTGTCACTTTCTGAAAACTTAGGCCTATACTAATTAGTAAACGCCGTTTTCAAGTTTTCATGAAGTGGCGCGTCCCGCGTGTATCAGTAGGCCTAATGGGCTTCGCGTTAGTTTGTTTGGTTTAATCCTTTCCATCACGTCCTGAAAAACAAATCGCAGGACTTATTGGTGTGAATTTTGGCGTCAATATCAAAACTGCGGCGGTAAGTTTAACAAAAGGTTATATAACAAATGTGTGTTTGATTAAAAAGAAAAACCGTATCAGTCAGTATTCGAGCCGAGAATGAGGACGTTACAGTGCATGCAGAAATTGCAGATAGACAGATAGATGAATTTATTCAACCATTGATTAAAACAACCACAGGAAATCGAATCCTTGGGCTAGCATAACAAAATAATTTAAGCCATTTTAATCAAACAGGAATTAACACAATAAGACAAGTAGGTACAATTGGAAATATATGTACAGCTGCAACAACAGTTAATAATTTTTTTTTAAAGTAGTATCTGTGAAGACAATTTGCGCCTTTCGAGTTCTGCACTGAAACAAACTCTTTCTAATGTTCTAATAATGACACAAAGGGTTTCCAACCCGCCTTTATATCAAACCCTGGCAATAGAAATGCGCCACCTTCCTTCACCCAACAGGGACTAAGAATAGCGATGAAATGACGCTTTCTAATAATGCTATTGATAGCACGAACAGACCCGTACCCATAAGAAACCTCAACCAACTGTTATTCTCTTAGTCATTTAATTTCAACCCTTTGTCTCTCCCCCCCCCCCCCCCCCCCCCCCCCCCCCCCAGAAGGTGCACCTCCTGAACTTTGCTGACCTTCAGGTAAAGCCTTTAAAGTTCATCCTACGATCGGCATGGCAGGAGCGGGCATCGTAGAGCTCTCAGACTCAACGTCGGGAAACTACTCCGAACTAGTTGACAACGGTACGGAAACCAACTCAACCTCCGACTACTACTACTATGATGCGAACCGGCAGTTTGTGTATGAAGTGCAGTTGTACCTGACAATTATCTGCTATGCCGTGGCGATGCTCGTGGGTACCGTGGGGAACCTAGTGGTGGTTTACACTATCTGGAGGTGCCGGCACCTGCACACCGTGATGTACACGCTGCTAGCCAGTCTCTGTATGGCCGACCTGATCATGCTGGTGTTTGTCCTGCCCTGGAGACTCAACGTTTTTTTGCTCATCGGTCCCTGGCCGTACGGAGACTTCATGTGCCGGTTCCCCATCTATCTGCACATCTTCTCGGTAGTAAGCTCGGTATTTCACCTCACTGCAATCAGCATGGAGCGGTAGGTATACTCTGTCGGTCTTTAAAAAAATTCTTAATTCCGATTAAGCCAGTTCGATACGAAAAGAAATATCGGGAAATATCGTCGTATCGAAATTCACTCGGATTCACTCTTTTGGAGAGCGAGTTTTTTTTGCTCTTTTACATTAAAAGAGATATCCGGCCCCTTTAAAAAAAAAAAACCCGGAATATCGGAAAATATGATATACCGAAGAATATCGCGATATATGTTCCTTTTGGCCGCATTAAGTGTGGATTTGTCCAGTTTATACCTTGCTCGAAATTCCAGTTAATTTCAATTATTTGACGGTAGAATAGTATATAATGTATCATGATGTATACCATGGAGGAATAGAAAAATACATACATGCACTAAATGTGTCGTTTCTTTGACCGTTTTCTAATCCCCGACATGACATCTCCGCTCCGCGCGATTTACCCTCCGCGCCGTGCGTATGTCAAGTGCAAATTAAACAACCACACTGAATGCTACCGTCTTATTCCCAGTGTACCTACACGCTTTGCGAACTCGTCTTGAGATCGAGGGGTATGGGAATTGTTTGCAATAAAGGTCAACCCCTATAGCGCATCTGCGCGTGCGCGTTGCTTTTTGCTAACCTTGTTCAAGTGCAAGCAACCGCACTGAATGCCACCGTCTTTCCCCAGTGTACAAGGCACACGTACGTGTAGTTACGTGTAGCGAACTGCGTCTTGAGAAAAGATTAAAACACGTGCCGCGCATCCATTGTACATTGTGCAATGTCATTTCGTCTTTACAAAATATACGACACGATCGTTTGTTTTTTACAGCTCGCATGTGATCGTCCATGGTATTATCATCTGTTACTAATCAACAATGCTGAAATAGAAACAAACGCTAGTCTTTCTGGAGTGACATAAAGAAGCCAACTGAAGGTAAATATCGTAAAACTCCAGTCCTAATACTCAACGAGCGGAGGGAAGCCTTGTCAACCCGGGTCCCCGTTCCTGCCGTGTGCCGGCCCCGACGGCCGGCCCGGCCCGGCCCGACCGCGAATTATTTTTTGGCCCCCGATCTTGCCGATCCCGGCCCCGAACTTGCCAGCCCCGGCCCGATTCGCTATCTCGGTGGCCGGCCCGATATTAAATTTTAGCGGATCTAAGCTCAATCCCGGTGGCCCCGATCTCATGATGCCGTGGCGACTTCCATCATGTAGGCCTATTTCTTTTTTATTCCTCCGTTCTTCCGGTAAGGAAAAAGTGACGTCATCACGATAATATCAAATATCGCGATATTTTTTTGCCAATATTTCGGTATCAAAATAAATAGATATCGAACAGCCTTAATTCCGATCGAAGGTTCCGACAGTTGCGCACTGTGTACGCGGTCATGCACGGATTATTCACCATGTGTTAGAGGTAGTGTAAACGATTGGTAATTCTCCAAATTATTTTTACTGAATTATTACGAAATACCTTACTAGACTAAGTTAATAGTGGTCTCAATCATCCTGTGAAATGATGGCACCAGGTGTGCTGTCGTCAAGAAAAGTGGAAATTTATATCGTCTTCCAACGATTTCCAGCTAGAAATTGTTGGGAAAACTGCCCTGTAGCCTTTAGTCAAGGCGCGCGTGGCTACCCCGACGAGTGGCGCGCTGGAAATGTTGGCATTCAGGGCGCGTCACGTGTCCAGCTGGTAGCCACGCGCGCCTTGACTAAAGGCTATCATCCGCCCGACGGTTGAAAACGAAAGCCGTTTTTCTCTCGGTTTTTTCGCCATCCAACAACGCAAAACTTTAAACAGGTCAGTGGAACGATATACCCCCAAATCCGCCCATTTTTGAAAATTGCAACAATGACCAATCATGTACACGGCCTTTAAGTCAACAGTTGCCGTTGAGAGTTGAAGTTGAAGCATAGTTCAAGCACGGGGCTCTGTTCGAAGATAGTTCTGAACCTAGGCCCGTTGCCTGCTCCGAGACTGGGGGCGGGGGTTCGTCAAACCCGAAAGTGAAACTTTCGGCATATGCGCAACCGTGACATTGTGAACACATGCATTCATACCACTATAAGTGCCGAGCGTCGTACAAGTTGCATTTACCTTATTAAAGTGAAACATTCAGCGATACCGGTACATGTTCTTTTAAGGCAGCATTTGTATAGAAGGCTAGCCCGATAGTGACTTACCGTCCCCCCCCCCTTTTTTTTTTGTAATTTCTGAGCGGAACTCGTCACCGAGCCGGGGGGGGGGGGGGGGGGGGAGGGGGGATCATTCGAACTCCCGAACCCTGGCCTATACGGGCCCGGAACCTGAAATTGAATGTCTTGTCGACAATAATAAAGATGGACAAAATCACTCTTAACCAAGTGTTATCCCTTTTGTAAATCTACAAGCTAAGTAGCTTTATACCGATATCCATTCCCATCCTGTCCTCGCATCTTAGTTGAAGATCTGACAACTACAAAGAACGCAACACATGGTAGAGAATCCTGGCACGACTGGACAGAACGCAACAAGGATGTATTATGATGTCATGTCATATCATGCGACGTTTCTGCTGCGGTTGAGTCACCAAACTATACAATCGCTATGTTTTTACAAGTACTGCCTCGTGGGGTCCTCACACAATCGGAACAACGCGACCCCACAGGCCTCTTTGTGTACAGGTTGCCCACAAGAGAAATTCTAAAGATTAGTACATGAGGTGCAGTGACCTTTTACTGTTTTTTTCTTCTCGTTACTACAGGTGCTACGCCGTGAAGTTCCCGTTAAAATCGCGCGCAGTGTTGACGGTGGGAAATGCTTACAAGATCGTCGTCGTGGTTTGGGGGACAGCGTTCCTCACAAGCATCCCCGCTCTCTTCAGCGTGGTGAGTAGTGTCTAACCACGTCTGCATGACGTTTGGACAATACGCTACCAATGGTCTAGGGTTTAAGGTTCGAAATATTACATAAAATAATTACCCTAAATTAGAAGTCGAAGTCCGCCGTGTCCTCTGAAAGCAGCTACTGGACTCTTGGAACGTCAAACTTCTTGTCGTATTTAATATATAGGCTAAATATTTACAAAAAGGCACTGTGTCCTTCCACTGGAATAGTCCCTGTAAGGAGCAAACACTATATCTAACCAGTTTCTATTCCCGCGTCCAGACACAAGCTCAATTGGTACTATGTAGGAAAACGGACCACTGTAGAATGATGTGTTGACTCTACACGGTTAGCGAAGGAGTGAGTAATGAAAATGTGGTCCTGCTTTTTATACTGTGTGTGGAATTGAATGCCCTGCCCATTCCATAAAATTCAACACAATAAACAATACAACTTAAAAATTCCTCTGCCGTGCAGGTAAAACTCAGTGGAACAAAACGGGACTTAACTGGCTATTGACTACTCTGGGCTGGACAGCGCAAACAAAAAACAACAACTGATGAAGGAATTTCACTACAATGGCTTCCCTCTCGCGCTGGTACTGTGCATTTGCATATACAAAAATCCTGGATAACTACAGGTGCATTTCATGACTACCGGGCTTGTTGCCACATTGTGATTTATTTGCTGGTGAATATATATATATAGTTGCTCCAGTGTGTAGCATTGTAAGCGTTGAATAAAACAAAATTTTGGTCGAGCTGCTCGGGTGGTTAGGCTGCGTCCGAATCGCTTGTCTAGGGCTATTGTCTAGGTGTTCGTCCATTACAACTATACGCGTGACGTGCCGTAGCTATAGCTCCAGACGCCCATTTCGGACACGGCCTTAGTCTCAGAGCGTCTGATTTTAATCCACGCGCACCGAGTTCTATTACCAAACTGCCTTTTTTTTGTTTTTCTAATTCCTTATTTTTAACAAGTTTTCTGTTAAAAACAGTTTTAAGAATACTTCAAAGATTGCTTTTTTTAATTGGTAGTTTGGAGTATTTTTTCCGAGAACCAGTTTTGCAGCTCCCATAGCAAAATACACAGAATCTCGCTAGGCAATCACAAGGCTACGACAAACGAGCAGTATTTCATCAGGAGAGGTACTCGGTGTCGTGTATCGGGAACTGCAAGAAAATGCTTACTTCTATATGGAGGTAACGGGGTATGAAACTCTACGCTTTTTATCCGTACATTACGGGTATATATTGTAGGTGCATGTAGGCTATACACCTATTTTCGTGTACCTACGAAAATGGATGGACGGAGGAGTTTCAAAATGGAAATATCACCAACTCTGATGACTGGTTTTGGTGACAAAGCATGAAAGTAGACCCTGGGGACGAGGTTGGACTGCCGCCACAGTTACAAAACCTTATTAAAGACTTAATGTGTAGAGGTGAAAAAGTTGAGTGACAATCTCGTACTTTTCTATTTATCGACCAGGCCACCAAGTATTACGAAGATGATGAAGACTGGGATTCGCACACACGTTGTTCCCCCAACTGGCCCAGTCAAGCGGCCACTCGGGTCTATTCCCTCTACCTATTTTTCCTGGTGTTTGGAGTCCCCATGGTGCTGATCACGGGGGCATACACCTTCATCATGTTGACGCTGTGTACACGGCGGGTGCCCAGCGAGAGCACCAAGTCAGGGTCAATCGCCATGAGCCAGTCGCGCAAGTACCAGACCAGCAGTACTCACAACGGCTCCGCCAAAACCAGCTCAGTGTATGTGGCCAACGGCACGCAGAAGCTGAACAGGAAGTCGGCCAAGAGTAAGGAGGCGGAAATCAGACAGGTGGGTATAGGCCTAGCACAGACAGCCTGGGTACCACATAGTCTGGCCATCAGACCTGACGAATCTGACTATATAGAGTACCGAAGTCTCACGTCAGTTAAACACATGCAGTTTAGAATGTATTCTGGTTCCAAACATTGCATTGTTTGACGTCATCACTTCGGTACTCTATTCTGACGAGTCGAAGGCTGGGTAGCCACTATAGTCACGTGACCACCTATCCCAGTGGATCAGAGACATCTCTGTCACAAACCGCACGGGACCCATGTGATTTGGTGACAGGAATACACTTTCACACGACACGGTATCCGTGCATTTATGACATAGATGCGATTTCATGGCACGGGCTCATTCGTTCCCCGAACCATCTCAAGGGCGTGTAGATTATAGTCGAGTCCATCACTAGTCCATCACTAGTCCATCACTAGTCCATCACAAGTCCATCACTAGTCCATCACAAGTCCCTGCAAGTCCATCAAAAGCACTCCAGTCCTAATTCCAATCACAAGCTATTCAAATGAGCTTTGAGAAAGGCATTCCTTTGTCATTGTTCATCCAGTTACTTGTGACCGGCTTTATGAAAGGACTTCTGACTGGACTTGCGAAAAGACTTGTGAACGGACTTGCAGGGACTCGACTACAGCTCTGATAGATTACAGACTGCCCCTCAAAAGAGGGTTCCAACATTACTGTTAAGCCCTTTTCATACTAGAGACTTTCAACCCAGGTTGAACTCGACCCTGGGCGAATCCGGGGCCGCCCCGGATTGAGGTTTTAATTTTTCAACCCCGCGTTGTTTCACACTTAATTCGTGCAAACCGAGCTTATTTCGCCCGGGGCGACTTCAACCCGGAGATGATCACAAACGATTCACACTTTTGCAGCGTCTACCCGGGACGAGTGGTTGCCGTGTACTGCGCATGCGCTGTGCTAAATTCCACAATGCAATGTGGACAACATGGCTCCCGTTAAAGTGATTTATACGAATCTTCCTTTTGCTATTTTTATATGTATTTACGAAGACGTGTATTTACCCCACAACGGGAACAATTCCCACGACTTTCAATCCGGGGCAAACCCAACCCTGGTTTTTTTTTCACACTACCGTTTTGAACAAGGGGCGGGGCGAAATCAATCTCGGGGTTGACGAGGGGTTGGCGCAGGTTGGAAAATTGACAAGTGTGAAACGTCGCATAATTGTTTTCAACCTCGCGTCAACCCCGAGATTTGTAAGTGTGAAAAGGGGCTTTAGGTGGGGAGACCTATGGTGAAGGGCCTTACCCAAGGGTAGAAGCACTGCGTGCCACGGCAGCAATCGAGCCCACACCCTGAATCCTCAGAGGCGATTGAAAACTGCAACCGTTTTTAAGGTTCGAATAACATCATGACCATGATTTAGCGAGGTTAAAAACCTACATCTGATGTTTGTGTATTTTCCCCTCCAAATTGTTTCCACCGTATGACAGATGACCGTTATGCTCATGGTGGTGATCGTCTTATTCGCCATTTGCTGGGGGCCCCTCGTCACCTACTCCGTGGTCAAGAGGTTCGGGTTAATCAACCCCTACGAAGACACGTGGTTTCTGGTTTCTACCATCTTCAACTTGATGTCTTTCCTGAACAGCGCCATCAACCCTGTCGTGTACGCACTGGTGTCAGCTAGCTTCCGTCAGAGCTGCGTCTGGGCTCTGAAGGTACTGATTGGCTTTAGCCTCGTTCCCTAAGTACGATCTGACAGCGCCATGTTGTTGTAGTTCAATGTTCACCGGGCCTTGCGCAATGGAACGTGCACCCAGTCTGTGGTGGGGGCTGGGCTAGGTGTGTGTTTTTTCTGTCTGGACTGTACAAGGGCTCTTTTGCTGGGATTTTTTTTCTTGGGCCAAGAGGGCCTCTAGCTCTATCCGTCTGTTTAGACCAAAAAGGGATTGTGTTCACCAAAACAATCGTATTGCACGCTAATCACACCTACTGAAAAATTGAGTACGATGGTGTGACAGTGTACGTTAAAAGGTGATGGTGAACCGCAGGGTTAACGCACCACCTATTGGACATGGCATGACCGGACGATTCCTTGTTCAGTTCGAGATAGAAGGGTCGGATTTGATTAGTTTGTCTCTCTTGTGGTTTTTGTCCCCGCAGGTGTGCTGCAAGTCGCGTAATGTCAGACGGAGGCCGAGCGCCGTGTCCCGGGCCACGACTGTCAGCCGGAGCGGCATGAGCTACGGCGGGGGATCTACCGCTGTGGATAATGTAAGCGTGTCGTCTGTCTGCGCCGCAGAAAAAGTCTAAACTACAAACTCCGAAGAACAGTGTCAAAATTGACAGACTGAGCCTACGAACATACGAACAACTGACGATGTTATATGAAACAGTCAAGACAATGAGTCTAATTTCAAGGACAACAGTTTGCAACCTACATATACACAACGTACAATAGAGAGTTTTAATTTTTAAACGGTATGTTTCCGTAAACATGTCTATGCCTACACAAACCTGTTTCAAGACGGACGATTGCACAACCGATTATAAACGCGTAAAGGCATTCACAACATTGACATCGTCAAAGAAATTACTTATTAACTGCCATGTGCAAAACATATGTACACGTACACCGACACGCACAATTTACAAAATCTCAACCTCTTTAATACCGCATTTTAAGAACGCAACACAATCCGAAGAACTGCAAAGTCTAAGGAACGAATCCGAAGAACTACGTAATGTACATAAAGAAAGCACCAGAGATTCAGGAGTCTGTTGTAAATAACGTAAATAACAGGATAGTGTGAACAGCCATCCCGTATTAGAATATTCTCCTAAGTTTATTGATGCTGTATAATATGAATAAAATGTATGTTTTTCAGTATATTTGTATAAACATCTTTACTCCGAGACTGAGTCTGTGGGGAAAGATCATCACTAGGATGTGAACCCACGACCCTATGTTTGCTGGTACAGCTATAATCAGATTGTTAAAACAATTTGGCCAGGGTCGGCTGGCCGACTCGAACTGCATGTTTAGCGGCGGGTACCGCAGTCAGAGAAGTATGTTACATTTCGTAGTTGGATTTTATTCATTAGAGAGGTTTCGTTAGCGCACGGTTACAGAGACGACTACGTTTAGTTCCCGTGACCTCATCAGTTTTTGCGCTTGTTTGACGTTTTCCTCACTCATTCTAAACATAATCACCTTGTTTACACGGATAGCGGTCGCACTACACGTAAATTAGAAACGGATAAAGACCAACGAACAAGTTTTACCAATAATTTATTTTCGTCACCTACTGCTTTAGCTAATCGTCGGCGTACGCACTAAACAGTGCGCTATTGTTCTACCATCACTATACTCTTTGCGGTCCATCCAAAGGGGACACGTGCTTGGGAACATACTTGAGACAGCTCTGCAGGGGCCGGGGGGGGGGGGGGGGTTACGTCACAGTATTTAATCTACACAGTTGGGAAAATCTTAGCATCAAAATTGTTATCATCTACGGAATTCGTACAAGTAATTAAAGATTTCCAGGAATTTCAAAAGAATATTAAAAACCGCCAAACTGCTCACAGCCCGATTTGTTTTTATTCTGCCCCTCTCCAATACACCGTATAGAACATGACGTCATGGCAGCCATGTTGTTGGACACACGCGTGCAATAATGCATGTCGACATTATCATTTTGCCTGTCCCTCAACATGGCGGACTATTGTTGCTACGGCGACAGTGGGTATTCGACACCGTCTATAAATAATTGCTCTATGGTCTAGCTAACACTGCGCCTGCAATCAAAGCAAAAACTTGCCTGAACTGAATTGTGAATAGGAAAAAAAACGTTCATTGTTAAGACTAGTGTAATTATTCGTATGAAACGATGTTCATATACAGCAACGAATTCCCCCATGCACGGTGACGAGTCGTCGCGTGAATCATTCCAGGAAAGCAAACAGTTCCCGCGCGAAGTGGGCCTGTCATGGAGTCAAGGCCATTTCGGTGACGTAATTTGCTTTCTCCCGCGTAGATCGAATCAATAGTAGCTTTCTATTTCTGATTTTAATTTCATTTCTAAGGAAGCTGGCGGTTCCGGCACGCGAGGCGACCTAACGAACCGCAGTAATTTGGGAGATGCTTACTTCGGTAAAATTACGCCTTCGCTTCCTCCTGATACAATCTTCCTCCCAGAAAAAAATGTGTCGCAAAGAGGCATTGTAAGACCGGCTTAAACTGGGTTATACCTCGACCAGTCACAACACTGATTGGCAATTCTGTTGCATATAAAGGTGATTGGAATTGATCTGCACGATATCTATTTTAAGTTAATGGTCAAAAGGGGAATATATTTGTTTGTATACTAAACACAGTCGTAATGTAAAATCAATAAAAGCAGGAATTTACAATTACAAAATCTGCAACTAAACAATGAAATGCTACACGCTGTGCACACTATAAAGGGACGTTCGGGTTTCTCTCCACTCTGTACTACAAACGTTGACGAACGCTTTTTTCTGTTGGAAGCGCGAACCCAAGCTCAGGTGTCCTTTGTCCTGCGTGGTGTATCATCGCGCAGTGTATATGTTGGCTACGTGAACAACAATTGTCTACGTAGGCCCTAATGTGCATAAACTGTTCACAAACGTTGGGGGTGAAACGCTACCCTGGACCCAAACGGTTTTGTATTTTAAAAACAAAAATGGGAAATATACATCGATAAGTAATTAACTGGGTTAAACGGCTGTATAATGTGCAATAAGTCCCGGTCTAAAGACACGGGGAATGTTGTTACACATGATGGTAATAACAACTGAAGACTGGGAAAAGTTTGGACATTTTACAGAGGTTTTACGAAGTCAAGGAATTTGACGTAGAGAACCAACATTGGGTTATGGTGGACAGAAATGAGCCCGTGGTCATTCAGTCCACCACAACCCTATGTTCATACATTGATGTGGGGGTAGGGGGTAGGGGGGGGGGGGGGGATGGGGCGCCCTAAGAGATATAAAGAGCAATGTGAGAAGACTGCGTTAATTAATGTGTAGGCCTATACTACTAGTACGAATCAGTTAAAACTAATTGGTAACGTTACAGAATAGGGAATCAAATATACTTTTTACATAAAAGTGTATTTATTATGCCTTTTGGAAACAAGTTTAGGCGTACATACCATTTTTACCGAAGGGGGATACACCCTCCCGATCCCCAAAATGTCGGCTACGTACATAAACTACACACAACGAATTAAACTATCAATAACGGTTTCGCATTGAGAGATGGATGTTTGGTTGTAAGAAGTGTAAGGAATATTAGACAGTTGGTATAGTATAGATATTTTGGCTTGCCTCAGTTTCGTCCATGCAGTATTCGTTTGGCCTACAGAATGTAAATGACATTTTAAATGGAAACGACGAAATCATTTGTAAATATTGTCAATAGCAATCAGTTTCGAAGATTTTTCTGAATATTGAATAATTATACGATTGTGTGCATTAATTTAAATCATATTATAAAGATTCTTGTCATTCAAATTTCAATCTGATGTACTTATACAGATTATTTGTTGTATTCGAAAATTCGAAGTCGAAAGTTATTAAAGAAATTATTTTCATCTTCCTTTCCAATTACCGAATTGTCTCAAATAGTGCTTTTTCGTTGTTTGTCGAGTTACCGTTTATTATACAAGGCTGCCTCACATTAACTGGCTTCGCATATTGCTCACATTGTTTATTTTTTCTTTCCTTGGCGCCTTCATAACTTCATTAATGCTGTTTAGTAACTGTTTAGTTACCAGCCAGTAACCCATCGAGGGAAGACAGAGAAAGAAATTGCATTTATTTATTTTAATTCTTTCTGCTGTTTACTTTACTTCTTTCTGGTAGTGAAACCAAAAGCGCATGTCGCACTGTAGTTTGAAAGCCTGAAGAAACCTGTAGAAAGACGACGAAGAGATGTTCAGTTTTAGAAGTGGGAGGAAAACCCCAGAATGAGGGGACTGAAAAACCAATCCACATTCGAACCCGGGTCACAGCGGTGGAAGGAAAGGAACATGGAAAACCCACGGAATTACGTGATAGACCGGTCCATTAAGCCACGCCCCTTGACGTCCACGTCCACGTGTCCCTGGCAGGATTCGAACCGGGGTCACCGGAGGTGGAAGGCACAAGAAGTACCAGTGCACCAACCCGACCTCCGTATAAACGTGTACAAAAAAGCAACTTTGGCCTCCGTATAAACGTGTCAAGAAAGCAACTTTGGCTGGTAAAAAGTGATAGATCGATCCATTAAGCCACGCCCCTTGACGTATTGACCAATCACAGCCGTGACTGTGGGTTTAAATATACCCAGCACAATATGGGGCAGAGGGGTACCCCCTTTTGTCCTATACCCTATACACTCTTCAGACTATTGTTACCTAACACATCGCCCTAGACATCTCAAAAGAATTGATTCCGGTAACACAATGACCAACACAAAAGAGGTGGGTTCTATCCCTCTGCCCCATATCGTGCATCATATGACGTTATAACAGATGTGTGCCGTGAGCGGGTGCGCTTGGTCAATACGACAAGGGCATTGTCGTCGGTCTATTCAAATTGCAGCAGCAAGATTTTAAAAATACTTGAGGGAATCAGCAAAAGACAAAATATCAAGTGTTCAGTTGGTATCAATCACTTCTACACTATACGGGTACATTGTATTTAAAAATCTGCTGAAACAATGCATGCAAAAACAACCTATCACCTGCCCAAATTATGCTGCTCAAGTCTAGGCATTGTGGGCTACACGGCCGTCAAGACCGGATTAATCAGGGGCTTCGGTACAGATTTGTTCGGCATTTTCTTTACACCAACTGGCGTCCATTGTTTGAGAGGGAAAATGTGAAACCTCTTTCGTTACCTGGCTCTGCCTGTTCATGCTACCGACACACAAAATAAGCAGATCCACTTGATCCCTTCCCAGCAGACTGGATTTATTCGCATTCTTGCGGCGTTGTGATTTGAAACGAAACACCCCCGTCTCACAGGAAACATCTGTTAACAGCGCTTACCGGTATACCTTCTGCATTTCAGCATTTCATCAAGAACGTATCTCCCTATAGGGAGGAAACATGGACACATCTTTCCTTTTTAATTAGCTAGCACTCTGCTCAATGCTCTCATGTTTCCTTTAAACCAGGCACGCTCGCTACAAGTACAAGGACGAACAAATAACGAACGTAATCAACCCATCTATCCCTACTGAAGAATGTACTTGACAGTCATCTTAAAGGGCCAAGGAAAGAACATCCAGTTCAACTAGTTTCACATGTAGCCTCGATTTCCAACAATACCAGTATGATCCATGTGCTTGTTTTCCTTTGAAGTACAAAGATGTCCGTTTTCATTAATTTTGTTTTATTCCCCCCCCCCCATTTTCTCATGCAAGAGGGCGCTATTTTTATTTGGTAACACAAGGAACTTCTTGCAAAGGGCAAAATAATACTAACATCATTCTTCCAAATTAACCAATCAAAATACTTTTGAAGAACTGTTGGTAAATATTTATAATGGATTGGAAACGAGGTATTTAATGGAACATGAAACAGTGTCCAAAAAGTAGTGTTTGTACACAACGCTATGTAAACACATCGGTTGTGCCTCCGGCGACGTCATGTCTTGGCTCATGAATACGCAAATATGCATTAACATAAAGCCAAAATTACTCCCTAGAATGGCTTAAAAGGTCCTACAAGTTTAGATTGGCATGGAAATAACCCCGCTTCCTTGTATCATAAAAATCATATTGCATTGTCCCTTTAAACTGTCCGTGGTTTCAGAATCGGGCACTCTCAACGGGAGGATCGGTACACTCGAGTTGACGGAGCTATCATCCATCATACTGTGTGAGCCGTCAACATTAATCAAAGCGCCCGTGACCTCATAATCCAAGATCTGCATTGCCAGGGAGAGAACATTCCCGCCATTGTACTATGGAGCCTGAGAGATGAATTACAATCAAGTCTTATTGCACTTACTGCAGGTACCAGGCACGTGCAGGGGAGAGAGAGTGGTTGAATGGGAGGGAAGCAAACTTCACCTGTTGTTGACAGGGGCGGATCTAGGTTTTACCCAAGGGGGGGGGGGGGTTTACCCGAGGTGATTGGCCTACACACCCCAGCGTGCCGATTTTTCAAAACCCGACACTGGTTTTTTTTTTTTTTTTCAGCCCAAGGGGGGGGGGTTTAAACCCCCAACCCCCCCCCCCCCCCCCCGTAGATCCGCCACTGGTTGACATAGCGCACAAATGTCGCGATTACCCGATTACTTGTTATCACTTTTTACGTGAACGTGAAGGGTCCTGTCATACAATTACAGTGAAAGCACCCCAGGATATTGTATTTCTCTATCAACTAAATGAAATTCCGAGAAGAAAAAAAACGCAGACACAAAACTTAATGTGCCGTGGACCACATGTAAGCCGCCCGGCTTACAATGCATTTAAGACTGCATCTGCACGTGTCAATTCAATAAGCACGTCGATTCGAAATTGAATGATACGAGCGTTGAACACGCGCGGCAAACCGCTCAATCACACACACAGTCACACAAAACGACACAGTAATAACCGTACGCGAGACATTGGTGCGAATTAAAACCGACTTCGCTCATTCAAAACCAGTCAGATACTTGCAAAATAAAATCATTTGGAGGGCATTGTTTGGCATTCATGAAATGCTATTCTCTGCTTTGGAGGGATCAAAGTTTGAACAGGGTCCGTTTTTTAATTTCTCGAAGACCGTGTCCGGACAGGGCAAATTTGCGAGAGATCAGGCGGAAATGTTGCCCGACAGAACCGTGCCCAGATTATCAGATTCTATTTAGTGAGAAATCCATCAATTCCGACGCACTAATTACTCGAAGCGTGGACCTCACGACCCGTTTGCACAGTGATTGTCCGACGAGACTGACCTTTTGGCAATTTGTCAGAAGACAATAGAAATACTCAGGGGTCGTATTTTTAAGGCAAGGTTCGGGGCGGATATTGCAGATTTGCGGTCATAAAACAGCGATCGGCGAACAGACCTCGTTTAAAGGAACACGTTGCCTTTGAGGCGGAAAAAAGTTCGTCCTAAAATTAAAATGGTTGGAATTAAGGGCCGGTCACACTGGCCAAAATAACGATGACGAAAACGATGCGAATAAACGCACCCTATTGGTGGATGGAGCGCGCGCGCATATTACACGCTCGACAATTCCACCAATCAATGGCGTTCATTCTCACCGTTTTCGTTATCGTTATTGTAGCCAGTGTGGCCAGCCCTTTATCATGCACGACAAATGTACCATCCCTTGAAAATGCGTGGTTTGTCTAAAAATCATTAGAGAGGTTTCGTCAGCGCACGGTTAAAGGGACGACTACGTTTAGTTCCCGTGACCTCATCAGTTTTTGCGCTTGTTTAAAGTTTTCCTCACTCATCCTAAACGTAATCATCACCTTCTTTACACGGATAGCAGTCGAACTACACGTAAGCTAAGAAACGGATAAAACCAACCAACCAACCAACATTTTTTACCAAATTTCGTTGTGTACCATTAATTAAAGCTAATCGTCGGCGTACGCACTAACCGTGCGCTAACGAAACCAACACGTTCATATTTAACTGTTGATTTTCATGTTTGCCTTTTTAAAGATATAAGATAAAAATGTGGCTACTTTTCCGTAAAAAAATGAAAAGTCTTGGCTAAAAGTCGATATCAGGCAATGTAGCCTCAAATTTGGCCCCAAATAAGACATGCATGCAAAACCACAAGTAACCTAACAATAGAAAAGTATTTATGAAAAACGAGAGTTAAATATAAAGATAACGTGTTCACCTCTCTATTGGCGACAAACTACGCGTACTATCCGGTTTCCAACAGTCCGACCTTTCTGAACCAAACAAGTTTCGTCCCTGAAAGCTTATGCCGTATAATTTTAGTTCTAGTCCTTAAAGTGCTACCGGTACCTTCAATATTAATCTGTATTCATTGAAATAAACATTCTTGCTTTACTGATTCACGGCATCGAATTAACCGTGTGTCAATGAGCAAGCCACTTTGCTGCAATTGCTTTTCTCCATTCTGGACTAAATGGATTTAGTATACAGCTCAGAGAACTTATAACTTGCGGCGAAGCCGTGGAATAACATGCCCGGGACTGACCAATTCCCATGCAGGAATTAATACCGGCCCAGCATTCAGGGGTAATAATGGCTGTAAAATAATTTGACCCTCAAAGCAGCTGCAATACAATGAAAGGAAAGTTTTTTCATTTATACAGGCACCACAGCAGCAACTCTATCCCCACCCCTACCCCACCCCGGTTATTTGTTTCTCATTTAATAAATAATTTTGTTATGTTTTAATATAGTTATGTATTTGTAATGGTAGTGTATCTTTCTTTTTTTTACACTTTATCCCATTCCTGTAATTTGTGGTTTTCCTGCCGTTGGATACGGTTAACATAAATGTAAATAAATGTCAATAAAAGACCCATTTTCCATAAAGGCAAACCTCTCGTTAAGTATGATCCAACTTTCCGGCAAATTAAAACGTCGACTCTAAAATTGAAAACATAATGTTTTCATTACAATAACCAATGTTTACTTCAAGTACAGAACGTATCCTCAAAGATACAAAGAAACCAACTCGTTATTATATTACGATATCCCAACTCAACCTCGAGACCAAGTAGGTCCCATGAGATACAACTGAATGTCTTAAAGCACCAAAGATGAGCTGGATCGTTGAGAATGTCCCTTTTTGGCAAGATGACGAACACTAAGATTTACAAGCACTTAGCACGGGTATGAGCGTCAAGTTTCCCCCGGTATATACGCGGCCGAATTACGGCGAGTTGAAGGCACACATTGCCTGATCTTTGGTTAGTTGCATGCACTATTTCCAAGGTCCGCGAGTAAAGAGTCTGCTATAATGTGTAATAATGTATGGAGAAATGAGGGAAAAACCGAAGCATCAACATCCGGACATTCAGACATTCAGTTAATTTTTTCTTTTTTTTGTATGTTCAAATCAGCTGTGACTAATCAGCCTTCCCCTTGTAACGTCACTCGTATGCTCATGAATATGTAAAATAAAATTAGCATAAACTGCAAGAGATTACTAAACGAGGCATAAAGACTTTCAGAACAGCAAACCGAACTTTAAAAGTCCTGGTGATGGTAAATTGTATCTGCAGGTCAATGGGATTTAAAGATTTCAAATTTTAGGCCCAAAACAAAGGACTTGTGTGCATAAAGCTGATAAACAAAGGCCACTCCCTTTTGATGACAAGGATATCTCTCTTTCTCCCTGGAAATCTGGAGGGCCCATTGGAGGACCATGCGAAAAACATGAGCCATTTTGTCACGGCAAATATTGATGTCCCGGAATGTCAGATATAACACAAGTTAAATTTAAATGGCCATGCAGTGCAAGAACGACCGGCCGCATGTCGCCGGTTCAATTCCAGGCCAAATCAGTTTTTTCCCAAAAATTGTAAAAGCCAGTCCCTAAACATTTTCCCTATTTTGATTTTAAGTAAATGAACTTTTAAAAGTCTGAACATTATCAAAAAATCGAAAAATCTTTTTAAAAAACACACCCAAAAAAAAAAAAAAAATAACAAAACCAAAAACAAAAAACAACTTATTAATCAGGTTCTCACAATGCGTCACTTTTTCTAAAATGCTTTAACAACCCATTCCCCAAAAAATCCTTACTAAACAGAGCACCATATCCCAGCCAAATTTAAATATAGTATCGATATTTAAAAAGAAACATCATGAATGAATTTTTTTTTTAATCTAGATATGAGTTGCACTTTGACGCCAAGAGTCGGAGAAAAATCTGCAGCAAAACATACTAATCAACATTTTACGTGTAATCAACAAAATGCCCAGCTTCTCTTTTCACGAAATGTTCTTTTTTTTTTTTTAAATCAATGTCAGCCCATTCCCGTCGATTAATACGTCACTCATTAGCCACGGCCAACTAAGCTGGTTATATGAATCATTCCAAATAACTGAACCTACACCCCAGATCGGAAAGTGCATCAACAGAGCCGAGCAGGGCGAGTGGTTGATCACAGGCCGTGGCAGACGGCGGACTGAAGGGGGAGATTCACGCTGGTCTCCCTAGGGACAAGGTGGTTCTTTTTGTCTTGTTGCATGGGCCTTTAGGTCGATTGGTAACCCAGCTAAATTTCTACTGTGTTTTACCGGATAGTAAAAAGTCCTGAGATGAATTACAGTGTCAAGCACTTGTGGGGCCGCCGGTCTTGCACAGTGTCCGCGATCTGACCCTTACCATTTGTTACTTTAATGAACCGATCAATAAAGAACTGACCTTACGTACAAAAAGCAATTTAGGCCGGATCTAAGATGGTCACCTATTCTTTAAGAGAGCCCTAAATTTTACATTAAACAAATTGTTTCATTAAAACAAGCCGATGGAGCCGTTGTACCACAAGAATATTCTTTTATGGTTTTCTGTTTAATATATGTTGTTGGGTTTTTGTTGTTTTTTAAGTCCATGGTTCCTAGCAATTGTATCTTGTTTTGAAATGCTTTATTATTTTTCTTTTGTAATTAATTTTTGCTTTGGATATTTAGGACTATTCATATTTTTTTTTTAGAAATAAATGTTTAGTATACTATCGTATTTCTATTTCGTAATTCGTCATCATTCGTAGAAGTTCTGGTTTGTTTGTTTTCTACCATTGGCCTTTTGTTGTGTGGAATGATGTTCAAATTACGTTATTTAATCTTGAATTTTTTTTCATTTATTTTTTTTAAGACCGAACAAAGAAATTGACAGGAGCAGGATGTGAACCTGTCACCTCTGGGTTACTGTTCAAGTGTTCTACCAAAACAGCTGTGTTGTCCGATGGCGTTATTTTTTTCCCTCTGTACCTATTCTGTAATGTTCAATAATTTGTATACACTGCGTACTTTATACCCTTTTCTGTAAAACGAAGTAAAAAACAACCAAATATTAGAATATAAAAAAAAGAAAATCCATACCGAAAACAAACATCTGAAGTTGACGTCCACTTTATTTAAGAAACGATGACCTATTAAAATTAAAAGAGATTTTTACCCTTTCCCGACATAGTGTATGAAAGTGGAACAATCGTTTACAGGCTTCAGATGTGATTTTGTATAGAAGTATATAGGATGAATTTGGACATGCATTGTCGAAATCACATCGACCAATTCCCCAGTCCACTTTGAATACAAAATTACGTCCAAGGGGTTCGCAGTCTGAGAAATCATCCCAAAACAGGTATTTAAACCTGGGCACAAAAATTTGCTTAGCACCAAAAAGTCTTGCTTTATAGTTAAAACAGCTTACCAGCAAAAAGACCACAGCAAACAACAGCTGAATACCAGCCACAAGCGATACACTTCACATCAAAATTTGGTTGGTAATCCTGTATTTACCAAGGAAGACTTTTCATGCTAAGCAACTTTTTGTGCTTTGCATCGCCGCGAAATTGACCCCTGGTGTGGTGAATTACCTTTCTTGGAAGCCTTTCAATTGTTACTATTGCCTATATCCATCAAGTTCGCCCTCAAATCTTATCAACCATGCACACTGTAAAGCTTACACGTACACTGTAAAAGATTTGCCCGTAATTTTTAGGTAAATTCCCAGAAAAAGGGTTGCAAAAAAAACCCACGTAGAATTACGGTCAGTTACGGGAATTTCCCGTAAAATGTAGGGTTGAAGCAAAAACAGTACAAAAGCTTAAAAATTACGGGAAGTGCACAGTAAATTTAAGGGAATTTACAGTGGGGTTGCCATTAATTAACTGCAAATTAACAGAAATGAAGGAAGTGGGAACCAGACTAAATGGAAGTAATTTATTATACATTACTATGGTAGAGTGTACACATGCTACAATAATCTACTAAAGACTACAAACTCAATGATGTGCTTTAGATTTATATTCAGCGTATCCCCCCATAATAAAGTCATGGCTTCCCATGAACAATTTCATTATTTGAATATGAAATTAAAGCAAATGTAAGAAGATTCTTCACCTATGTTTGAAATTTTTTTAATTCTTTTGTGGAATCGTTTGAATAAAACATTATGGACAAGAAAGTGTACTTTTGGACTAAACACGGCAATTTAACCCGACTTTTGTGAACACAAATTTCCTCATTTCTGATTGGTCGTGCAATTGCTACGTAATGAGCGGCCCTTTACGGGTTTTTCCCGTAAAATGCAACGTGCAGTCCATTTACGGTTATTCACCGTGAATATTTACATGCTTTTCTCCGTAAAAAGACGGGAATTTTTTAGTGTACACCTCTAGGTAGAGGCATGAGATCGGAAAGTGCTGTTTAATAACACTAAAAGGCCCAACATTGCTTTCATGTGTATTCTGTGGCCCCAAATGCAGTAACGTGTCTTGCTCAAGGACACAAGATCACAGACATTCTGGCCAGCTTCAAGCAGAATAAACTCCAAGCAAGCTCACAATTGTCGAAAGATATTTTGTTTTCTGGAAGCACTGAGATCTGCTTCTTAAGAACTGATAACTTCCAAGAGATCTTCCAATGACCTCGTTCAATATAATAGGAAGGTTTGACAATTGACAAGAGATCAGTTTTCGTTTTAATCATCATGGTTGATACCGAGAAAAACACTTCATACATCACATCGGTCATTTTCATCTGCAATAATAGATACGCTTTGACCTTAAGGGCAATCAAAAAACAATTAAACATATTTTGCATCCTCGCCCGCTTATTTGTTAGAGAGCCTGTCACTTAAATTTCTTTTCACAGACCGCATGCTTTTGTGTTTTCTAAAAACAAATCTGCAAACGAAAAGAAATTCCCAAAGTTGACATAGGACGTGTTTTTGATTGATGTGGTTGCCATCTCAAAGGGGAGTGGTTGCCATCTCAAAGGGGAGTGGTGTTCATCTTGAAGAAAGCAGGGCTTCTTCCACCTTTTTTCGAGAAAGCCCTTTCTATTTTACCTAATGAAGATTTGTTGTTAATTCATTACCATCGTCTTACAATTAATGACTCATACAACCTGCTTCATCAATGGGTTTAGTCATTCAATTTGTGTGAGCTTAAGGCATTAATGAGAAATGATCATTTAGCGGACCCAAACTGAAAACGAATATAAGGGATTAAGCTTTCATCAGCCTGAATGTTATTCTTTGAGTTCTAGTAGAGTGGTAGCGGAAATTGTTTGTTATATACATGGGGCAAAACAGATTCATGTCTACGTAACTGGTATCATTTTGTGTTACTGGGTTCTACAGAGTTTGCTTAAAATCTTTATCAGAAGAAATAAATATTTGCTTTTTTCATTAAAAGTCAGTCAAAATATTTAAAAATTCCTTTACTCTAGCGTGACATTTTATTACAGCGAATAACACAAGCCTGTGTCTTGCATTAGCTGAACATCACAATACATGTACATGTATGCAGATTCAAAATATGCATCTGCTCCACTCGCCCAAACGGATTTACACCACTGATTCACTAACTGTGCCTATGCAGCTCGTTGGCCCATTTTTAGCAGTCATCGGTGCGTAAAAGGACACGCAGTTTGTAAACATTTTATAATGTGCATTTTTTGAAAGTGCCTATGCACTCATATAGGATGTGCAGTTGAACAAATTAAACTAATTCAAGATTGTGTCGGATGTGGATATGCAGAAAGTGTTGACGAGAGTAAACATAACCGAGAAAAGGTCCAACAATTTTCAAAACAGGGCGTCACTAAATTGTTGCAGATCATGCCTTTTTTACCGACAGAACATCAGGCCTGCTATGAATATTTAAAAAAAAAACAATTTACATGTAGATTGCTGGTGAGTGGTGACCATTGGTGACCGACACCTCCTGCCGACGCACTATCTATTGTAACAGCACGAAAATAATTTCCTGACCAACAAGGTTTATAAGCAAAATTGTTATTCCCGTTGCAAGTAAACATCAAAAATTTAAGGGGTAATGCAAAATTAATGATTAATAGTAAACAAATTTCCCTAATTGGCCCTCAAGGTCAGAGGGACTCCGTCCCTCCCCATCACACTCCGTAGGCACTGCCATTTCAAAATTGTCTAGCAATACGTTTTGTCCATGGCGTTCATTAGTGTGACGTTCCACTGCACTAACTTCCTACGACAGGATCAAAATTTCTTGTAGTGTCAGTGACCAAAGCACAATTTGTAAAATATCTCTTATTACAGAGTTTGAGAGCTACATGGAGTATTTCCTGCTCTTGCAAGGATGGATGAGATTAATTTTCTTAGCCATTTTGATAAACATTGGAATTAAAAATGTTGCTGTATCTTGCAACTGTGTGGAGGCACCAGATATCAAAATGTAAGACAACTTTAAGGGTTGGTCCTTTTTGAACGGGTACCTGTATATCACCCAAAAAAGATTTTAAGGAACACATTGCCTTGTCCGAAAATCATTGACGAAAATCTTTACATGCTACGAGGTTTCCAAAGCTACGACTTTTCCGAATTCAATTGGCATCTCCGAATGATTTTCACCATTGATTTTCAGACCAACGGTGGATTTTCAAGGCATGGTCCTATGCATTATTGTAGTGTAATTTTTAATGATATTGGAAACACAGTGGTTTTAGGACAAACACTTTTTGAGGCTCTTTGTCACGCACCGCTCCCGAACTCTGGAACAATCTACCCCTTGAAATTCGTCAGTCATCACCATTGTCTGTATTTAAATCTTCTCTTAAAACCCACATGTTTACCTCACGGTTTTGTGTTTAATGAGTTGGTATTCATTATTTCTGTAACTGATTTCTGTTAATCAAATTTAATTTAATTTAAATTTAATTTAATTTAAATTTCATTGTATTGTGCGCCACGAGCGTCTTGCTTGGCGAAAACCGGCGCCTTATAAATGTTCATTATTATTATTATTATAATAGAGAAGTCTGACGTCAGTTGGCACGACAACTGGCTCCAAACAAATAGAGATTTTGACTGCTACTTTGTTAACAGCCCGTCATGCAAACACATTGACACGAAATAACAAAAGTATTCTGGTTCCAAACATTGCACTGACGTCATCAGTTTGGTACTCTATAATCTCTGGTCTTGCTTAGTTTGAATCATTTTAATGAACAACTAGGGAGGTAGTCAAGACACCTGTCTCAGTTAAACATAGTATACAACACCTGCTTTTGCTGTGATTTTCAGAAATGAATGGATTTGGGGGTTTAGTATTTTATAGCAAATACTGTAACACTGACCTGTTGTTTAAAGTTTTGTGTGCATAGATGCTGGGAAAACAGAGAGGAAAAAACATCTGATTCCCTGACATTTTCAAGAAAAGTGGAATTTTTGTATTAATTTCTAGCGATGGTCAGAAGAAAAAAAACGGAGCAATTTATAGATGTCATGGAATTATCGGGTCGGGGAACAGTTTTTTCCAATGATGGTCGACCGACCATCGCTAGAAATTAATACAAAAATTCCACTTTTCTTGAAAATGACAGCACCGGGTGTCATTATTTCACAGGATGCTCGAGACTGCTATTTACTTACAGTCAAGTAAGGTATTTCATAATAATTCAGTAGTTTTGTTTTTTGATGTGTGTAAATGTCGTATACGGTACGACACAGCACTGGCAGAGCTGTCAACATGGTTGCAGACAGTGTTCATACTTTGTGCAGTTCAACATAAACATAAAATAACAAACCTGTGTAAGTTTCACTTCAATCATCTTCCGAGTCACAAACAAAAGAAAGAAGTGAAAATCCATTTTAACAGTGGTTTTGTGGAAGTTCATATGTGCATATTTAGATTATTGTGTTATCGAAGGCTTTCAGATACAATTTTCTCAGACATGACAGCACTCCAGATAGAATATTTCTAAGGAGGATTGGTCAAACTAACATCTTTATAAATAGTAAGCTCAAAATGACACTAATGAATTCATTTTTTGATTATTACCAAAGCTATATCATACCTCTGATAATTTGAATATCCTGCAAACAATGAGGCATTTATACGACAGCCCATTGTAGAATTCACATTAATATTGTAGTATTCTGAGCATCATACGTCATGAGTTACCGGCTTTGGAATTCTTCTGGAGATTCCTGTATGGTTCGATCAGATTCTTGGAGAACTCGGCCACTTTCTCCTGACCACGTACCTCATACTGCAGCAGCGGCAGTTTGGTGACGTGGAAATCTTCATAGAGATCCTCGATCTATTACGCGAGAGGAAAAACAAACAAAATACCAAACATCAAATGAAATTGTTTTCAAAGCTATTTTGCACAAATATCAATGCTTCTGAACTGTATATGTGCATAAAGGAATCCCTTTTGGACTGAAAAATCCATGTCATACCGTTCAAGAATCACACTTTAACCCTAACCCACCTCAATCCTCAAAAATCCTCCTTGCAGTTTTGGAGAATTTTGGAGGATTGAGGATGAATGGTATTTCAAGAAAAAGAGGATTTTGGAGGATTGATGATGAATGCATTTTTGGGGGCAGGGCAATCGGAAGATTTTGGAGGATTGAGGATGGTTCCTAGCGAAAAGGGTCTTGGGGGTTAGGGTTGAATAGGGTGCCGAGTTTCATCTCACCTATAGGTCTGAAAATTGCGATAATTTCTCTGAAATCTGTTGAAGAATGATCCTATACTTAAATCTGGGCCCAGGAAAACCGTAAGGTGGTAGGGGTTGGCAAATCAAAATGTCGCCAACCCTACCACCTCTGATCGTAACCCTTTACCTAGAGTTGCTTTCAGCTGTGTATTGGCGATTTCAATAAAAACTGTTAAAACAAATTTTTTTAAACTTCCAATTACTCCCAAGAACTGCTTCAAAGGATCTGAAATTTGTAGTATCATGGACATACGTGTAACGCTCTCCCACAAAATGTACATCATCAAAATGCTATTGATAGGTCAATCACCCCGGATTGGGTCATGGATCACCGAGCACGAGGTATCTACTAAAGGGGGTGGCAATTAAAATTTGATAACAGGTTCCACCTGATGCTCCTTCAATCATACATGACTGAATCATGTCAACACAAACCCTACACAAATCTACACTGATCACTAGTAACAATACTCATACAGGCATGATATAGCACTGGTAAATATGACAAAACAGTGCAAGCAGAGCCCATGTACTTTGTGTGATTCAGTACATACATGAAATAACACAACTCTAAAAGTTGGAGCTCAATCCGACATCCCAGTCATGAGAAAATAGTGAAAAGCCCTTTTCTTTCACAGTTGTTTTGTGCAAGTTTACATGTAACATCATGTGCTTAATTTGATTGTTGAGATCGAAATAAGCCACCATTTTTGAAGGTCCTCAGATGCAATCTTCTCCAAGATGATAGCATTTCAGATGGGAATATTTCTCCGGACTGTACTGGTATCATCTTCAGATTGTAACTAGTTATTGATCATTACCAAAGCTACATGTACGTCATACCTTTAAATCTCTAAGATAGGAATATTCCTAACTTTTATGAAATAGAGACCAGATTTTTCGGCCTTCTCTTGACCGGTCACCTCAGCTATAATCAGGTCAAGATGCCATCGAGGATGACTGGTAATAAAAATGACCCTTAATAATAGGATATCAGTCCATTAAAATGCGGCCATTATGACCTGTTGACAGTTTGGGAGTCTATTTTTTGTAAAGTAGGCCTATTCATCTCTATTTAGGTTCACTGCGGGGTCACGTCTAATTGGCTAAACTTTACTGCCTTTTCTGTTTTGCAGTGAAAACCTAAAATGATACATTCTGCCATATCATACCTGTCATACTTTTAACTACACCCGGGTTCTGACATGATTGAATAGATAACTCATACTCAGCAATATGCGATCTACTCTGGGTGAGTGGCCTATCATTTTAAAGAGCTGGCTTTATATGCTGATATACATGGGTCACTCTATAAATCTGGGGTCCAAAAGTTTTTTGGTGTCCCCTTTACACAGTGTCATATATAAGATTTTGCAATTCCGGACACATTCTTTAATGCCTTCTATCTCCGAGAGTGATTATGTCAAGCAAAGTACCTGCCAAACAAGTAAAAAATAGCGTGAAGTCGATTTTAAGGACACTTGATGGGAAATTACACAGGTCAGGTGTAACGGGACACCAACAAAATCACACTTTTGGACCACAAATTTATGGAAAGATCCACATGTATCTCGACTTCAATCTGGTAATCCGGTATACTTTTTTGGACTTGCACTGTAATATCAAACCTTGAAAAGTTTTAGTAATGAGCTTGAAATGGAATTAACCTGGTCGAGGTATTTGTTCTGCATCTTGATCCTGGCTGCACACATCTTGCAGACGGATGGCTTCTTTTCCACCCTCTCCTCAGACCCTTGCCCCTCCTCCTCCAGTAGCTGGTTGACGATGATGTTGTGGGTGTCGATGTTATTCTTGGCCAGCTCCTGTACCAGCCTCTCTGTCTCGTACAGGGAGAGGAACTCGGCGATGCAGACGCAGATGAACGTTGTTTTGTCCTGGGGACATAAAGCGAGTTCAGAAATGTAGGGTCAGACAAACTTAACAAGCTCCGTCGATATTTGTTATTTGTTGTCATAATGTGTTTTGTTTAGTGGAGGTGTATACCCCTCCAAGTGACTATGATAATGACATCATTCTTGATTTGTGACTACATGTGGCCGGTTTCATCACAGAATAATTCACTACCGATGAAGACTTATTGAGTTCTCCACTTACTTTTTTACCTCCTGTATAAAAAATGTTAGGATTTCCATTTAAAAACCTGATGCAATGCACTGAATGCGGTAGCTCAGCTGAAACAGCGGTACCGTGAACACTACCACCTGTTGAATAAGGATGTGCTCCCTAATTTCATTTGCAACCAAGGAGGAAGAGACAGTTAAATTTTCATTTTGTAATAAACGTTGGAGAGAATTCACAAACAAATTCTCCAAAAGGCAACCAGGGATTATTAGGCCTATTCCTAACCCAAGTGAGATTGCCAAACTATAAGTAAGAAAGTCCTGAAGGTCGCGTTAGTACATATTATATGACCTGCAGCACAAAATGAGCAGAAAGAAACACTATGGTCGAGTTGGAAGCAGAAATGTTTTCTATTTTTCACCGAAAAGTCAATTTTGGAATTTTAACATTTTTAGATTTGTAAAGCCCTATTCTATCATACATTTCAAAGTTTGAAAAATGAATTTGATCTGAAAGCCTTTTTTTTTGGGGGGGGGGGGGGGGTTGATTTTATTCAGTGTGCAAAGGTCACAGACTTTTAGCTCATCACCTCATAATACATAAATTTAAAGCTATTAGGCGAAATATAAAAAAAACATGTTTCGCGCCCGCTTCCTTTTTGGAGGCCGCCTGGATTTAAAAAAAATATTTACAACAGAAAAATTATGTATAAAAAAAAAAATGTCAACTAGTCAATCGAAAAATAAATACTTGCGAGTCAGAAGTTTTTTTGTTTTTTTTTTGCCGATATAGTGCTACAAACATACTAAAAAACACTTTAATAATGTTCAGTTCTCTTGTCCAACATGTCTCTTTCATTTTTAATGCATCTTTGAACAGGGAAACACCAACGGTTGCCAGAATTCTTTTTAAATGACGGCCATCTTGAAAATAAAAAATAAAAAATAAAAAGCCCCTCTTTCTCCTTTTTTTTTGAAAACTCGGACGTGAAACATGTTTGGGTTTTTTTTACTCGGCCTTATATACATTTTCAGAAAATACAATACTCCTAATTTCCACCTTTTGATGTTCCAGGATTTAATTTTAATTCTCACGTTTAAAAAAAAAAAAAAAAAAATCTAAATTGAAAAACAATTTTGATTGGCCGCTAAATACGTCATCACCTATGACTGGGAATGCTTTACAGAGATCCAACGCATTGTTTACAACCGAACTGATTACAAAATATCTGGGATTTTCCTCGGGTTCCAACATCCCATTTGGACTTGGTGAACCCACATTCCATGCTAGCCAAGACAGATGTACTTCCATGTCAGAGCAATGACAGGCAGACATTCACAAACTATGTACATTTGATGAATTACCGGTTTGATTGAAAGCTTTTCCCGAACTGGAGCAGGTATTGCAATTTATGACAGTGATGTAATGCTAGCAGGGATTTAACCGACAACTGACTAAACAACCAGGGCAAAAACCACACAGATAATGCAACACCTTGCAATTAGGGCAGTCTCACTTCCCACAGGCTACAGAAACAGGTGTGAATGACTGACCCCCACTCCCCCCATATTCTTAACTGATGAAAATGCCAGCCCACTTTATGAAACCCAACGCCCGGCAGGCAGAATCATTGAAATAAATGTGTAAATATATCAGGGAGTGATGAATAAAATGCCCAATGGGGAACTAAATATCCAGGGATCTCTCATGGGAACAGCTGTATTCACGCAGGGTTCCTGGTGAGGCAACTTGCCTTTCATTAACAAATATGCCTGGGCCAGGCAAGACATGAATTTTCCATTATCCGTGTGTGCCCTCCTTCATGTCAGGAACAAGGAGAGGCTGCAATCTTTGTTTAACAAGAGGCCCATCGGAAATTGATGCAGTGTCAACATGTTGCAAGGGCACAATTAATAGAGCCAGGCTTGGTCTTTCTATATTTGATATGCCCTCATCACACTGGCACCAAATTAAAAAACTCCCAGTCTTTGAGCCACCCAAGTGGTGAAACATGCAGCCCACAAGCCCTGTTTGTTAGTAAAGTGGAGGCCAGGGGAAATTGAGGTTGGTGAAGGATCAAATGAAAGATGTTGAAGAGCGACAAAATATTTGTAGTGGACCTCTACATCCGAGATGAGATTGAGATTGCATCCTACACAGTAGCATACAATGTACATGCATGTATGCAACTAGCATAATCTGGGAGCACACCAAATTTTGTAGGGAGAACATTGCAACAGGCTTAATCTGTGTTTCCGGTCATTCCTTTAACGTTCTGATTTTCGACTATGGGGACCGGTGGTGGGTAATACTGATTAGCAAAAACCTGGCAGAATTTTGCTTGATTTATGCCACTAAAGGGTTTTTATATTCACATACCAGAATTACATTTGCTGTTCTTAAGCAATGCAAAAACACAGGCACAAAATAAACTTCTCAATGATTCAGACCTATTGAAAACATCATGGAACTGCAGCTAAAAATGGGTAATTATCACAGTGCCGACCAAAAGTAATATATGTGACCCGCTCCAGAAAAAGGTAATATAAGTCGCCCTATGCATTTACGTGTAATGGCCCTTTCAACTTTGAGAGGGTGAAATTTTTCGTCAAAATTCACTTTTTGTATTTTGTCTTTAATGACATCTTAAATATCTAAAGTTTCAGGTTTGGTGCACAACAATGTTGATTTCTGTGAATAAAGTGAAAAAATAACCTTTTTAGAGTGCATTGTTCCATTGCATT